>JAJOZX010004039.1:62500-160000 GCA_023014485.1 Bathynomus jamesi | reverse complement strand
CGGAACCACAGACACCTTCTCGGAGGATAGAAGAGAAAAATCTTTATTTCCAGCGAGAGGCCACGCGTTAAAATGTTGATACTACTCAACCATGACAAGGATGTTCTGCATCGTCTCAACCATTAGGAACTATTCGTAGAATTTCCTACCGCCAAAGCGGTATGTGTCATTGACTTGACACGATTGATTGATATGACGCAATCTTTTAGATTGCGTCATGTCAATGACTCATACCGAAGATCTCGTGAATACAAGAAAAAGTGATGCAACAATCACAAACAATTTTGGCGGTAGGAAATTCTGCAAGTGGTCATTAGTGAGTTAATTAACAAATAGGAAATTTCATTACGATCGTCTTTCTCAAATGCAAAACACTTTCTTCGTCTCTCAAATGTACACTTGCGGAAAAAAGTTTGCCAAAAAAAAAAATAATAATAAATTAATAAATAAACAATATTATTTTTTTGTACATTTTATTCTTTTGCGAATTTTTTTCCTTATTTGTACATTTATTGAACTGTGTACAGTGTGTGAAACGCCTTTAGAAATTAAAATAATTTCTCTCAACAAAAATTAAATAATGTAAATTTGAAAGTTCAATTATTATATAAGAAAAAAATAAAAGCCAAAAGATAACGAAGTGCTTTCATGTTGCGAATTGAATACAAAAGCGTTTGGCCATTGGGATATATATATATATATATATATATATATATATATATATATATATATAATATATATATATATAGACTATTGTCATATATATATAATTATTATATTATATATATATATATATATAATTATATATATATATATAAAGAGAGTTACGTGATACGTAATTTACATGGCTTAAAGCAGTAATAATTTTAAAATAAATTCTCGTTCTTTTCAACTAAATACTACTGCAGCTATTAATAATAAAGACTATTCTTGAAATTTCACAAAATAAGAAATTGTAAATTGTGAAAGGACAACGTTTCACTAAACTAAATATTAGGAGTGAATTTACAAAAAAGACTTTACAGCTGTTGGCAGAGGATCACTTACCATCTTGATAGGAAGAAGTTCCGAATGTGCTTTGAATTATGGAACGCTCTCTTTATATATCCAACGGTTGTGAACGACAAGGATGAACTTTGCCTCCGGTCAGAGACGAGTCATTTTGCCTTTTTCCTCGGGAAAGAGAAAGACTTTTTATCGAGTAATTTATTCGATATTTGTAATTTTCACCTCAGATTCTCCCCTTCTACGGAGGGAAAACCTCCCAAATAACCTAGAATCAACCTAAATGGCTCAGTTACTCGTTGTGCGGAGTTGTTTCCGTGGGAAATTGAGTGTGTTACGGAACGTAGCTTATTCACAGAGTTACGATGAGAGCGGTTTATTGAGCAAGTTTCTAACAGTTGCAAATGACTAACCACATCGTATTACCGTACAGTTGCGTCAAATTAATATTTTAAAATAACAGATTTCTGTAAAGAGTTAAAAATTGTCTATGTGACCAAGAAGAAGAAGAAGAAGAAGAAGAAGAAGAAGAAGAAGAAGAAGAGAAACTTAAACGGAAACAAATTGTATAGATTCTAATTCAAGCCATTAATTAAAAACATTGCAACAGTCAGAATTATTCACTCTTATTTTCATTTAAAAAAATAAATAAATCAAAATTGGAAACTTTCATAATTACCTTTCTAAAAATGTAAAATTACGCTTCATAAACTTGAATTACGGTTTAAAAACAATAAACTTTTATTTGTCAGAACTACAAAAAATAAGCAAAACTATAGTTTGAGCTCGGCTAATTCTGAATTCTTTCTTTCCATTTGTTATAGAAAAGCATCATATAGGCCCTATAAGTAATAGATTTTTGTCAGGCTTCTCCTTCATGCAAAAAGCTTCAGACAGATAAATGGATAAGTAGACAGAATTCTAAACCTATCCTCCGTACGACACTTGCTAGCGAGCCAAGAATACTAAACGAACGATAGTTGTTCAAACCTCGGACAGACTGAGTGCCAACCTCGGACAGATTGAGTGCCAACCCTAAGTTTTTCGAGCCTCTAGATTATCAGATGTTTATTTCCATGAAAACATGCCGATCCGACCATGTACCTATTGTTGGCCGATATCGATCCCAAGACTCTGAACGGTTAGTCTGACGATGAGAACAAAGAAGAAATTTCTCCTTCATCACCTCCAAATGGTTATAATGATGATGATGTGGTTGTTTAACTTTTTCGCAACATCTAAGGTCATTGACAGAGGGGACTCAGAGCTTAACGTGGGATCCGAACCACGGGTCGCTACATAATCTGGACACGGAGGACGGTCTCCCATGCAACTACTACCCAGACCCAATGTCGTTTAATTTCGCTGAATATAAGAAACAAAGTACGAGGTATAAAAACATAAACCGTGACTCGATAAATGGTATATAAATGACCCGTTCGAATCCCTTCATTTCACAATTTTTGTTGTCAGAGTAATTTTAACAGAAAATAAATAATTGTGAAATTGGGCTATTTATTTTATTTAATTTGGCCTTTTGGTGGCATTTTGGCCTTTTTTTGGCATTTTGAACAATTTAATGCATTTTAAATTGATTAAATTCAGAAAACATAATTAAATTTTATAGGCCTACCATATTTTAACCTATAATAATAATAATAATGTAAAGGTTTTTACTATCACCAGTTTCGACTTTTCTCATGTCACTCTTCAAGTCATTTGTCATTTTCTCTCTTGCGCAAGAAAGCGTTCTTGAACAGTATCTGTGTCACTAATACTTTCGTCCTTATCGTATATACAGGGTGGTGCAAAATTAGTTATACAGTGTATTATTACTAGTGTACCTACTTTTGCACCACCCTGTATGTTACAGTCAAAAGCTTAAATCAGTCAATTCGTATAGTCGCTGATTTCGGCATTTGATTGTGATATATATATATATATATATTATATATATATACGGGGTTCCAAAAAACCTTAGCCCCCCCCCCATTTGCAGCTTACATGTTTACTTGTATCGAAATAGTTTTTAGTGATTATAAAAATATATAAAATTCTTTATTTATTGCAGGTATTAAAATTACTCTAACTGATAAAGTGATAATATAATGGCTCCTCAATTAATTGGTGATTCGGAGAGGCAACGTGTGATAGATCGCATACGAGCAATAACATTTCGGGAAGCTCGTGATACTGGAGCCACCTTTGTAATACGTTCATGGGTTGCCAAAAAGTTGCGAAGAAGTGAGGACTTCGTCAAAAGAAATTGGAATAAAACTTTGGATAAATGTGAAATGGATACAACCAAATCTGGGCGCCCAAATTGGCCACTCTCTCAGGAAACAAAGGACATCATTGAAAGCGGTACGCGTAAGCGGAAAAACAGCTGTGCTCAACTTTCTAGAGAGATCGAAGTGTTGAGGAAAGATCGTTAGTGGTGAGATCATTCGACTGTACCGTCATAGGCAAGGTTTAAAGCCTTGGCATGAACTTCCAAAGCCAAGAAAAACTCAACTTAACATCGATGACAGAATGTGGTTTGCCCATTATCTTGAAGATTGGGATGTGATGATTTCATGCATTTAGCTGTCTCCGATGAATTTTTTGTTTACGTAACACATCGGCCTAACTACCAAAATGATCGAGTGTGGGCCACAACACCAGATGAAATCGATGACAATGAACATTATCGCTAATTATTAAAAAGTCCAGACTGTGTTGGTTTGTTTGTTTTGTTCAGTGCAAAGAAGCTCATGTGGGTGCTGAAGCCAAATGGTCAGAGTTGGGATGGACAGTATTTTCGTGATATTCTATCCCAGCATGTCATTCCTTTTCTAAGAAACCCAAACAATGTTATGGATGTCGATCAGGTCACACTTCTGCACGATATGGCCCCCTGCTTTAAGGCATTAGCCACTCAACACTTGTTGCGGAACCATGAGATCGATTTCTTTGGAAATTAAGAATGGCCAGGAAATTCTCCTGACCTGAACGTCTGTGAACACATTGGATCAGTTATAAAGGACAAGGTTGAATGTCTCTCGTTTCAAGAACCTGCAGCAAATCGATTTTCGAAGGATACAATGACGAACACATTGAAACTGTTTTAACAAATTTGTGTAACGATCAAGATCTATTCACGTCACTTTTGGCAAGCTACCCAAAGCGAATTCAGGCTGTCTTGGAAGACAGTGGCGGGAACACCAAATTTTAATTGTTTCTCATTAAATGCACGATTAAATTCTCTTTTGTAAGGTATGTTTAGTTTTACTGTACCTCTAATAGTTTAGGCCATGGGCGGGGGGGGCTAAGGTATATTCATAAAAGGCATTTGGTACGATTGGTCCAATGACGATTGGTCCAATGACGATTGGTCCAATACCGATTGGTCCAACTGGTAGCGTATACAACGACGAGTATAGCTTAAAACCAGTAGTTTACGTGGAAATGTTGGGGTTCGACTTACAACATTACTGTGTTAGATTTCATAAGAGTCACCTCTCTTTTCCCTTTACAACTGCTTTTGTGAAACCCATGGAGCGGCGTGTGTGCGAAATAGTGTTATCCGAAAGAGGAAAGGAAAAACCCTATGCACCGTAATGTAGAGGTACGTGGTCTATACGGGGGCTCTGACCCCGTACCCCCGAGACCTAAATTATACAATGGGATAAGTGTGTGGAGGAACTGTACCCACCATGCCAGGGCAGCCGGAACAAGGAACAAACTAATGTAAAGGGTAAATACGACATTATAAACATTTTTCATTTATTACATACCCATAAAACCTTTGAAAGCAATATAATAAGTTTGTTTCAAATAAAAAGAAGGATTAGTATTGTTGGTTTACGTCGTCGTCGTCGTTGGCCTAGGCAAGCTACGGCTTGGGACCGTAGCGCATCTATCCGGTATAGGTTAACCTGGATGATGTAGCCATAAGCACTGCCGCTAGTTAAGTGCCAACCAGTGATTATCTCACTAGCCGTATTGAGTCCGTTAGGCGAAACTACGACAGTACCAAAGGTGGAAAATATAACCTTTGGTTTTCTATTATTTATTTGTAAAATGGACATGGTATTAGATTAAAATAAATATTTGAATATAAATAATTAACTGACAATTGTGATATATAATTAATTATGTTTACATACAATAAAATAATATAGTATACAAAAATTAGTATTAATGTGGTTCACAATTGAATTATGAGGGGTAACTAATTTAAAATGAATTTATAGCTATTCCGAAATTCAAGACTGTAAAATTAACATTTAACTTGAAACTAAAATAAGAGTATTCACTACACACTCCCCACCAGAGAGGAAGTTCAAAGAGTTCCGAACGACACAGATTTCCGCTGAACCTTTTTGGTAGCTACTTGTACCTCACTTAAGGTTGATTCCAAAAACGCAGGCTTAAGACGATCGATAGAAACCTTGTCGACCTTGGAACCGCGCTGGATGAGGAATGATTTGCGCGTACGTCGGAGAACTTCATAGGGTCCGTCATATGGACATTGGAGAGGCCGTTTTGGGACAGGTACACGAATGAAAACGTGGGTGCAAGACTGGAGGGCTGGGGAAATAAAGATGTTCTGTTGGCTAGTCAATCGAGGGGGAACAGGCTGAAGGGACTGCATGTGAGAGGAAAGTGTTTGAGCGAATTCCGTAGGATCACATGACTTATCCCCTGCAGTGAAGTAGCCACCTGGTAGCCGCAGTGTTTGTTCCATAGACTAGTTCAGCCGCTGTAGTCTTCAGATCACTCTTAAATGCAGAGCGAATACCAAGCAACACGAGTGGAAGCTTATCCATCCAATGGGAGTCTTCGTGACACATAAGGGATGACTTCAGCTGGCGATGGAAGCGTTCGACGAGGCCGTTAGCTTGCGGATGATACGCACAGGTATGCGCATGTACTGTACCCAACAAGCTGGTAAACTTCTTCCAAAGCGAAGACTCAAATTGGCGACCTTGGTCAGTGATGACTTTTGTCGGCAATCCAAATCTTGATACCCATCCATGAAGAAAGGCTCTTGCAACAGTGTCCGCTTGGATATCAGGAAGTGGGATGGCTTCAGGCCATCTGGAAAAGCGGTCGAGACAGGTGAGCAGATAACGTTGGCCTTGAATCACTGGAAGAGGGCCAACAATGTCTACATGAATTACCTCAAATCGCTGGGATGGGGGCGGAAATGCGTCAAAGGGGGACCTGGTGTGCCTTTGGACTTTGGCACGCTGGCAGGCAAGGCACGTTTTGGTCCAATGTTTGACATCCTTCCGCATCGAGGGCCAAACAAAGCGAGAGGTAACCAGGTGTTGCGAAGCACGGATACCAGGATGGGAGGGCTTATGAAGATCCGTGAAGACTGCTTTTCTGTGACATGGAGGGACATAAGGGCGAATAGCAGCTGTTGATACGTCGCAATAGAGGGGCACAGACAATCCTGGCATACTCATTTTCTTGAGGGAAAGTGAGTGAGTGGAGTCTTCTCTGAGCAGGTCTTGTAGTTCCGTATCCTTATCTTGATCCTGTGCAATAGCATTCCACAGTGTAGAGCTGAGGGTAACAGAAGTAATCTCTATTCTTGAAAGTGCATCCGCTGGAGTGTTCAAGACACCTTTGATGTGGCGGATATCTGTGGTAAATTGCGAGATATAATCGAGTTGCCTGATGACTCTGGGAGAGTGGTTACAGCTGTTTTTATTGAAGACAGTGACCAAAGGTTTGTGGTCGGTAAGAACACAAAACTCTCGGCCTTCAAGGAAATGTTGAAAATGCTTCACGTTTAAGTAAATAGCAAGAAGTTCACGTCCGAAAGCACTATAACGCGTTTGGGCTGGCTGCAGCTTTTTCGAGTAAAACGCGATGGGTGCTTGTTGACCGTTAATGGTTTGTTCCAACACACCACCGATCGCAACATCTGATGCATCGACCGTCAGAGTTAGGGGGGCATCACTGATAGGAAATGACAGAGACAATGCACTATTGATAGCATTTTTGGCATTGTCGAACGCCTGTAAACTATCGCTACACCATACCAATTTTGTTACCTTGCGTTTGTGTGTGATCATAGCGTGTAGAGGAGCAAGAACACTGGCACAGTTTTTAATGAACTTGTGGTAATAATTTACCAAACCTAGAAACCGACGTAACTCACGCTGATTATTTGGCATAGGGTAATTTTTTATCACTTGACACTTGTCCTGAAGGGGGGTAATTCCGTGCTGCGAAATCGTGTGACCAAGAAATTCCAAGGTTGGCTGTGCAAACACACACTTAGATGCATTAATAGTAACACCGTATTGTTCTAAGCGTTGAAAGAGGAGTGAAAGATGTTCCTTATGTTCCTCTTCCGTTGAGCTGGCCACAAGCAAATCATCGATGTAGGCATAAAAAAAGTCTAAGCCTCTGGTGACCTCATCTATAAACCTCTGAAAGGTTTGCGCAGCATTCCGTAGCCCGAACGGCATCTTCACAAATTCGAATAACCCAAATGGTGTACAAACTGCAGTCTTGGGAATATCCGAAGGCTCTACGGGAATGTGGTGGAAAGCCTTAACGAGATCTATTTTACTGAAGATAGATTTGCCGTGGAGAAGAGAAGTAAAGTCTTGGACATTCGGTACCGGATATCGGTCCGGGATGGTTGTCGAATTCAAAAATCGGTAATCCCCACATGGTCTCCAGTCTCCTGACTTCTTCTGGACCAGGTGTAGGGGAGAGGACCAACTGCTTTTGGAAGGTCTTATTATCCCAAGATCCAGCATAAGCTGGAATTCCGATTTGGCAGCTTTCAGTTTGTCCGGGGCAAGACGTCTGGGTTTTGCAAACACAGGGGGACCTTTTGTTGTAATGTGATGGGTAATGGTGTGCTTAATGGTATCACCCATCTGCATCGGTTGAAGAATTCCTGGATATCGCTGGAAAAGGCACTGGTACATGGAATTAGGGGGAACGAGGGAAAGTGCAGAGTTCGAGGCGTCCGGAAGGGCAACCTGTTTGGCAAGAACAGAAAGCAGTGTGGCCTGGTCGCATAAGCGTCGCTTGTCAAGATCCACCAGGAGTTTGAAATGCTGGAGGAAGTCAGCGCCGATTATGGGATGCCGCACTTGAGCACAGATGAAAATCCACTTGAAGGATCGGTGAAGGCCCAAGTTTAGTTCACGCGACTGAGTACCGTACGTGGGTATGCGTGAACCGTTAGCAGCGTATAGAGGCGGAGATTCCGAGTGCGTATGACCAGATTTTTGAGGGAATACACTGACTGACGCTCCGGTATCAACCAAGAAATTGACACCAGAGTTCCTGTCCTTTATGAATAACAGGTTGGCAGTGCGAGTACTAGACGCCATTAGGACTCGCTGCTGGGGTTTTCCGACGAAAAATTGCAAGGGGAGATGCACTTCCTAGCCTTCTTTCCAAATTTCGAGTGGTAGAAGCAGATCTTCCCGGAACTCGAACGATGCCTCTTCGTAAATCTTGACCGAGAATGGCTTCTTTGCCGTTGATTTTGTAGCAGAGAACAAACGTGGTTGAGTTGTTGACTTAACTCTTTCACTTTCAACTCCAGTTCCGATTGTGTGTTCACGTTGTTGACCGGAGCTGTGTCAATCTCCACTACTTTGTCGGCAGTTTCTGCTAGTTTATCAACTGGAGTAGCAGGATCCATAGTGGCCAAGACACGCTGAGCTGATGGAGGAAGTTTCTGCAAGAACAACTGTCTAAAGATGTCCTTATCGAAGGTTTGTGCGCGTTCGCCTAGAGCGCACTGCATAGCCCTCAGCATTTGAGTGGGCTTACGGTCTCCAAGTTCTTCTTTTGAGATTAACTGATGTAGTTTCTCACGCTCGGAGACAGTGGTGCGGCGCAGGATGGCAGACTTCAGATCGTTGTACGGGTCCTCACTCGTGGAAGGAGATACGATGACGTCACGGACTTCAGAGATGATGCTCGCTGGTAGAGAGGACAAAACATGATCGTATTTGTCCTGCTAGCGGTGATCCTTCCCAAGTTGAATTGTGATTCCACTTGGTGGAACCAAATAAATGGATCACCCGGCCAGAAGACGGGGAGCTTTACGCTCAAGTGGGAGATGGCACCAGCGTCGTCAGGCATCTTCTCCTATGCTTGCTAACGTACAAGCAAGACGACAAGTTCCCAACGAAGGAGTGGAGGTTGAGACGACGCAGGCACAGAGCGCACGGGCAGGGGTGAGGGGCAGAGGGCACGAGCGACATTACAGTCTGGTCCTAGTCGCTCGGGTGAAGGGGGTGATGGGCACGAACGACGTTACAGTCTAATCCTAGTCGTTCGGGTAAAAGGGGTAATCCAGCTCCGGGGTCACCAATGTGTGTTTACGTCGTCGTCGTTGGCCTAGGCAAGCTACGGCTTGGGACCGTTAGCGCATCTATCGGTATAGGTTAACCTGGATGATGTAGCCATAAGCACTGCCGCTAGTTAAGTGCCAACCAGTGATTATCTCACTAGCCGTATTGAGTCCGTTAGGCGAAAACTACGACAGTACCAAAGGTGGAAAATATAACCTTTGGTTTTCTATTATTTATTTGTAAAATGGACATGGTATTAGATTAAAATAAATATTTGAATATAAATAATTAACTGACAATTGTGATATATAATTAATTATGTTTACATACAATAAAATAATATAGTATACATAAAATTAGTTAATGTGGTTCACAATTGAATTATGAGGGGTAACTAATTTAAAATGAATTTATAGCTATTCCGAAATTCAAGACTGTAAAATTAACATTTAACTTGAAACTAAAATAAGAGTATTCACTACAGTATTATTATACTTTTGTACACCACCAGTATTTCCAAATATTAAATCGCCATAATTAACAAATCTATCTGTAGTAGAAAACCAAGGTTGTCTCTTACTAAAAATATTAGCATTACCACCATAGGCTTTAATCTGATACTGAATACCTGATACTGCATTTTTCTCTTAGTTAATAGGTATGCTTTATGCTTTTAGTTTAATATGTAGCTTTTAGCTATAGTATGCTTTATAAATAAACAAAGTAATATGTAGCTTTTAGCTATAGTATGTTTTATAATAAACAAATTAATATGTAGCCTTTAGCTATAGTATGCTTTATAAATAACAAAGTAATTTCAAATAATTATTATATCAATTTCTGTAAATAAAGTTTTTCTAAATTTCATTTAACTTCACCATTTAACGCCCGATTGGACGAGTCGTCGTTGGAAAAATGGTCCCTTGGACGAATTGTCTGATTGGACCAATCGGCATTGGACCAATCGTCATTGGACCAATTGTCATTAGACCAATTGTCTGGGACCGCATAAAAGATCTGAACGATTTGATTCGTTAATATTTTTCATACTAAATAAGATATAAAGAATGAAGCATGTGTAAGCTATAGAGCAACTAATAACGTTTTTTTTTGGTACAAGACCAAGGTTGTCAACATCTATGAACTACGAATCAGGATCAGGGATGCAATAGCGATGGTCGATGCTGGCATGTTTGAACGCACATGGCGAGAAATTGAATGTTTAATCAGTGTTCGTTACAAACTCAGTGTCAACTAATGATTAATCTGAAGAATTAAATGTTATTACAACGAAGGACAATGCACAGAAATAATGGAAGTTAAAGTAGATTATTGAACGAAATATAAGATGACGCGCGAATGTATTTCAGAGTCTTTTAGGATTGAACGGAATAACAAAGTAGGTCCGAGTAAAAGGTGTGTTTAACGAGATGTTACATCTTCCAAAGTTGAGCGGTGACTAGCTATTCTTATGGTCTTTTATTGAAGTATCTTGAGACGCTCCGGTTTTCCGGAGACTGGCCAGTTCCGGCAGGGGTAAACCTTAAAGACTCGTAGTCCTGAAAGCATATTACTTAATGGTTATTTTATTGGTATGAAAAGTAGGAATTCGTTTACGATATGGCGGGAATGCTTTATAATGCTGACACGTCCTGTTCGGGTGGTTACAAAATGAAGGTAGCCTTTAGTATCCGAAGATATTCGTTTAAGACAAAATATTATACTGATGTTTTAAACGCAAAACAAATACTGAGGTAAGTCTCAAAATATGCTTAACTTTTTTCAAATTTCTTACAAAATAAGATAATTCGAAGATGTTTTTCACCAATTAATTAAAACTGGATTTGAGCGACAGTGTTTCTTCCATGTCGGATTGGAATAGGAATCAAATCAGAGTTCTTGAGGTGGAAATAGTAATTAAAATTAGAGATAAAAGGTTTTTTTGGAGGGGGTCGAAAGTGGAACTGAAAATTTTTATCTGTTAATTGTAGTTAGAAACAAAATCATTTCAGAGAGTCTTCTTTGAAGATGGAATTAGTGTCGATTTCTCAGAGGTGAAAAATTAGTGAGGTAGCGTGCGTTCCTCTTTCGTAAAGTCAGGTAACGAATAACAAAATATGGTATAGAAAATTTACTTGCAAATTTAGATTTTATCTTCTCGTAAAAGAAACACGAATTTTTATATTAAAACAAACATGAGACCTCAGTGCATAGGCGGATCCAGAGGGGGGGGCCGGTAGGGGGAGGCTTAACTGAAGCAACGGGGCTTAATTTGAAAGCCCCAAACATCCTGGTAAAACGAAATTACGTGAAACGTTTGAATGCTTATGTCCACGTTTTTTCAATTAAGCCCCCTGCCCCTCCTTCTGAATCCGCCTATGCCTCAGTGTGAAACTTCTCGTGTAAACTAATAGTTAATTTCCTTTCATAGAAAACCTTAATAACCAATAGACTAACCAATAGACTAATCAATAGACTGATTTTATACAAAGATCGAAGTAAAGCGTTTAGGGGCGAGAAGGGTTCGTACTCGCGTGGCGAGGCAAAGTCTCGAGCGCAACTCTTACCACAACACCATCCGGGAAACCAAAAATTTGATTTCAAGCGCAGCTTTAGAGCGAAACTCGTTTTACCTCGCGTTTTCAGCAAATAATACACCACAGGGTGTCCCATAAGTACGACATCATATTAGAAATTCATATTTTTCTATTTCAACAAACCATAATTCATATTTTTCTTATGCTCGGGATGCCAATTTCCCGTCCACTATTCTTTTCAGTGACGAGGCTGTTTTTTATGGAAATGGTGAGGTAAATCGACAGAACACCCGCTACTGGTCTCAAAACAACCCTCACTGGTATACCTCTTCAAAGGAACAAGGTGTATCTCGGGTGATGGTATCGTGTGGCATTTGGAAGGATCGCATCATAGGCCCCCTCTTTTTCGATGAACATGTTACTGGAGGCACCTACCTACGTATGCTCAAGGAAGAAGCATTTCCCAGTGTCTTGAACGAAGAAGGAAATTTCCCAACATGGTTCCACTAAGACGGCGCTCCCGCACATTACAGCACCCAAGTAAGGGAATATCCGTACCAACAATTCCCTGGTCATTGGATAGGACGTCGAGGGCCTGTGGAATGGCCAGCTAGAAGCCCGGATCTCACGCCAATAGATTTTTATCTCTGGGGCCACTTGAAAGCGCTGGTATACGCAGAGAAAATTAGGAGTGTTGAACATTTGCGGCAGCGCATTATTGGGGCATGTAACACCATTACTCCCGACATCATTCACCGTGTGCTTGCTGACTGGGTATCACGTCTGAATTTGTGTATTGAAAACAATGGTGGACATATTGAGCACGTTCTGTAAATAAAAGCTTTTGTTTTGCCTTTTTTTATTATTTCTCAAACAATGCTTTTCTCTTAATTCTTAAACGACAACAACATTTTTACTTTTATCTAAAATTAAAGAGAGACACAGATATATATATATATATATATATATATATATATATATTATATATATATACAAATAAAGATTCATAAGAAAAAGTAAATAAAATCCATGACTTTTACTCATGTAGAGAGACAAATGCCATTTGCTAATTTTTAGAAAGGAACCACGAGCCGCCATTAATACGAAATCAATATTTAATTATAAGTATGAGGTAACGTTTTATGCTCAAAGTATAAAATATAAACCTTCGGGGGTTTCCATGTAGAAAGAAAGGGCCAAAGGGGGGTGCCCGCAAAAAAGTTCCCGTTTATGGGATAAAGAGAGCCAAAATTAAGGTCTCCGAGGCTGACGATGCCAATTTGCCATATGTACAGTACATATATATATATAATTTAATGGTGGACCGGATGTCAGTTTTTCAACATCTGCGGATGCGGATCTTTAATTTCAATATCCGCGGATGCGATTATTTGGTTAATCTATCAATATAATATGGAATTATGAATATATGACATAATTTTTCAAATTTCGTGATATTACTATTATGGCGGGCAATGCATAAGAATTAAAATTAATATTAATGTTTTCATTATGATAAAAATAATAACTTTCTCAAGAGTTTCAGCCACAGTGGAGTACGCACAGCGGCACAGGCAGTGTTTGTTGATTTAATCGTATTTATATTTTGAGGTTTATATATTTGTTTGTTCATTAATAATAATTAATACTTTACAGGAAATGTGCATGACTGGGCTTTATAAGCTACTTTATAAGCTGATCTAATTGTAAATTGCATAATTTATTAGAGGTAATATCCGCATAACATCCACATTCAGAAGTGCGGATGCGGATATACGGTCCAACATATATTATATATAATATATATATGGTGTTCCATAAGTCCGGTCTCATAGGAAAATTTATTTCCTTAGGAGTGTAACTCACTTCATATTAGCCATTGCGTGTTATTCTACCTGCAACAAAAAAAAGGTCTCGAAACACGACATTAATTGGAACATTTGTTTCAGTTCTAATGTATTATGATACTTTTATAAATTTAATTTAAGATAAATTTTCCTGAGATCGGACTTATGGGACACCCTGTGTATATATATATATATATATATATATATATATATATAATATATATTGAAAAGATTGTATAGTGTGCAAAATATATGTGTAGTGAGGAATAGCGGGAGAAGTGTTTGAGAGCATACTAGACTGCTCACAGGGTAAATGGAATGTTGGAAAAGCTCAGCTAAAGAGGACAATGGCAGAAAAAAACAGAAGTTCCCGCACTCCCTATCTCCTGCCTAACGTCCCCTACTCCCGGAGTACTTCCTTGGTCGCTTGGTGTCCACAATCTCTTCCTGGAAACAATCTCTTCCTGGAACAATCACCTCCTCTCTTAAATTTGGAAAAGTTCACTCATATTTCTAAAAGGATTCATGAAAGATGACACACCATTTTTGCATTTTATTACAAAATCATTAAACATTTTATTAATTGTGAGAACAGGCAAGATTTTCATTGTTTCAAAAGCCCAAAGAGTTGGTTGGTTGATTGGTTGAGTCTTTCCGTTGATGAGATACTTGATTTGGTAACGTTCGAGAAGCGGATTAAAAAGTGTTCAAATCTGACACTCAAATTTGAGATTGAGGCAAATTTAAAGGAATTTTTAGTGTCCGTTTCGTATTCTCCTCCTCCTCCTTCTCCTCCTTCTGCCTTCTTAATAGCCATATCCTCCTCCTCCTCCTCCACTTCCATAACCTCCGCCTCCCTTCGAAGGAGCTTGAAGATTAACTACGTTGTTTCCAGTGGCTACTCCCTTACCTCCTCCACTTCCTCCTCCACCATAGCCCCCGCTACCACTTCCTCCCCCACTGTAGCCTCCTCCTCCTCCATTTCCTCCTCCACTTCCTCCCCCACTGTAGCCTCCGCCTCCACTTCCTCCCCCATTGTAGCCTCCGCCTCCACTTCCTCCCCCACTATAGCCTCCTCCTCCATTTCCTCCCCCACTGTAGCCTCCTCCTCCATTTCCTCCTCCTCCACTTCCTCCCCCACTGTAGCCTCCGCCTCCACTTCCTCCCCCACTGTAGCCTCCTCCTCCATTTCCTCCTGCACTTCCTCCCCCACTGTAACCTCCTCCTCCGCTTCCTCCCCCACTGTAGCCTCCGCCTCCACTTCCTCCCCCACCGTAGCCTCCTCCTCCGCTCCCTCCTCCATCCTCCCCCTCCGTAGCCTCCTCCTCCGCTTCCTCCTCCACTTCTCCTCCTCCTAGCTCCTCCTCCGCTTCCTCCTCACTTCCTCCCCCACTGTAGCCTCCTCCTCCGTTTCCTCCCCCACTGTAGCCTCCTCCTCCACTTCCTCCCCCTCCGCTTCCTCCTCCACTTCCTCCTCCTCCGTAGCCTCCTCCTCCGCTTCCTCCTCCTCCTCCTCCTCCTCCTGGAAGTGGTCCTCCGTGCGCCCCGTTAAAAACGGAGAGGACGAGAACAACCGAAATGATCGCCAAGTGGACAACTCTCTGAAAGGAAAGACAGATTCGTTACCCCTTCATAAGTGATTACCATGAAAAGAAAAATGGTCTAACTACAGAGTAACGTCTATTCAAATGTTGGTCGAGGTCTATGTGACCAAGAAGAAGAAGAAGAAGAAGAAGGAGAAGAAGAACTTAAACGGAAGAAGTAAGCTCTTTTTGTAGGTTTGGGGATCCGAACCCCTAGGCCTACTAACCCTACAAGGTGGCAGCAGGCCCCCTAAAAAAGTAGTGACAACAGATGCCGGTAGCGGAACCACAGACACCTTCTCGGAGGATGGAAGAGAAAAATCTTTACTTCCAGCGAGAGGCAACGCGTTAAAATGTTGATACTCAACCATGACGAGGTTGTTTTGCATCGTCAAAACCATTTGTACCCATTCGTAGAATTTCCTACCGCCAAGCGGTATGAGTCATTGACATGACACGAGTGATTAATATGACGCAATATAAAAGATTGCGTCATGTCATTGACTCATACCGAAGATCTCGTGAATACAAGAAAGAGTGATGCAATAATCACAAACATTTTTGGCGGTAGGAAATTCTACCAGTGGTCATTAATGGGTTAAGTAACAAATAGGAAATTTCATTACGATCGTCCTCCTCAAATGCAACACACTTTGTTCGTCTCTCAAATGTACACTTGCGGAAAAAAGTGCCAAAAAAAAATAAGTTAATAAATAAACATTATTATTTTTTTTTTACATTTTATTCTTTTTGCGAATTTTTTTCCTTATTTGTACATTTTAGTGAACTGTGTACAGTGTGTGAAACGCCTTTAGAAATTAAAATAATTTCTCTTAACAAAAATGGAATAATTTAAATTTGAAAGTTCAATTATTATGTAAGAAAAAATAAAAGTCAAAAGATAACCAAGCGCTTTCATGTTGCGAATTGAATACAAAAGGGTTTGGGTCATTGGGATATATATATATATATATATATATATATATATATATATATATATATATATCAAAATTATTTCACGAAAGTAACACGTGAAAAATATTTATGATGAATAAAACCACGAAGGAAAGGAAACACAGAATGGTGCTCAAGCGCTTGAGCACCATTCTGTGTTTCCTTTCCTTCGTGGTTTTATTCATCATCATATATATATATATATATATATATATATATATATATATATATAAGAAAGTTACGTGATACGTAATTTACATGGCTTAAAGCAATAATAATTTTAAAATAAATTCTCGTTCTTTTCAACTAAATACTACTGCAGCTATTAATAATAAAGACTATTCTTGAAATTTCACAAAATAAGAAATTGTAAATTGTGAAAGGACAACGTTTCACTAAACTAAATATTAGCAGTGAATTTACAAAAAAGACTTTACAGCTGTTGGCAGAGGATCACTTACCATCTTGATCGGAAGAAGTTTCGAATGTGCTTTGAATCATGGAATGCTTTCTTTATATATCCAACGGTTGTGAACGACAAGGATGAACTTTGCCTCCGGTCAGAGACGAGTCATGGCGGCTCTTCCAACCGTGACGGGGAAAATATTATCGAGAATTTAATAAATTTTGCCTTTTTCCTCGGGAAAGAGAAAGACTTTTTATCGAGTAATTTATTCGATATTTGTAATTTTCACCTCAGATTCTCCCCTTCTAAGGGGGGGAAAACTTCCCAAATAACCTAAAATCAACCTAAGTGGCTCAGTTACTTGTTGTGCGGAGTTGTTTCCGTGAGAAATTGAGTGTGTTACGGAACGTAGCTTATTCACAGAGTTACGATGAGAGCGGTTTATTGAGTAAGTTTCTAACAGTTGCAAATGACTAATCACATCGTATTACCGTACACTTTCGTCAAATTAATATGTTAAAACAACAGATTTCTATAAAAAGTTAAAAATTGTCTATGTGACCAAGAAGAAGAAGAAGAAGAAGAAGAAGAAGAGAAACTTAAACGGAAACAAATTGTACAGATTCTAATTCAAGCCATTAATTAAAAACATGCAACAGTCAGAATTATTCACTCTTATTTTCATTTAAGAAAAAATAAATAAATCAAAATTGGAAAATTTCATAATTACCTTTTTAAAAATGTAAAATTACGCTTTATAAATTTGAATTACGGTTTAAAAACAGTAAACTTTTATTCGTCAGAACTACAAAAAATACGCAAAACTATAGTTTGAGCTCGACTAATTCTGAATTCTTTCTTTCCATTTGTTATAGAAAAGCATCATATAGGCCCTATAAGTAATAGATTTTTGTCAGGCTTCTTCATGCAAAAAGCTTCAGACAGATAAATGGATAAGTAGACAGAATTCTAAACCTATCCTCCGTACGACACTTGCTAGCGAGCCAAGAATACTAAAGAAACGATAATTGTTCAAACCTCGGACAGACTGAGTGCCAACCTCGGACAGATTGAGTGCCAACCCTAAGTTTTTCGCGCCTCTAGATTATCAGCTGTTTATTTCCATGAAAACAGTTCAAACACCCTCTGCCTTCCGTGTGCAGTAGCTTAGACCCTGATTTTTGAAGTAAGTGGACATTCTGGACAAAAGCACCAAACTTGGCTCAAATGTTGTTCAGGACCTTAGCTACCAATTTTTCCCCGGAACCAAGACGCACAACCCTATCTTGGCTGCCATTTTGGAAATCCAAGATGGCTGCCAGCTAGAAATCAACAAACTATTGTGAGGAGTAATTGTAAATAAATAGTCCCTAAACCTACATATTTCGATGCCAGGATTGCTATAAAATAATCAGAATTACCCTTAAATGTTTATTTAATGTAAAATATTTAATAATATAACTATATAATATGTGCTTTTCTGTTTTGCAGGTGATTTGTGAACATGGATTGGAGCAAATGCATGGTTTGTCAAGAGAGCAAAGGTGAGACTCTTAAATGTCCACTCAATGCTGTGAGTGGTAAAAAAACTGAAGCATATGCAACATTTATGGAGAATGTCAACGCATTCAAGAATCTTGGAAGACTACCAGTTCCTCTTCTTTTCAATGAAGAGGTGACTGTTGAAGATCTGGTTCAGAATAAAGCTGTGTGGCACAAGTCATGCCATGTTAAATTTAGTAAAGAAAAGCTTGAAAGGGCTACAAAAAAGAGAGAAAGGGCGGATGAAGGTGAAACCAGTTCATCTACGGGGAAGCGGGTTCAGCGGCATCCTATGGACAAAGCAACTTGTGTGTTTTGTCAACAAACACATGGGCATCTTCACGAATTCAGTACATTTGGCGCTGACGTCAATTTACGAATGATGGCTACAGAACTCAGTGACACAGAACTAATGTCTAGAATAGGAGGTGGTGATCTCATGGCCATTGAAGCCAAGTATCATCCGCAATGCTTGACATTTTATCGGAACCGTTACCGCTCACTTTGAGACAAAAACAGAGCAAGGAAGAAGGCTATGAAGAAAACTTGATGAAAGCAAAGGCAATAGTTGAGGTCGTTAATCATGTAGAAAATTGCGTGGAAGAAGGAATCTTTCAAATGAAGTTTTCTGTGCTATTTGATCTGTATCAAAAAAGACTTCGGGACTTAGGTATTAATAAGGAAATGAACAGAGGAACGATTCAGAGAGAAGATTCTGGAGTATTTCCCATATGCCCAGGAAGTGAGTGATGGCAAGAACAAAATCTTAGTTTTTCAGCAGGGAATTCAGGAAATGCTCAGAGAGACAAATAGACAGAATTTTGAAGGAGATACTATGATTCTTGCAAAAGCTGCTAGAATCATACGCAAGGAAATCGTCAACTTTACTGGATTCAAGTTTGCAGGTGCCTTTCCATCTGGTTGTCAACAGGAATCGGTACCTACAACCTTGAAAACCCTTATATCTATGATCACAAATGGTGCTGACGTGAAGGACCAAACACCAGAAGACTCCCCTGCAACTCTCACTGTCTCGCAACTTATCCTTTTTAATTTTAGGAACAAGCATACATCATCATCTAAGGTTCGCCATTCTTTGGAAAGAGAACCACCATTGCCTCTGTATCTTGGTCTGAAAATTCATACTGAAATTCGGTCAAAATCATTAATTACACAACTATATGAATTGGGTCTCAGTGTGAGTTATGACCGAATTCTTCAAGTCGAAAGCCAACTTGCAACAGCAGTGTGCCAGAACTTCAAGACCAAAGGAGTGGTTGTACCAGCTCAGTTTCGTCATGGACCATTTATTGTTGGGGCACTTGACAATCTGGATTACAACCCATCTAGTACAACTGCCGTTGGATCAAGCACCAGGTGTGCTTGCAAGAAGGCCAGGTGGAAGTGTACAGAACTGTGTAGCTGCAACTGTGCAATTTAACATATAGCGTCGAGCGGGGTGAGTTGGGACAGTTCGGGACAGGGGGTGAGTTGGGACAGTAGGCATTGCAATGCTAAATGCCAAGATATTTCCATTTTATGGTGCCCATTTAATAGCCCTGCCCTTACTCTACAAATGTTGTTAATACAAGTTTTCTATAGAACCACGAATAATGCATGAAAATTGTGCAAATATGAAAGGGTAGCATTTTGACCTTTGTAGAATTTCATTTTTTAAAATGCACATATTTTGCCAATTTTCCTCTCCCACATTCAGTTATAGAGCTAAAGGTCTACTTTTTGGTGGGTGAAATCTTCAATTGTTATAGTTTCGTTGATTTTTCTTAAACATGGTTTTCTTGAACATGGTTTTTTGTGTTAAAATATTCACGATTTTCACTGTATATGTTGTACGAAGTGTGATTTCTGCAGTAAACATACTTCTGATCAGCTTAAAAGTTGTTTTATTGATCTGATCATGCCAAAAAACATATAGTTTGATGCCAAACATGCCAAGGGAATTCTCTATTGAAACTTATATCAGAAATTCCATTTTGTCTATGGCGGCCATCTTGAAATCCAATATGGCGGCCAAGTAATGGTCTCTGAAGGTGGTTCCGGGGATATTTTTAATTGTTGGTCCAAAATATACAAGTAGGGAAAGTTTGGTGCTTTTGTCCGGATTGTCCACTTCAACTTGTTTAGCTGCCCTACTATCCGTACCCATTGGTAATAAACATGCCGATCCGACCATGTACCTATTGTTGGCCGATGTCGATCCCAAGACCCTGAACGGTTAGTCTGACGATGAGAACAAAGAAGAAATCTCTCCTTCATCACCTCCAAATGGTGATAATGATGATGATGTGGTTGTTTAACTTCTTTCGCAACATCTAATATCATTGACGGAGGGGACTCAGAGCTTAACGTGGGATCCGAACCACGGGTCGCTACATAATCTGGACACGGAGGACGGTCTCCCATGCAACTACTACCCAGACCCAATGTCGTTTAACTTCGCTGAATATAAGGAACAAAGTACGAAGTATAAAAACATAAACCGTGACTCGATAAATGGTATATAAATGACCCGTTCGAATCCCGTCATTTCACAATTTTTGTTGTCACAGTAATTTTAACAGAAAATAAATAATTGTGAAATTGGACTATTTATTTTATTTAATTTGGTCTTTTGGTGGCATTTTGGCCCTTTTTGGGCATTTTGAACAATTTAATGCATTTTAAATTGATTAAATTCAAAATACATAATTAAATTTTATAGGCCTACCATATTTTAACATATAATAATAATAATAATAATAATAATAATAATTATGTAAAGGTTTTTACTATCACCGGTTTCAACTTTTCTCATGTCACTATTCAAGTTATTTGTCATTTTCTCTCTTGCGCAAGAAAGCGTTCTTCAACAGTATCTGTGTCACTAATACTTTCGTCCTTATCGTATATACAGGGTGGTGCAAAATTAGTTATACAGTGTATTATTACTACTGTACCTACTTTTGCACCACCCTGTATGTTACAGTCAAAAGCTTAAATCAGTCAATTCGTATAGTGACTGATTTCGGCTTTTGATTGTGATATATATATATATATATATAATATATATATATATATATATATATATATATATATATATATATATATATGGGGTTCCAAAAAACCTTAGCCCCCCATCCATTTGCAGCTTACATGTTTACTTGTATCGAAATAGTTTTTAGTGATTAGAAAAATATATAAAATTCTTTATTTACTATTAAAATTACTCTAGTTGATAAAGTGATAATATAATGGCTTCTCAATTAATTGCTGATTCGGAGAGGCAACATGTGATAGATCGCATACGAGCAATAACATTTCGGGAAGCTCGTGATGCTGGAGCCATCTTTATAATACGTTCATGGGTTGCCAAAAAGTTGCGAAGAAGTGAGGACTTCGTCAAAAGAAATTGGAATAAAACTTTGGATGAATGTGAAATGGATACAACCAAATCTGGGCGCCCAAATTTGCCACTCTCTCAGGAAACAAAGGACATCGTTGAGAGCGGTACGCGTAAGCGGAAAAACAGATGTGCTAAACTTTCTAGAGAGATCGAAGTGTTGAGAGGAAAGATCGTTAGTGGTGAGATCATTCGACTGTACCGTCATAGGCAAGATTTAAAGCCTTGGCATGAACTTCCAAAGCCAAGAAAAACTCAACTTAACATCGATGACAGAATGTGGTTTGCCCATTATCTTGAAGATTGGGACGTGGATGATTTCACGCATTTAGCTGTCTCCGATGAATTTTTTGTTTACGTAACACGTCGGCCTAACTACCAAAATGATCGAGTGTGGGCCACAACACCAGATGAAATCGATGACAATGAACATTATCGCCAATTATTAAAAAGTCCAGACTGTATTTGTGTGTTTGTTTTGTTCACTGCAAAGAAGCTCATGTGGGTGCTGAAGCCAAATGGTCAGAATTGGGATGGACAGTATTTTCGTGATATTATTCTATCCCAGCATAGAATATATATATATATATATATATGTTTGTGTGTATGTATGTATGTGTGTATGTATGTTAAGAAAGGCGATAAAGGTGCGGCGGGAAATTATAGGCCAATCAGTTTAACGTCTGTTGTAGGTAAGCTACAGGAATCAATAATTAGGGATCGTATAGTCGAACACTTAGAATTGCATAACTTGGTTAGAAATACGCAACACGGTTTTAGTCGAAACAAATCTTGCTTAACTAATCTTAGAATTTTTTCAAAGCGTGGTTGAAGTTTACGATAGTCATCGGGCGGTTGATGTAGTGTATTTAGATGATTTTCAAAAAGCATTTGACACCGTACCGCGCAAAAGACTCATTGAAAAAAACTAAGGCTCATGGAATCGGGGGTGTAGTAATAGATTGGATAGAAAAGTGGGCTAATGTAGCGAGCGGCGTTCCTCAGCGTTTTGTATTGGGCCCCTTGCTTTTTCTTATATATATTAACAATTTAGATGTCGGCCTAGTCAGTACAGTTTCAAAGTTTGCGGATGACACGAAGTTGGGTGGTAGGGCGATTAATGATGAAGATAGAGATAAAATCCAGGAAGATCTGAATAAAATGTAGATTGGTCAGTCACATGGCAAATGAGATTTAACGTCGATAAGTGCAAAATTTTACATATAGGTTCACGTTTTATAGGTTTTATAGCTAGGAATTTTGAATACAAATCACGCGATGTTATTGTTCCTCTTTATAAATCATTAGTTAGACCCCATTTGGGGTCCAATTTTGGAATCTGCATATGCACAAAGATATAGACAAAATCGAAAGAGTTCAAAGAGTCGCTTAGGTCGAAGTCGTACGAGGATACGCTTCAGGAGTTAAAATTTACTACACTCGAGACTAGGAGGCTAAGGGGTGATCTAATCCAGGTTTTTAAAATTATGAATGATTTCGATAACGTAAATAGAGATAGCTTTTTCGAAATATCACAATAGAACTAGAAATAACGGGTGTAAGCTGACAAGTAGAAGGTTCGAGACAGCAGTTGACAAAAACGTTTTTACGCATAGCATAGTAAATAGCTGGAATAGTTTGCCAGTAGAAATAATTATAATTAGTAGCACGTCTATAAACATGTTTAAAAATCGATTAGACGCATATGTTGATAGATTGGGTATAGTTTAAGGTAGTAAAATTAAGGTTTTTTGTGGTTCGGAACCCACTTAAAATTGTAGGTCCCCCAGCCACCACGGAGGACATGCGCAATACACAATTACAAACACAGTTAGTAGGTAGACCAGCCATGAGTGGATCCTGGGGTCTTTGTTGGTCTTAAACATTATAACATAATTTACCCAAAATTCTATTTTTAATTCGAAGAAAATCTATTGGTACTCCCTGCAAACAAACAGTAGGATACCAGAGTATAGTTTTGTTTTAACTGGGTTCTCGACAGCTATCGCATAGCTTGAGGGCTATCCGTTGGTCGATAGTGATTTGGAGCTTGCCTTCCAATTTCATAAACATTATTAAAATTTCATTTTACAAGACTTGAGAATTGTGTGACAAATACTGTATCTTAAAGTACGCATATATTTGCAAATAATTTTAAGTTCTAAAATAAAAAACAATTTAAATTTTTCGCCCATTTCCAAAGAGAAGAATCTGTGTTCTCAAGATCCAAATTTTATTACGCTGCTCCCGACTTTATTTTAGACTAAGGTTAGGCTATGTCGTTATTTCATATGTTCTTTTACAAGATTTGTATAGAGGTCAGCTGTACTTGTAGTTACTGTACACTATATTACTATAAATCGTCTACAGTACATCATTGTACTGTATACAATTTGGTATTCTTTTTTTGAAAGACAATACACACACGGGTATATGCTATGCTATGGTAGGACATACAGTACGCGAAGTAAGTTTGAATTTTTTGTTAGAGAATATCTTTCAAAGAGGGTGCGAAGGGGTGAGGGTAGGAATAATTTTTCTTGGTGATTCAGGGAATGTACTAATGTTAAATTTTTCCCTGCAAGTCCTCATTTTGTTTGAAAATTACTTATTATTACAAAAGTAGTAAACGAAAAGTTATAAAACGCTTCAAGTTGTATTTTGACCATATTCAGCAGAAAGAGTCTTTTGGCTAGATGTTTACGTTCAAATCACCGCAGTGAAGAAACCTATATTCTCGTCTTGTTTACAGCATAAATTTCGGTAGTAGGAGGTCGCTTTGTTTTGTGTATCAAGTGAGTAAATCCTATTTCCCAAATAAAAATACTCGTGATTCTTCTCGCGAATACCAAAAGCATTCATATCGTAAGCTTTTTATTTTCGAAAGATAGGCTATTATTTGCCAGGGCCGGAGAGAGCTGCCACGGGCACCGGGAAAGGATTGATATATGGACCCTCATGTTTACTCAGTATTTTATTATGAATGTTTTTTGTGTACATAACGAGCAAACTGATTATATGTCCAAGTCACTATTCAAAACATACAGTACGATACTCTCTATAAAATGTATGTTTATCAATTATATTTCCTCTCTGTTATTTAATCAATTGCTTTATTAATAGTTTTAGATTTTATCCCCCCTCTTTCCGGGCCCCCTAGAGGTGCGGGCCTCGATGATTTAACCCGGCTTCCCCGCCCTCTAGGCGGCCCTGTGCATTCCCATAAAAATGATTGAAATAAATATATTACGCCTAAGTTTCTAGTTAAGTAGCATACATCGTGACATCTGTCCAAAGTTCTTCTTAGATCGTGAAAGATGCTTCTGGTATATACAGAGGTAGATACATGATTGGACAATCGGATTGTGATCACACTGACGGGAAGATACAGTACAGTAGTTCACAATCTTGAGTTTGCAAATGGAGTAATTCTTAATATCATTGCAAATTTTCTTTGAACAATTAAACGAGAAGCTGACCATCGATCAGTATGGACATAAGTAGTTATAGAATGAGTATGAGTAACCCTTACAAAGTATATTAATTTATCACGACGAACCTCTGAAGATTATTTGCATAAAAACTAAAAAAAGTGAAGACTATGAAGATCAAGTATGGTGGATAATCCTTTAGCATTTTGGAACTGTATTATGTTGTCAGACGATTCTCATTTCAGTCAACTGATTTTGCCAGATCTACTTATTATTCATAAAAATTATCCCCTTCCAATTCTTTCATCAGTGTGTTTCATACTGAAATACTCATCGGCCGCTACAGGGTTGTGCCACACGTCACACCATTCACTAGAACCACCACACAGAAACAAAAAAAGCCATAGAATCTTCCCTAGACGTCCAGAACCCTGTTATAAAGTTCATTGAATACAATCAGGAGTACTTAGATCGTCAGCTGCACAAAAGACGCTCTCTCGCATCTGCCGCACCTCGAAAGGAAGTTTGCACTGAAGTAAAATCTTGACCATACAACACCCTGTAGTCTAAAACCAGTTTAACCTGCTTGAGGCTTTTGGAGACGCTAATTGATATTATTAATTAACTTTTTTTTCCATTTTGTCCACATTGAAGTATTGTATGTTATGTGTCATAATGAAAGAGTATTCATTTTATGTACCCATGTATACCCAATACCCAGTGCTGTAATGGTAACATTTTCTTGCTCATACGCTACTCCCACCATTGGTCAGCGAGGGAAGGGGGAGGGGGGTCATCAAACTGGCCATTTTGGTGACCTTTTCCTGACCTGAGGTCAAGATACTTGGCCATATGCTGTACACCTGCGCATGGTCAGGGTTCTACGCTTAGCTATACGGCATACCTGAAATTTTAAGGTGGAGGATACGCCGTATGACCGCGTATCCCCCCCCCCCCATTACAACAATGCCAATACCCATGTAAATACATGGGTAAATGTATTTTCAAACTTTGACAAAAAGTGTCATTTTCGTGAGTTTTCCCGAGGCTTTAAACAATAATTGCTAAACTCTTACTGGATTGAAAAGTTCATTCTTCAACGAAAAAGGCAACATTGTAATGAAGCCCTCCTAGGAAGAAGTGGCTAAGCGACAAAAGTAAAAAACGGCAGAAAAGTTAATTAAAGTTGTACCAATTTGAAAGTGGAATGAATTTTGAACTTTTGAACATATTTCGTCTAAATATGTTCAAAAGTTCAAAAATTATTTCACTTTCAATTTGGTACAACTTTTAACTGCGTATTCTGGCGTTTTTTACTTTTGTCGCTTAGCCACTTCTTCCTAAGAGGGCCTCGTATGTAACAATAACACAGCTCAACAAAAAAAATTTTTGTTTCGTTGCCAAGGAAATTCGTACGAATTTAGGATATTTTGGGGTTGCTGAATTCCAAAATGGAAGTAGTTTTTCCGATTTGGCTCTAGTTCTTGAGATAATGAATACCCTCAATTAATAGGAAACGTAACCATAACGCGTGCATATGGGAAACTACCGGAACATTCTACTGTAGATGGTGAGACCGAATAAAATGCCATTATGTATTTCATGTGTTTACTTTTGTATGATTTGAGACAATTTCAATGCGATTTGTAAGTAGGCTCCGCCTGAACATTAAATTTTTTGCATTTTTACGTGTTTCAATGGGGTACCAATTATCTCATAAATTAGAGCCAATCTAGCAAAACCGATGTCATATTCGGAATGAGCACCACAAAGTTATCCCAAAATCACTCTAATATGATTGGCAATAAAATGAGTGTTGACCAGTGTAATCATTCAGAAGTATCAGAAACTGGCACAGCGCTCAGGCCAACTAGTGCGAACCACTGAAGTAACTTCATTATTATTATTATTATTATTATCATTATTATTATTGTCAGCATCATCGGGGTTTGAACCCCGAACCTCAGTCTCTTCACCACTGAGCTACTGACGCTGGCCACTGTAAATGTAAGTTTATTATTCTGTTTTGCCAAATAAACTCTATATTGTTGTCATTATTCATCCGAATTTATATTATCATGAAGGATAAATTAATTTTAACATAATTACATTGTGTTAACTTTGTTTTTTTTAATAAATAATAAAATATATTTTACATATTGCAATATGTGTGTGTGTGTGTGTGTGTGTGTGTGTGTGTGTGTGTGTGTAAAATTTAACTTACATCTAATTGTAAAATACAACAAAATTAATTTCTTTTAAAAGACTTTCCCGTGGTCGATGGGGCATCCAATCTAAACTGAACGACGGCAGTAGCCGTTCCAGTATCCTTCTGAACAATGCTTCCTTCAGGCTTTCTCTGAGAACTAGCTTGTCCTCGGAAGTTGCCTGATAAATTATCATTCTTTTGAGGAGTTCCTCCGTTAAGACTGATACGCTGCGTTCCCCCCGGATTGTAGTTTCCATTTTGATGAACAATAGAAGTTTCGTCAGTTGTCCTAAACTTCATTATTTGATCATTCGAAGAGAAGGATTTATGTGGTTTGTTAAGTATCTCTCTTTCGCTGTTGGAAGAGTACGCATTGAACCCGTAATTTGTTTTCCCGACCATAGCTTTATCCCTCAAAGTTTGTTTATTATTTAATGGGCCAATTTTGCCATTTGGATTATGATTAACAACTGAAGGCTGTCTTGGAATATTATATTGAGTATAAGGGAAGGAATCTTCACGTATATTTTGATAATGACCAGGTTCAAACGGTCTTTCGTGTTTATTTGGATTAATATGGCCAAGTTCACTAAACCTATTGTGTTTTATATCCAGGCTATTGTTTATGAAGTCTCTAAATTCTGTATGGCCATTGTTTATGGAGTCTCTAAATTTTGTATGGGCATTGTTTATGGAGTCTCTAAATTCTGCATACTCATTTTGTTGAACAATGTGAGGGTTTCCATTTGGACCATTCTCCTTACGAATATTTAGGTTATTTTCAGCATATATTTTAACAGTGTGACCGTGTTGCGGAGTGCCAACTGATGGATTAAAAGTTTTAGGTAGATTTGTATCATGATTACGTTGATCTGGTCTTCTTGGAAGATCAATGTTCATAAATCCGCTTCCTTTAGAAATTCCAGAATTATACTGCGACAAAAGATCTTCTGGATTATGAGGAACTACTGATCCAACTTCTATAATTCCTTTATTTATGTCGTAGTTCACCTCCTGACGAGGGTTAAGTAACTTTTGGTGATTAGTATTAGCCAGGTTGTTTTGAACTTTATAGATAATATTTGGTTCAGAATTTGGACCATGATTATATCCAGAGTGTGATGCGATATTCACAACATCGTCTGGTCTGTTTTGTGCTCCATTTCCAAACTGATGTTCTTGAATATTATACTCCCCTCTTGGATCGTTTAGAAGTTGTTGATGTTGAGTGTTATATCTTTTATTTTTATCATTTTCAAAGTGAATTTTTGGACGTGGTTCTGGTATACTGAATTCTTCGTTCTGAGCATATCCAGGTTGTAATTGTGGCCCACTGTCGGGACCAATTTGATGATGACGTTCGGGTCTACTAAAATCACTTAATTCTTTAACAGAATGAAGTTTCGGTACAATGGAACTTCGATGTGGCCCACGTCCATTTTGTTGTAATTCACCATATTCTCCATGAGGAGAGTTGTGAGACTGTGGTTGTGGCGCTCTACGTTCTTCATTTACATTTTCGAAGTGGAAATGTGGTTGTGGCGCTCTACGTTCTTCATTTACATTTTCGAAGTGGAAATGTGGTTGTGGCGCTCTACGTTCTTCATTTACATTTTCGAAGTGGAAATATGGTTGATTAAAATTATTGCTTTCAAAAGGCTGAGAAATTGGCCTAGGTACGTTTTGTTCCTTACTTAAAACACTTCCAAACTGTGCAGCAGTTCCATACAATATAGAGACTGAGGTATCTTTAGGTTGGTTTTGTGGTATATTATGTTTTGTATCAGAAATATTTTCAGGTTCGGAATGTGGTCTAACGTACTTTCTTTGGGATGTGGTATCTACGGACTCATATTGCTGTTTACTCTTGCCCCCGTTTTGAATGTTAAAAGTGTTTTGTAGTGGTTCATTGTATCTCTCATTTGTAATATGTTTTGATCGTGGATCAGCTAAATTATATCCTTCACTCGGAAAATTTCCTGAATATTGTCCGGGTACAGTGTATCTATCACTAAAACTACTTCCAGATTGCTGTTCTGGCGCAATGTATTCTTGATTTGGGCTGTTTCTAAATTGCTGTGGCAGTGCGTGATGTGTATCACCTGGAAACAATCCAGACTGTTGACCCTGCGCACTGTACTTTCTATTTGGATGCAGTTGCTCTTCTGTTGCACTGTATTCACCTATTAGACCACTGCCAGATTGTTGTTCTGGTGTACTATGTCCGTCATTTAGACTATTTCCAAACTGCTGTTTCGATTCAATGTACACACCCGCTGGACCATGTTGAGGGTGTTCTCCTGGAATATTGGATTCATTATTAAGACCACTTTCAGAGTGTCGTTCTCGCGTAGTGTATTCGTCATTCTGTCCTCCTTCAAGTTGTCGTTCTGGTGCTCTATTGTATTCGTGACTCGGACCGCTTGCAGGCTGTTGTTTTGGTATAATATATTCACTGTTTCTAGAATGCTCTTCTGGTGAATTGTATTCATCGTTTGGATCATTTACAGATCGCTGTTCCGGAACATCATATCTAATATTTGGACCACTTTCAGATTTTGACTCTGGAGTGTTTTGTTCTATATCAAAATTTATTATTGATAATTCTTGGTCCCTTTTGTTTTTTGTATCTGATTCATGTTCGAGTGGGCTCGAACTGTGTTCTTCGTATAAGTTATTTTCTGTTTCAGTACTTTTATCAGATTGGGAATGTAGACTTTGTAGATGCTGTTCGTTTGTTACAGACACTTGAGTTTGCTTAAAAGTTTCACTGTTTTCCTCATTTCTATTAATATATTTGTGGGTATGAAATTCTTCATTTGGTGCACCCGTTGTAGAAACAGGCTCCGCCGTACCAAATCTACTGTTCTCATTAGCTTCAGATTGTGTATTATCGCTATGGTTTGTGGAGAAATTTCCTCCAGAGTGAATTTGTGCTAAATCACCGGGACGATTTCTTTGAATAGGTCCGAGTGAATTACCTTTCACAACAATTTCACGTTTCTCAAGCGTAGATTCAAAATCCTTGATCAATTCCGTAACTTCGTCTTCACCGTCATCATTGAAATCAGTACGCAAAGAAAATAACTTTTTCCTATCATTTAATTCTTTAGAAATTGGACCTCGTATTTTGGAGTTAATTTTAGCAGAATTATCGTATTTTTGCGCCTCTTGGATTTTCGTCCTGAAACCAAACTTTGGCGAAATAGGACGTAATCTGTAATTACCGGATTTCCCAATTTTTTTACCCCACTGGTCCTCATCAGTGTTGTCGCTACTTTCAGATAAATATATCAATGTCAAGAAGATCAACGCAGCTGTCAATGGCCGTGACATCTGTGGAAGTGAAAAGGGGATTAACGTATTGTGGTATCCATTTCAAAGATATTTATATCATGATTTTTCGTAATGAATCAAGGATAATCCTTTTATATATTGATCATTTTATCCCTTGATTGATCTATCTACATAATTATATTAAAAATTTATTGTCCGAAGGCTAGAGGCCTTTATACGAATCAACCAGTTCTGCACAAGGTTAGAACTAGGATATTTTTAAAAATGAGTATCCACTACTTATTTTCTTTCAACAATAATATTGTATATATACAGGGTGCAGGTATGGGAGGGGGGGGAGGGCAATTACAATTAAAAAATAATTGGTTCCAATTACAAGGATCTTTTCGGTTTGCTATAAATTATATTTTACCTAGAATACGACCTAACCTAACCTAATTTTCCTACGTGTACCAGGTTTGTGCCGAGACAATTCGAGAGCACTTGGAATAGGTTGAAAACTCTCAATAAGCGGCAAAGTGGGACCAAACATGAAATGATTTGACTCCAATCTTTGCGAATTCGTTTGGCGTCGGAAGAACACAAATAAAGACCTATTTGAGAAAATTTTACGAGACATTTCCCAATTTTCAATCTAATTAAACTATTATACATTTCTCCCCCCTAAAATGTACTTTTCTTAACAAATATATACATTTTCTACCTACAAATATTATTTTGTTTTGGTTTTTTAACAGTGCTTCAAACCGAAAAGTGACAACAACAGTTACAACTATTACAGTTGACAAATGTAATTGATTGCAATTACAATTACAATGAAAAGTAATTTCAATTACAATTACATTTCATAGAAACACCGAATATAAATGAAAGGAAAGAAGTCTACCATTAATTTATAACCTTAACTTTTTATTTCCATATCCATACCCAGTGTGAATATTTGAACACGTACTTAAATCACAGTTCAATTAGCAATCAATGTACTGTAATATCAGATGAATTGTTCATTGTTCATTGGGTTCATTCTCTTACATTTTTAGTTAGTTAATTACAATTGCACAGCAATTACTTTGAAAAATTTAATTAATTACGATAAATTTCAAATTATAATTACCCCATTATGGGTCAGGGCTTCTGGGACACCATATATATATTAACTTAAGCATAAACACTTTGCGACATTTATGAATAATAGCGAGACTCATACTGTTTATGCTCATTATATATTTACGTTTAAATAATTATTACCAATGGGTTATCTCCCTTATCTTTAAGACCTTATCTCCCTTATCCTTAAGACATTATCTCCTTTATCTTTAACCATATCTATGGAAGTACTATTTACTCAATTATTTGAATTTATAATTTTAAAAAATATATAAATTATTTTAAATTAACAAAAGATAAAACGAATTTTTGAGGTAGTTTCATTTGAGGCTCTCCTAGGAAGAAGTGGCTAAGCGACAAAAATAAAAAATAAATCCAGAAATTGCAGCTAAACGTTGTACCACATTTGAAAGTTATCATAACTTTTGATCTTTAGAACATATTTTGTCGAAATATCTTCAAAAGTTCAAAATTTATAAAATGTTTAAATTTAGTACAACTTTAAAGCGTTTTCTGGCGTTTTTTATTTTTGTCGCTTAGCCACTTCTTCCTAGGAGGGTCTCATTTATGCAAAACAGCAAACATGGTATAACTGACGCCTGAAGTAGTACATTAATATAAACTCAATGAGTCTGGTTATTAGATGTCGCAAAGCGTTTATGCTTAAGTCATTTTGTTTAAGAGATAGGAAATTTTATTTTATTTTATACCTTTAACGGACACCCTGTACTGTACATTTGGTCGAGTTGGAATGTGGTCTAATCGATTTAGTTTGATTGCATTTAACTTAGTTTTAGTTTTATTTCTGTCTGGACAATTCCATCTCAACTTCAATTAATTTAACCTAACTTTACTTAGCTTTACCTAACCTAACCTAATTTAGTAGTAATCTAACCCGTTAATAAAGAATAGTTCGAGCTAATTGCAGTAGTTCAGTGCATTGAACTCAATTCCAGTACATTCAATTTCATTTCCAGACATTCGGCATTTCGTTGAAAAGACATTCTTAGATTAGATTAGATTAGCGTAGGTTAGGTTAGGTTGATAAATGTTGATAGATTGTCCCGTCGAAAAAAATGTGTATTGGTCATTAATTCCAGTTCAGTCAGCGTCCGTAGCTCAGTGGGCAGAACCGTTTCCCTATAAACGAAGAGAAGACACAGGTCAGGGGTTCGAATCCCGTGGGTGCTGGGAATAATAACTGTAGTGCCATGAAAGAATAGTAGTTAAAATGTGAGAATAGTTTAGGCAACACTCAAAAAGCTAATTTCCCCACGACGTGATATGGTGGGGGTGAGTGTGCCCCGAAGGTCACGTGAACCAGAGTAGAAACAGAAAAAGCTACCAACCCAACTCCAACCGATGCCAACAGCCGGGAGAAAACCAGCGATACACTGCTCGGAGACCATTACAGCAACCACTGAGCTACCAGACGCCCAAAGTAGTTTAATTTAATATTTTAAAAATATATTTCAAATATTTTAATGATTTTTGATATTTCAAAATGTTAACCGTAGAGTTAGTCGGTTTTTTCAATCCTTCTCCTCAACCGGTCAACGCTGGAACAACCTTCCTCAATCCATCTTTCCCCTCTTTATGACCTCCAATCTTTCAAACGGAGAATGTCCAGAAATCTCTCAAACCTTGGACCTTGATTTTGGATCTCTTCCTACTCTATTGGGTTGGGCGTTTTTGCGGACATTCGCCCTTGGGGGCCTCCTTCCTGCATATAAAAATGTGTGCAATTTAAATGTACAAAAAAAAAAAAAAAACTGAGAAGGAAAAGTATTTGTCTCTGGGGAATTGGTGAATGGGTAAAATATAGTTGAACTAATAAAAACCCCTTAATTTTTAATTATTTTTAACTACTTTCAAACGTTTTCTGTAGGATGAAGTTCAGCTTTATAAATTTTGCTAAAATCAATAAATAAATAGAAATAAAATATAAAAAGTAACATTTGGCAACTGTTTCCATTACAGATTTTGTAAATTACTGGTCATTTGTTGTAGTTTAACCAAAGTCTACCAATACCTATATAGTCAGTCCACGCTCGCATTATAACATGTAAATAATTTCATACAAAAATTTTTGAACAGAAAATTTCAGCCATATTTACTTTAAGCTGAGTCATTTAGATTTTAAATACAGCTTCACAAAGTTAGACCTATCCACTGACTTCGAGTGTGAAGCTCAAAATTTTGATGGTTGTGATATATTGTAAATCTTGTGACCGACTGGCTTTTCCTATATATTTCACAAAACTGTACGAAATTTTATATAAGCGTGACTAGATATAGGTAGGCTTTGCTTTATCATGTAAATACAGTTAAGGTGCCCTGAATTATAGGGAAAAGATTTATTTTCATTTAAAAAATATATTTTGTTAATATTAATGAAACTATTTTATATTTTGTCGGAGCACTAATTTCGATTCACTTGTATTCATTGTTATATTCGAGCATAAATAAATACAATAAATAATTTATTCCCTACTCTTTCACTTTATATATTTCAGTATTAGGTAATGACTTATATTAATAAGCCAAATTATTTACGAAATAGCAATGCACAATTCAATGTTTAACCGTAAAAATCTCTTATTAAACTGCCTCAATAATTGAACGTGTACAAATCTGTAAATAATAATATCGCCTGACTGGAACCCACCATCGTTAACTCGCAAAAGAAGAAAAGGAATGAAGATACTCTCGAGATTGCCGTTTATATAAAGGAAGAAGATGCGTTTGTCTCGGAAAACTATGGCTGCGCCTGAGGTTTCCTTCAGGCTTTGTTTACTATATATAGAGCCAATCAGGAAGAAAGTGGAGAGAGAGAGAGAGAGAGAGAGAGAGAGAGAGAGAGAGAGAATAGGAGAAAACTAACAAGAAAGGTCAAGACCAATCGGCAAAGAGAGAAAGCGAGTGAAAATGAGAGGCCAAGCAAAAATAAAAGAGAAAAACGAACATTCTGACGCACAAAACAAGTAGGAAAAAGACTTCATAAGGCGTCATGGTGTCATGGGAAATTTCAACCTCTGATGAAAATTGTTTCAGGAGAGAAAATTAAACAAAAATAACTTAATTATTAAATATAAAAATCGTTAATAATTATTTTATATAAACTCTTTTTTTTTTAAATTAAGAACTCGCATCACATTCCAAATTAGTCGATGTCTGGGCATGCATTTGAGAGACATGTCTTTTTATCTTCATTTTACTTCTTTATCAGTAAGAAGATATACCACAAATGGGTACTGTTAAATAGATTAATCAGTTCTCAAACTAACTAACAGAGACAACAACCAGAAACACGCAGACAGACAAACAGCCAGACACAAGAAAACCTACAGACTCGACACGACCATTACACCCTTCAATACAGACCAAACCACTAAGATCATCAAAAACATTAAGAATTCGAAGGCTACTGGACCAGACAACATATCTAACATACACCTTAAACACTTGGGCCCACAAGGAATACTAGCTCTCACAAATATCAGCACATATTCATACCAACACTGTATTATTCCTGACATATGGAAACAAGGTAAAATTATTACACTACTCAAACCAAACAAAAATCCAACAGAACCAGCTTCCTATAGACCCATTACTTTACTCTGCACACCTTCCAAAGTAACAGAAAGACTAATCTTACAAATCACCAACCCACACATTCCACTATCGCCTACTCAGCATGGATTCAGACCTCACCACTCAACCACGACATTACTCACTAACCTCACGCAGCACATCATGGATGGCATCAACTCCAGACGACCAGCTCAACGTACACTATTAGCAACAATAGACATTAGTAAAGCATTTGATGCTATTCCACGCTTCCCTCTCATAAACAAAATACTCAACACAAACATGTACAATAACACCAAAAGGTGGCTGAGCAAATATCTTTCAGGAAGATACTCACATGTTACATTTAATGGCAAGTCATCCAAAAACAAGCTTTTTCCGAACGGGGTCCCTCAAGGCTCTGTTCTCTCACCAACACTCATCATCATATGCAGATAACATCACTCTAACATCCACCCACAACAACATCGACACCGCTACAAATAACCTACAAACATACATAAACAGTATACAAGACTGGCTCACACACAATAGACTCAAAGTAGCGCCCACAAAATCAACCATCACCTTGCTTACAAGCAACACAAAAGAACACCAGGTAATTCCACAGCTTACACTAAACAACATCAACATTCCACACACTCACAGGACCAAAATACTTGGGGTCACATACAGCACATCATTATCTTTTGCAAACCACATTCAGGACATTAAAAACAAATGTACGTCAAGACTTAACACGCTTAGGGTACTAACAGGCACAAACTTTAGACACCAGCAGGAAACAACATCACTCATATACAAACAATATATCGCTTAGTTATGGACTATGCTAGCCCATGCTGGGCGCCCATTATCTCAAACACACACATAAACACCTTACAGACAATACAAAACAACGCACTTCGTATCATTACAGGATGCACTCAAACAACACCAATAGAACACCTGCACACAGAAACAAAAATACTGAAAGTTAGGGAACATTTAGACATGAGGGGAACACAATTCATGGCAGCAGCGACAACTAACCCACAACACCCTTGCCACTACATGTACAATCACGCACCAACACCTCGCACCATTAAGGTAACACCAGAGAGACATTATAACCAAATATTCCATTCCATACCACGCCCCACAGACATCACACAGCACAGAAAACACATACACACACACCTAACCCACAAAGCACTGACACGACTCGGTCCGAATGCGGTCCTAGGTGCGAAGCTGCCACCCATTAACAGGTCAGAGATCAGCCTGAGCAGATCGGATCGAGTTAACTTAGCACGATTCCGATGTGAACATCACCCCAACTTACGGATATATAAACACAGACTAGACAACTCCATAGACGACACCTGCCACCTGTGCCAGGACACACCACAAACAATTGAACACATTATGACAGACTGTACCGCTCTAGCACAACAACGAACACAACACAACATCACTAGTGCGCTGAACCTCTGGTCCACTCAGGAGAGGGCGATCGGTTACCTGCGTGCCGCCGACTTGCTCGATCAGGGTGGGCTGATCGGCTAAACAACAACAACAACTAACGCGAAATTTTCTTCAAAATTGGCATTCAAATGTTGGGTATTGTTTAAATTGTTTTGTGGCAATATTGCCCGGAAAAACTAAACGAACGGGACAGTCATTATCGTACCCATTAAATGAGGCCCTTCTCGGAAGAAGTGGCTAAGCGACAAAAGTAAAAAAGGTCACAAAACACTATGAAGTTGTACCAAATTTGAAAGTTGTCATAACTTTTGAACTTTTGGAAATATTTCGTCAAAATATGTTCCAAAGTTCGAAATTTATGTCACTTTCAAATTTGGTACAACTTTAACTGCGTTTTCTGGCGTATTTTTATTTTTGTTGCTTAGCCACTTCTTTAGAGGAGGGCCTCAAATATGCATGCCCTCAAGGGATGCGTAGAAGTGACTATTCAAGTACATTACTGCTTGTAAAATATTCGATACGTTTAAGGGAAACCAATAACGATGGTGTAAAAATTAAAATGCTTTGTTATTAACGACTTATAGGATTAAAAATGTTTAGAGAGAGAGAGAGAGAGAGAGAGAGAGAGAGAGAGAATAGAAATATGTATTCAGAATAAATAATTAATTATTTCAAACTTTTCTTTTATACAAAAAATCCACAAGTAAAACTACATGTGCGGCATATAAAATATGTTTTATTTTATTTACAATACATGGAACTCTAACAGGGAATACATACGTGTGTGTGTGTGTGTGTGTGTCTGTGTGTGTGCGCGTGTGTGTAAAGGAAAAAAACAAGAAATGAAGGAATGAAAGCTAAATGATCTGCACCACATGTTTTGTGTTCCAATATGGTGGACGATAATAGACTTTTCAATGATGAGTTTCCTTTCATGATTATTTTACTTATTTCAAAATTAAAATAACTTAAATTAATGGAAGGTAAATGTAATTTTTATGAAGTGAAATGCAATTTCTTTTATAGAATTACATTTTCTACTTAATGAAAAACTATGAAAAGGTAGGATGAAATTACATTTTCTACTTAATGAAAAACAAGGAAAAGGTAGGATGAAATAACTTTTTGTCATTTGTACGACTTCGTTAATTGCTTTAAAATGAGTGTCGTATAATTTTCAGATGAAAGTTGCAAAAAATTATAATGATGTTACATCGTTAAAATTATATGATTTTGAAGAAAGTTTTAATTATAATTTGTAGTAATACTTTTATACTTTAATTAATAAATAAAATAATGATTTAGTTAATATATATTTTCATTTATAACTAAATGATTAACTTCTCATTTATCGTAATAATATAAATATAGGCTATAGTACAGTATGTTAGTGGAAAACTAATCATTTCACTAATTACGCATTACGTATCATTAACATAACCTATTCCAACTTAACCAGCTAGGTTAGGTTAGGTTAGGTTAGTAATGCCATCGTAAATTTATATATAGTATATACACCAAACTATTTTCCTTCTTTTGCATGATTGGTCAGCCTTTGGAAGAAATGAAACACTGTCCCTGATTGGACAATTCACAACCTGCAACTCACTTTTCTGATCCCTAATTGGACAATTCATAATCTGTAACCGACTTTTCTGCAAAAATGACAAATATTTTCGGATATATATATATATATATATATACAGACGCGGATCCAGGGGGGGGGGGGTGTCATTGGGGGCCATGTCCCCCAAGTTGGTATCAGGGAGCCCAAACTATATTTTGGCTCTCTAACTATATTTTGGCTCTCTTCTCAAAGAATTTAGCAGTGGTATTCCTTTTAATTCTGAAAGTAGAGCAGTTGTCTGACAGTTGTTTATTTGCATATTTAAGTTGCCAAATTTGGAGGTCAAGGAAATGGCACAACACCCGAATGTCGATATAACGAAGCCGCGAACAGCAAGATTGAACTTCAGAGCAAATGGTGGTGAAGAGCCGAACACACAAGCGTATTAATGTGTAAATTTGCTGATACCGACACTAGATGCGGTTCCGTAAGACGTGTCACTTCGCTTTGGGAGTCACCAATGCCAGACATTCAGATTATCTCACTCTTCCATCAAGAGCTGCTGCGGCCAATTGGGAGAGGGTGAAGCCGGCGTAAAAGCAGTATCGTTCGTTGTTTGAGAACTCATCGGAGAACATGGCAAGGTGCGAGTTCAAGGTCTAGTCAGCGATGTGAGTTATAAACAAACGACCCGCGCCAATTACAGCCATTTTAGTCCTCAACAAGTGCAATGCAGCATCTTTCCAAGTCATCCACCGTCTTTTGCAGGTCATACTTCTGTAATTATATTATGCCTGTTTAACTTATTAAATGTTTGTCTTCCTTCCTAGATTGAAAGTAGTGTGAATTATGTCTCATTATTATTAATGCAAGGATGTTGAAAATTATTTATATTTCGTAGTTAGTGGCATCCATAAACTGTCAAAATAGTTTCAGAGATTGTAACTCATTTCCAAGAATTTTAAAAACTCTTAACTTCAAGAATCTGAACTATTGTTTTCCTTCAGATCTTGGCTGTCTTGCCGGTATCTATTGCCGAGGCTGAACGTGTGATAAGCAAAGTTGAACGTACAGCCTCCGCATTCCGAGCATCCATGAATGAGGACCGGTTGGAGGCTCTCATCACGCGTGAAACACATCGTGATATTCTCCCGACTGCCAGCTAAGTGATTGATTTGTTTAGTCAGTCTGGAGTTCGCTGTCTGAATTTCCGACTGGCTTTGTAGGATAGAACTGTTTTAGTTGTTGAGTTAATTACAAAAAAAGTTTTTTTTCTTCTTTTTCTATTATTTTTCATTCTCTTTTGGTTAGATTAGTTTTATTTTACAATAATATGTTTCTAGGTTTACTTCACCTCGATCACAAAATTGACCCAAATATATGGAGAAAATTATTTTAAGAATAGGTCAGTTAAGTGACAAGAATTGCCCCCCCCCCCAAAAAAAACAACTGGCGGCTGGATCCGCCTCTGTATATATATATATATATATATATATATATATATATATATATATATATATATATTATACAGCGTATACACAAAGTCCTTTCCCGACATAGTAATGCTTTGTTTTGCATAACACATCAAATTATGCAACACATTGCAAATCCTTGCACGAAGAGTGTAACTGTCAGCAACAGGAGTATGGTACACATAATCCTTTACATATCCCCACAGGAAGAAGTCTAGGGGCGTGATATCGGGGGATCGTGAAGGTCATGTACCGGCCCGTCGCCCCCAATCCATCTTCCAGGGAAAAGTAATGTTCAAGAACTCACGCACAAACAAACCAAGTGTCTTGCTGTAAAATGATGGATGGTTGAAGGTCTTCCAACTGGGGGCTACAAAGAACTCGAGCATGTCCAGTTACACTTGTGCCGTAACATGCTTTTCAGCGTTAGAAAATCTAGACGAGGAAGAGCCATTGTTGTCCCAAGGCAATATGATGACTAAGCTGATTGATGAAGCATTGCTTGTATATATTAAGTTAAGGTGTGTATATATATATCCATCTCATAATTGTAAGGTCAGTGAAAAATTCACTTAATTTAGAGCTAGCATTTTTGGGCTCTTGTGGCATCATTATTTGGGCACTCTTGTGGCATCATTTTTTGGGGGCACTGGCGCGTCCCTTCTACTCGTTTGTTGAATGCGGCTTTTACAGGGCATGGTCTTGTAGAGAGCTCTCTTGCAATTCAGTTTGGTTGTTTAGATACAAGATTGTTGCATCGTGCAATGGTGCAGGTTGTGTTGTTGCAAGGTTTAGAAAGAAGACCATAAATAGTGCCCCACTTGTATTTTATCTTAATTTTATGCAACTGAGGCCTAAAGTAGGCCCACATCGAGTCAGCAACCCTGAGGTAGGACCTAATAGGACCTCCAAGTCCGTAAGTTTGTTTTAGTCTAGCTTAACGTAGGCTATAAGTTAAAGTAGCCCCTCAGAGCTTGGCCATTCAAGGCTCAGCTGGGATTCTGAACCCAATCAAAATAAATAAAATAACATTCAGCAAAGAAGAATGGGCATGTCAGTCTAGGCCTGTACGATTAATCGAAAATGTCGATTCGGGTCGATTCAGTAAAAGAATCGAAACCCGACCCGACTTAGAGCTAAAAAATTTCGATTCTTCAATTCGCTAACTAACCCGTCGAGGCGATAAACTGGCACTACCCCAAAACCATGGACGTATCGAGTGTCGAGTGTTATCAATTGAATAAGTGGTTTTCGTTGAAGTGTTTTAAAAAAAAAAGTGTTCCGTGCATTCTTAACTAAATTACTTCGTGCTACTAATCATTCATTAACGAATAAATTTCATTTATTGACGTTATTCAGTACTATATTATTTGATCAAACCAAGGCTACTGAACGTGGCTTGCCTTGTTTGGTTTTCAAATCAATCAGAAAACGTGCAGTCATAAGGTTGAAATTCCCTTGGTTTGCCTTTGTTGTTTTTCAATCTATCAGAAACGTGGTTTCTTAAGGTTCAGATTTCCTTCACACACTACCTGACCTCCAAAAGGGTCACCTACCGTGGGAAAAAAAGGATTAAGTCAGTAAACAGCGACCAGATAAGTTTCATTTAATACTTTTTCTTTAACATTTCTTTCGTCGGTAGCTTAATTCTATATTAATTTAGTAATAAATTTGTGTTACAAGAACCTGTTTCTGCGTTTCAAGAACGCGGTAGACCTACGTTGTAATTTATTAATTTCCAAACGCTCGTTTTTTTTTTTTTTTTTTGTTTTTTGTTGTTTAACTAATTAAAAGCATGGCACCCCCGTCAAGTACTTGCAGTCGCTGTGAAGGGAAATTTGCTGCTTACGCGTTTACAATGGCTAATAATAATGATCAGTTAGTTTGCAGGTGGTGCTCAAGCATGGAAGTGCTGAGGAACGATTAGACGTGAGAGGGAGGCCAGGGTGAGACTTGAAGAAAGCGTGATGCTCCTGACGGCAAAATTAGAATCCCTTGAGACTCCAGTTACGACCCCTCCTGCCTCAGTTTCTACTAATAATATAAATAGCCCTCTCTCTTCCCCTAGTTCCCAACCCTTCGTTCGAGTGCGAAATGGAGCCCCATTGAGAAAAGCAAAGCCTTGTCTACCAGTAATAACAAGCAATAAGTTTTCTGTTTTAGGTTTCGAAGATGCTGATGAACCGGAAATACGACTCGTTGGCGATTCCATTGTTCGAGGGCAGCTCGAGGAATTCTGTGGGAGAAACCCTCGTCGTAGGCGCCGTTACTGCTACCCTGGTGCAAGGGTGGAGGATATAACTAATAATGTTGACCATTTTACAGACAGTACCGCCGAGGACACAACGTATGTTATTCATGTCGGTACTAATAACGTTTTAAATTCTAGATCGGAAGAACTGCTGGCTAGGTACAGGGACTTATTAGAGCGATTAAAGGAGAAAACTAATAAGATTGTTTTAACAGGTATACTTCCTCGAATTATCCAACGAACGATTTCTACAGCAAGGCGACCTATATTAACAATAACCTAAAGTCTCTTTGCCAACAGGAAGGAGTGCATTTTGCAATTTTTGGAACAGTTTCTACGGCAGGAGGGACTTGTTCCTCGAAGATGGACTTCATCTTAATGAAGTTGGAGCTGCGCGTTTAGGAAGACTATTTCATAATACTGTCTCTTCTTTTCAGGCTGCCGTAACCGAACGGTCCCAGCGTAAATTCCACAAATTTCCCCCGCGCTCGCGAAGGTGTCGCAATTACAAACAATTTGAAGGTTCTATCCTTAAATGCTCGTAGCCTACGAAATAAAATAAACGAATTTTTTTCTTTAATTGCTTGTAAAGACTATGATTTAATTGCGATAAATGAATCGTGGCTTAGCACTGAAACACGTGACTTTGTAGGGAGTATCAAATTAAAGGTTATAGACTTTTTGTTAAAAACAGAATAGGTAGGCGAGGAGGCGGTGTTATGTTGTATATCAAAGATAATATTGCGAACGTTATAGAAGTAAAGCACTCAATTCCAGAACCGATAGATTCGACTATAGCAGAACTTAAATTAACGATTTCAAACTTCTTGTTGCGGTTATATATAGGCCCCCAATCAAACAGCTGATACGGACGAAGCGTTATATCGTGAACTAAAGAGAATAATCGGTAGTGAGCAGGCTTTAGTTATGGGTGACTTTAATTGCGCCAACGTGAATTACGATACAATGCAGGGAGACGCGGAAGGTAATCGTTTAGTTAATTTTCTCGAGGATAGCTTTCTTATTCAAAAGGTTGGGGAACCTACGAGGTTGGACAGTATTTTAGATTTAGTAATAACTACGGATGATAGGCTAATTACTGATCTTCAAGTAATAGAACCGTTGAGCAATAGCGATCACAATATGGTAGAGTTTGTCCTCTCAGTAAGTCACTCGAAACCAACTAACTCGACTAAAATTCCTAACTTCCAGCACGCAGACTTTAGTAAATTTCGAAATAAATTTCACACGTCAATTGGGAAAACGTAATGGGGAACTCCAACGCAAAACTAATGTGGGAATCGTTCGTAACGGTATTTAGGACTATAAATGAGGAATGTGTACCGTACAAAATTAAGCGTGCGAAAGTAAACAACAAGCCCTTGTGGTTTACTTCTAGAGTAGAGACATTATAAAGAGTAGAGATAGGGCTTATAGGCAACATAAGTGCGATAAAGACAATTTTGTTACGAAACAACTACATATCTCTGAGGCGTGAAGCGAAAAGTGTAATAAAAAAGTCCAAGCGCGAATTTGAAATCTCCATAGCTCGTGACGGTAAAGAAAACCCCAAGCGATTCTTTCAATACGTCAATAATAGAAATCCAGTAAAAAGTGTCTTAGGTCCATTGAAAAATGTAAATGGAGATCTAGTCTCTGAAAACAAGGAAATGGCTACCTTGCTAAACGAATTTTTTACGTCAGTTTTTACTATAGAAGATGTAACGAATATCCCTACGGTCATAGACATAATACCTTTTGATAATGGTAATATTTTGGATAATATTGTCGTTAGTGAAGGGGAAGTAATGCGCTATATTGATAAAATGAAAACGCGTAAATCACCGGGTCCGGATTCCATATATCCCATACAACTAAAAGAATTAAAAGATAGCATTGTTGTGCCGCTAACAAAGATTTTTAATGCGTCTATTTCTGAGGGGTGCGTACCAGATAATTTCAAGTTAGCAAACGTAACACCTATCTTTAAGAAAGGCGATAAAGGTGCGGCGGGAAATTATAGGCCAATCAGTTTAACGTCTGTTGTAGGTAAGCTACTAGAATCAATAATTAGGATCGTATAGTCGAACACTTAGAAGTGCATATCTGGTTAGAAATACGCAGCACGGTTTTAGGCGAAACAAATCTTGCTAACTAATCTTTTAGAATTTTTCAAAGCGTGGTGACGTTTACGATAGACATCGGGCGGTTGATGTAGTGTATTTAGATTCAAAAAGCGTTTGACATCGTGCCGCACAAAAGACTCATTGAAAAAACTAAGGCTCATGGAATCAGGGGGGTGTAGTAATAAATTGGCTAGAAGAGTGGTTGCGAGGCAGGAAACAGAGGGTGGTCGTTGATGGAGCGGAGTCGTGCGGGCTAATGTAGCGAGTGGCGTTCCTCAGGGTTCTGTATTGGGCCCCTTGCTTTTTCTTATATATATTAACGATTTAGATGTCGGCCTAGTCAGTACAGTTTCAAAGTTTGGGATGACACGAAGCTGGGTGGTAGGGCGATTAATGACGAAGATAGAGGTAAAATTCAGGAAGATCTGAATAAAATCGTTGATTGGTCAGTCACATGGCAAATGAGATTTAACGTGGATAAGTGCAAAATTTTGCATATAGGTTCGCATAACGGTAATTTTGGTATAGTAGAAGGAAAGATTTAACAAGCATAGAGCAGGAAAAAGATTTAGGAGTTATAGTCACTGGTGATTTAAAGTAGCGAAACAAAGTACAGCAGCGGTCAATAAGGCGAACAAAGTGTTAGGTTTTATAGCTCGAAATTTTGAGTACAAATCGCGCGATATTATAGTTCCACTTTATAAATCATTAGTTAGACCCCATTTGGAGTACGCGGTCCAATTTTGGAATCCGCATATGCGCAAAGATATAGACAAAATCGAAAGAGTTCAAAGACGAGCAACTAAGATGATTCCGTCTCTTAGGTCAAAGTCGTACGAGGATAGGCTTAAGGAGTTAAAATTGACTACACTCGAGACTAGAGGTTAAGGGGTGATCTAATCCAGGTTTTCAAAATTATGAATGGGTTTGAAACGTAGATAGAGATAGCTTTTTCGAAATATCTCAATATAATAGGACTAGAAATAACGGGTGTAAGTTGACAAGTAGAAGGTTCGAGACAGCAGTTGCGAAAAAACTTTTTTAACGCATAGAATAGTAAATAACTGGAATAGTTTGCCGGTAGAAGTATTAGTAGCACGTCTATAAACATGTTTAAAAATCGATTAGACGCGCATGTTTATAGAAAGGGTATAGTTTAAGGTAGTAAATTAAGGCTTTGTGGGGATAGATCCCACAGCTCAACACAAGTGTTGTGGGATATAGGGAGGCAGCGTCTTGGGTAGGGGATACTCTGTCCTTACACACCCCATTTAAAGAGATTCCTCTGCCGAGCGGTGCCCCCATAGTACTGTGAGGTATTGAAAAACTCATGATCTTCACTTGCCCCAAAACACCTTTAAATGGGAGACTCATAATGGTGCACACACATTTCTACATTACTGTACAGTCTTTACAGCCACACCTACACTTTTCTCGTAAGTGTATATATTGTAATGTATATGGTTGTAAATTTGACTTGGTCCGCAATCGATATGGACCGTGACTTGATGGATATCGTAATGAAATTGACTGGATTCTTTGGATCTGATTATTTGCATGTCCGTTATAAATAGATATAGAGTGTAACATATTTGTGGATAGTAGTCTATTATGACTTGATCCTCTGGATCGAGAGACACTATCTTTAGTTTTAAATCGATAATTAATTATTTTTAAATTGATAATTATTTAGTTTCGTAAAAATTGGTCGTTGCTAATTTACCGGCAGTTTTTACATAAATTTCTTATGTTCTTGTGGTTCGGAACCCACGTAAAATTGTAGGTCCCTCCACCACACGGAGGACATACACAATACACGATTACGAACACAGTTAGGTAGACAGCCATGAGTGGATCCTAGGGTCTTTGTTAATCTGAAACATTATAACATTAATATATTATATATATATATATATATATAATATATATATATATATATATAATAATAATATAACGTTATAAAATAGTTGGATATTTGAGAGATACGCTTTTATAAAGATCTGAGTGCGCTCAATGCGCATGGTCAGCGTTTGATTTTGTGATGTCACAGAATCACGTGCGCGCGCCTTGCGGTGTAACAAGTTTGGACCGGTTCTTTGGATTCAGTTGTTTATTACGCTTTTCAGTGTTGTTGCTGGTGCATGTATGTTGTGTTGGTGCTGGTGCATGTAAATTGTAAAGTATAGGTGAGTGCAGTGCACAGTCGCAGTCGAATCGAATCGAGAATCGAAAACAAGTGGCCGAATCGAATCGAAATAAAAATATCCGAATCGCATACCCTTACCTGTCACCCTATCATGCATTAATCCACACCAAACATTGACTTTGGGCTGTCACAAATGTGTTCACGATACGAATGCGGATTTTCTGACCCCAGATATGCACATTATGACGGTTTACCTTCCCTGATACGTGAAATGTGTCTTCGTCAGAAAACTTTTTTCAAGTAGTCGTCTTTTTCAATGAAACTCAGCATGCTAACTGCAAACTCTCTGCGCCGTGGCTTGTTATCTGGTTGTAACGCTTATACTCAGGCCCTCTCAGAAGTCCAGAGAGGCCCGGGACACCTCCAGCTAAATAAGTATACCAAAAAAGTGAATCATCAATCGAATATTGCTTTTATTTAGCAAATGCTTTTCTTGCCTTTTGTTGTGCAAATCTATTAATTATTGAGGACAAATCTAGCTTTCGCGCAATGTCATAGTTGATATTAAGCGTGGCAAATCCATTCAAGCGTTCTTGTCCCATTGTCGAACAGTTGCAATTCTTAACCCGTTTCAACACGCTGAAAGTACGTTCACCAGAAGCTACAGATGCTGGCAAACAGAAAAATACGCAACGCAGTTGTAATATTAGGAAACAACCCTGAGAGTTCTGGATGGAGTATTTCTTGAAGCAATTCTTTTGGCTTGCAATCCAATTGAAAGTTCGTAGAATATATTCCTTTGAGAAAGATAACTTCGTCACTGAGATCTTTTGAGATTTCTTTGTTATACTGTAGCTGAAATTGTGCAGCTGCAGTAAGTAGATCTCCATTACTCAGTTTGCTGAACTGCCAGAGAAATCCAAAAAGGTTGCAAATTTGTCGAAGAGACTCAAATCGACGTGTAAGACCTGATACAATAATCACTAATTACAAAGAAGACAGAGATCCTGTAATGCTTCTTCACATCGGATTCAGTAGGTAGTTTGCGACTGGCAGTAGTGGAAAACTCAGATGAAATGCTATCATTCTGTGCTACGAATTTGGCCTCAGTTAGGATTGCATCCCATCAATCCTTGCAGCCCATCTGGTTTTGGACATCCCATGCAATGAAACAGGAAGATTTTGCTTCAAAATTTCCCATCTTTGTGGGCTGTGGAAAATTAAGCAGCCTAAAAGGGGTTATCTTTACGGCTACCCGCGTCCACCCTTACCTCAGGTTCGAAAAGGTATTGTTTAAATTAAACTTAGGGCTCACAAAACTTGGACGCTGTTAATTGTTTAAGCATATTCACTTAAAGGAAATAATTCTTAAGGGAAGCTTAACTCTTTATGTGATAGATTTAACTTTGTTTAGTTTAGACTAAGTTGGATACATTTAAATTTGTTTAATTTAAATTGATAAATAAGTTAGTCTTTAACAAGCCTAACTATAAAGTATCGATTTAGGTTGCAACGTTATGCAAATGGTTGTTTCACAGTACAGGGCTATATAAACTGATTCATCCGATTTCAACTGAGAATACTTCCGTACCTATCAACCGTGCATCAACTGGGCATACACCACATGAAAGAGGAAATCTCCGAGTTTTACAAGATCACCGCGAGAGGGCTCCAAAGTCACGCTGTGGCCTAGCCTAGCAACAAACAGTCAGTGTGAAAATGGCGTCCGCACAGCAGAAGGCGTTTTGTGTGTTGCAGTTTTCGAGCTGTAAATCGGTAGTCACAGTGCAGCGTGCGACTTCTTCCTTTGGGGGTACGTTAAGGATAATGTGTACGTGCCACCGTTGCCCACATCTTTGGATGATCTCCGAACTCGCATTGTTACTGCCGTAGAGTCAGTGACAACGGACATGCTGGAGCGAGTATGGGAGGAATTCGACTATCGTGTCGACGTTGCTCGTGTAACTAGGGAAAGTCACATAGAGCATTTATGAGGTGAGAGACAAAATTTGGAGTTTTTCTTTTGGTTGATGTATCACAAATCACTCTGTATTTGTAACATTAAAAAATATTCTCATTTGAAATCAGGTGAATCATTTTTTGAATAGCCCTATCGCTAGTCAGATTAAGCTCGTGAATCGCAATTAACTCGTTTCAAGCTGATAACCCCAACCTGTCGGAGGTTCAATTTGACGATCGTTAATGAAATTCCAAACCAATCTAAATAGCTACCTCTGGATGGTTCTCCTCGTGTAAGACAATCCACAATGGCGTTCTCAAACACTTGGGTCAACGATTAACACCCGGGGTATAAACATATACAGTACATGTGTGCTACAACGAGTAGAAATTAGAGTGGGGCGTGAAGCTTAGCCTCCATATACGAGTACAAGTGAATCAGCGAGAGATATGATAAAGGTTCCGCTGACTGAGAATAAAGAGCTTAAAAGGTATTCTAAATCTTAAAAGAATTCGATTTATTAGAATCATTAGTGAATGATGTTAAATCTTGGCATTTTATTATAAAGCGAAGTTAATTGAAATGATAACCGGCTAAAATTACGGAGTCAAAACCAATACGTATTACTTGTATGAGAGCTTCGAATGAACTAAGATGGCGACTCAAGCTCCTTTCGCCAGCAACAAAGCGCATCAGAGCGCGCCAAAAGAGAAGAATAACATTGTCGCCCAGAATTTCCAGATGCTGGAAAGAATTGAGTGTCAGTACTCTGGCGGGCGTACGATTTTGGTTCTATTTTTAGCGATTGGTCGATATCTGTAAACGTTTTATATGCAGCCGATCAACGCTGTTTTTATGAAATAATACACTATATACAGGGTGTACATAAAGTCAGGATCTATTTTTGTGAAATAATTATTTTTTTCTATTTTTCTTTTCAGAAGCCCTTAGAATGAATACAGAAGAGCGTGTGGCGATAGTAATTTGGCGAATCGAGGGAAAGAAATACAATGACATCAGAGAGAAGTTTAGAAGGAGATTTCATAAGCTGGGGCCAATAGACAAGACAATACGAAACTTGGTGAACAAATTTAAACGAACGGGATCTGTAAATGATGAAGCAAGATCAGGACGACCGTGTATGTCAGATCTTACCGTGAATGCAGTACGCGGAATTATCACTGAGGAGCCACGTACATCCGTTCGTGCTGCATCACACAGACTCGGCCTCCCGACGTCATCTGTGCACAAAATTCTGAAAGTTAATTTGCAGAAGAAAAGCTATCATTTGCAGGTTTTACATGATTTACATGAGGAAGATTTCCCTCGACGAAGTGCTGTGTGTGCTGATCTTGTAGAACAAATCTGGAGTGATAATTTAATGGACAACATTCTCTTTAGCGATGAAGCCACTTTCCATACGTGTGGAAAAGTAAATCGCCATAACTGTCGAATTTGGGCAGATGAAAGACCGAATGATTTCGTCCAAAATTGGGAAGAGACTCACCTAAAGTTAATGTCTGGATGGGTTTAACAAAATCTAAGGTTTATGGTCCTTTTTCTTTGCTGAAGCTACAGTTACGGGGCTTATTATCTGAACATGTTGCAGCAATTCCTTGAACCTCAGCTGATTGGGGATAGGATTGTTAGTACCGTCGTCTATCAACATGATGGTGCTCCTGTCACTATGCCAAAATTGTTCAGGATTATCTAAATGGACGTTTTCCAAATCGCTGGATCGGACGCGGAAGCAACAACAGACCTTGGCCAGCGAGATCACCAGATTTAACCCCTTTAGATTTCTTTGCATGGGGCTTTATCAAATCGCACGTCTATCAGACGAAGATTACGAGTCTTGAAAACTTACGTACACGTATACGAACTGCTGCAGATAACATAACCCCGCAAATGCTCAGGAATGTGTTTAGAAATGCTGCGGAACGATTTGAGCTGTGCAGGGATACTGATGGGCGTCACGTCGAATCCTACTCTTAATTATTTAATAAATGTTACCACTTTATCATTTTATGATTGAATTCCATATAATTTCCAAGTGCTTCACAAAAATAGATCCTGACTTTATGTACACCCTGTATTATATTTATATATATATATATATATATATATATATATATATATATATATATATACTTTTAATAGAATACATAATTACCATGATCGAACATAAATCAATTATTCATTCTCGTCGATTTTGGTTGATTTTGTGGTTACGTTCCAATAGTTTTTAATTGATTTCTTATATACTTTGATCACTTATGCCGTCAGGAGTATATTTCAAGAATCCCTGAACCCACTGTCTAAATATTTTAGACATGGGCTGCTACTAAAAAGATTATACATTTGCTGAATATTTCCAAAGAAAGCAATTGCCTCCTTGCATGATTCAGCACAGTCAACACCTACAAGATTTAGTGTGTGGTTCCCACAGCTAGATAAAATAGTTTGAATTATGTTCAAGCAGAACTGCTTGTACACCTTTGTACTTCCCTGCCATATTTGCTCCATTGTCATAAGCTTGACCAATGCAGAGTTCAAAATCTAAGTTAAACCCATTTAGAATAGTTAGTACACGAGAGGCAATTTCTTTTCCAGTTTTTCGCATGAAATTATCAAACCAAATAACTGTTCTTCATTTGAAAATTTTACGCTATCCACAATCTTAACATATCGACTAACCATGGTAATCTGTTCCTTGTGAGAACAGTCTGGAGTGCCATCGACAATGATTGAAAAATACTTGACATCTCGAATCTCATCAAGAATTGTTGTTTGTACGAATGAACCACATAGTTCAATAAACTCGTTTTGTATGCGTGTAGACAGATAATGGGCTTGTATACGACTTTGACTTTCTTGTGATTGTCAAACACTTTGAACATGTTCTGATAAAACTGGGTTATATTTACTGAGAAGCTCGATTATGCCAAGAAAGTTTCCATTTGCAGGATGGATCACCAATACGTTGACTGGAACCAAAGAAAGCCAACCCCCGTTCAGAAAGAAAAAGGATGACATCCAGGATGCGTTCAAGAAGTTTCTTCCACTTATTATCTTCTGTAGTGAGTTCAGTCAAAATTAAATTCTCAATTGTACTTTCTGCTGATGCTGCCTTACAAGCCAATTTCCATGCAACATAGTTTTCTTTGTGTAGCGTTGAACTCTCATGTGCTGGTATTCAGTCTTTCAACTTCCTCCATCCTCTGCTGATATTCCATCTTGATTGATCAGAGAGAACTGATAAATTTGCGGAACTTTTGTTCAAAATGAAGCAAGGTGCACAGTGCAAAGATTGCTGTTTTGTACTCCAACATAACCAGTCTCTAGTGCAGGTTTCGCCATTTGGAAGAGTTTTTGTCAGCAAACGAGTAGGGAAAGCATGATTCTCGGCATCTCGTGGAATGTTGTTCGGAATTTTAAAACAACTAATTTTAAGAAAAGAATGAATTTGGGCAGCATTGTTTTTGTCAATAATTCCAATATCATTTGCAGCCAAATCTGTATTACTAATGAATTGCTCTTGCTGCGTAACATCCACATCTTCCTGTGTATGGGGAGTTTCTTGGTCGCACTCAAAATCTTCTGTAGCACTAGCATCTGATGTTATTGGTACATCTTGAATATCGTCCTCATGTTGAGGTATTTGAGTTAATGTATCACTTGTAGAAGTTGGGTAATTTTCATTATCTGTAGCATTGTTTGTTGAGTAACGGATGTTTTCTAACGGTTTAAGGAATGACGTTATTAACTTTGAGTTCCTGGCTGCTGCTTCACTCAATTGTTTCCGCTGTATTTTGCTTGCACCACTTTCAAATCTCCTCTTCATGATGTTTGAAAATTAAAGGGTTAAAAATTTTTAAAAAATTTGTATAAAAAATCGTGGGATCTGCTTTAATTTAATCGAAGCATATGTGGAAATTCTCCGCCACGCCCCAGAAGAAAAACCATGAGAGAAAGGGAGGCGGCTGAGGCCTATGGTTCAATTAGGCCTACTCACACACTTTATGTTGATATGTCTGAAATCCAAATATGAAATATCGCCGGGGTCGTAAGGCCTAGGCAACACAATTAAACACGTGAAATGAATGAATGCTGCAAACCCACAAGGAAAAAGAAAAACGATTCCAAGGCCTTTCGTGTATTCAGAGCTACACCTTGTCGTCATTCCCTGACGAGGTGTAGCTCTGAATACACGAAAGTCCTTGGAATCGTTTTTCTTTTTCCTTGTGGGTTTGCAGCATATATATATATATATATATATATATATAGGGTGTCCCATAAGTCTGGTCTCATTGGAAAATTTAATTTAAAATAAATTTTCGTACGAGACCAAATTTACAGGACACCCTGTATATATATACATATATATATATATATATATATATATATATATATATATATATATATATATAGGGTGTCCCATAAGTCTGGTCTCATTGGAAAATTTAATTTAAAATAAATTTTCGTACGAGACCAAATTTACAGGACACCCTGTATATATATATATATAATATATATATATATATATATATATATATATACACCCGCCTTTATGCAAGTAGTTAAGACGCGGGCTGATAATCTGAAGATGGAACGAGACAAATTTACAGGACACCCTGTATATATATATATATATATGAAAGAAGGATCAACACAACGGCAAACATTTTCATTTATTTGTACATCAGACGTTTCGACAAATCTTTTGTCATCATCAGTGAGTTAAGTCTTAAAACCTTAAAACAAAATTGAAAAGTGAAAGTTACATCAATACAATATTAAACCATTAAAATTAAAACCTTAAAGCAAAATGAAAATTGCATCAATACAAAATTAAAAATTTAAATTTCATCACTATAAAAACTAAAATTAAATTAAATTTCATCACTATAAAAACTAAAATTAAATTACCTCAATAGGTAAATACACAATGTTTACATCCACCTCCATACTTGGCAAAGTCTAAGGAACACTAGGTGGTCAGAGGATTAGAAAGGGTATGTCTGTGAAAACGGTTGGTTGTCAAAAGAGTCTAATTTGTAGGATGAGCTATTATTATTAAGGGAGGGTTTGTTTCTATAGATGTACAAAGATTCTAAAATTCGGAGTTCTGTAAGGTTATTGGATCTAGTTAAAATTTCAAACTGAGTTTTGTGAAGGGGATGGTCGTTTTCATTACTGTGGTTTCTAATTGCGGATTGTGGAGGGCTACTGAGGGGACGGTTGGTACGGACTGACAAGCCCAAATGTTGAGAAAGGCGCACCTCCAGTTGGAGTTGAGTGCTGCCAATATACGCAGCCTTACAGCTGTCGCACGTGTATTTGTAAACAACATTGGGGCATACAGTTTTGGGGAATTCATCTTTGAACTTTAAAAAATTTGATAATTTAAGTGGGTTGACGAAGGCGAATCTAAAATTTATTTGGGGATAACTAGACTTGAGTAGTTTGGACAATTCACCTCGAATACGCAATGATAAATAACCATAAAAAGGTAATTTAATATATCTGGTTTCTTTTTGTACTGTAGTTACGGGGAGTTTAGTATCAAAAGTGTTATTTAAAAATTTCTTTAATTGGTTATCGAATAGATGAGAAGGGTAGTAATTGTTAATAAAGTACTGTTTTAAAAATTTAAATTCTTCGTTTAACGAAAAGTAATCCGAACAAATACGGTAACTTCTTGTTAATAATGTTACTATAGCACTAATCTTATATTTATAAAACATTACAACTTAAATAATTGGTTTTCCCAAGCCAGTAAAAAGTTTGTTTCCGAAATAGTGAAGTATGGAACTTATTATGGGCCCGTTTAACTAAAACATCCAGGACAAAGGTAAACATTATTTGTTTCGTTTTCACACTGTGTACTTAATATTACTATGTTGTTTATTAAGATAATCACGAAAAAAGTTTTACGTGTGAAGGATGGTTAAATATTAAGAAAGTGTCATCCACGTATCTTCTGTAATATATGGGTTTTAAAACTACTAGGACAATTTTTCAACCAAATTTCTTCGTATGGCAAAGAAATGCATTTGCTAGTGTTGGGCTTAACGGAGAACCACCTAGCTACCCCATCAATTTGGCTGTAAAGGTTGCTATTAAATAAGAAAAGATTATCAAAACACACTATTTCGAGAAGGTTTTTAAATTGAGTCTGAGTGAGGCCATTAATAAGAGTATTATCAGTAGTGAATAAACTTATTTAGTATGATATTTAATGTTTCTTTTAACGGGACATTAGTAAACAATGATGAGACATCAAAACTGGCCATAGTAAGAGAATCGGCATGATTGATCTCTTTTATCTCTTTAGCAAAATCAAACGAGTTGTTAATAGAATAATCATTAAAGGTGAGTTTTGAAAGCAAGGGAACGAAGAATTTAGCTAAGTTATAATTGAATGTACCACATGCCGAAAGAATAGGTCTTAGTGGGAAATTTGGCTTGTGGACTTTAGGTAAACCATATAGAATTCCTGGATTAGAACCAGAAGCAAATAAAAAATTGTATGTATTGTCAGCAATAATATTACTATTTTTTAATTTACGCAAACACCTATTAAGTTTATCTTCGAGTTTTAGTAATTTAGACAGGACATTCTTCTCATGAATATTAAGAATTGTGAGATCCGACCAAATTTCTCGTTTCATAACTTGGTAAAACAAGTGGAGAGCATCTCTTTTAAGAATTTTTATAATTTTAAACCCCATAAGGTGTTTTCTCCCCTCTTTAATAAGCAAGATTTTAAAATTCTTAATAATTTGAAAAAGGATAACTCTGTCATCATTACAAAACCGGATAAGGGTAAAGGAGTAGTGCTGATTGATTCAACAGTTTACATAAATAGAATGGAGACAATTTTGTCGGATACGTCTAAATTTAAAAGGGTAAAAGAGAATGTCCTGTCTAAATTACTAAAACTCGAAGATAAACTTAATAGGTGTTTGCGTAAATTAAAAAATAGTAATATTATTGCTGACAATACATACAATTTTTTATTTGCTTCTGGTTCTAATCCAGGAATTCTATATGGTTTACCTAAAGTCCACAAGCCAAATTTCCCACTAAGACCTATTCTTTCGGCATGTGGTACATTCAATTATAACTTAGCTAAATTCTTCGTTCCCTTGCTTTCAAAACTCACCTTTAATGATTATTCTATTAACAACTCGTTTGATTTTGCTAAAGAGATAAAAGAGATCAATCATGCCGATTCTCTTACTATGGCCAGTTTTGATGTCTCATCATTGTTTACTAATGTCCCGTTAAAAGAAACATTAAATATCATACTAAATAAGTTATTCACTACTGATAATACTCTTATTAATGGCCTCACTCAGACTCAATTTAAAAACCTTCTCGAAATAGTGTGTTTTGATAATCTTTTCTTATTTAATAGCAACCTTTACAGCCAAATTGATGGGGTAGCTATGGGTTCCCCGTTAAGCCCAACACTAGCAAATGCATTTCTTTGCCATTACGAAGAAATTTGGTTGAAAAATTGTCCTAGTAGTTTTAAACCCATATATTACAGAAGATACGTGGATGACACTTTCTTAATATTTAACCATCCTTCACACGTAAAACTTTTTCGTGATTATCTTAATAAACAACATAGTAATATTAAGTACACGTGTGAAAACGAAACAAATAATAGTTTACCTTTCCTGGATGTTTTAGTTAAACGGGCCCATAATAAGTTCCATACTTCACTATTTCGGAAACAAACTTTTACTGGCTTGGGAACCAATTATTTAAGTTGTATGTTTTATAAATATAAGATTAGTGCTATAGTAACATTATTAACAAGAAGTTACCGTATTTGTTCGGATTACTTTTCGTTAAACGAAGAATTTAAATTTTTAAAACAGTACTTTATTAACAATTACTACCCTTCTCATCTATTCGATAACCAATTAAAGAAATTTTAAATAACACTTTTGATACTAAACTCCCCGTAACTACAGTACAAAAAGAAACCAGATATATTAAATTACCTTTTTATGGTTATTTATCATTGCGTATTCGAGGTGAATTGTCCAAACTACTCAAGTCTAGTTATCCCCAAATAAATTTTAGATTCGCCTTCGTCAACCCACTTAAATTATCAAATTTTTTAAAGTTCAAAGATGAATTCCCCAAAACTGTATGCCCCAATGTTGTTTACAAATACACGTGCGACAGCTGTAAGGCTGCGTATATTGGCAGCACTCAACTCCAACTGGAGGTGCGCCTTTCTCAACATTTGGGCTTGTCAGTCCGTACCAACCGTCCCCTCAGTAGCCCTCCACAATCCGCAATTAGAAACCACAGTAATGAAAACGACCATCCCCTTCACAAAACTCAGTTTGAAATTTTAACTAGATCCAATAACCTTACAGAACTCCGAATTTTAGAATCTTTATACATCTATAGAAACAAACCCTCCCTTAATAATAATAGCTCATCCTACAAATTAAGACTCTTTTGACAACCAACCGTGTTTCACAGATATACCCTTTCTAATCCCCTGACCACCTAGTGGTCTCTTAGACTTTGCCAAGTATGGAGGTGGATGTAAACATTGTGTATTTACCTATTGAGGTAATTTAATTTTAGTTTTTATAGTGATGAAATTTAATTTAATTTTAGTTTTTATAGTGATGAAATTTAAATGTTTTAATTTTGTATTGATGCAATTTTCATTTTGCTTTAAGGTTTTAATTTTAATGGTCTTAATATTGTATTGATGTAACTTTCACTTTTCAATTTTGTTTTAAGGTTTTAAGACTTAACTCACTGATGATGACAAAAGATTTGTCGAAACGTCTGATGTACAAATAAATGAAAATGTTTGCCGTTGTGTTGATCCTTCTTTTCATCTGTAAGCTCCGGTTCCCTAAGGAGAAGTCAATAGCTTTGATATATATATATATATATATACACCCGCCTTTATAGCCAAGTAGTTAAGACGCAGGGCTGATAATCTGAAGATGGAACGACAAGCTTGACCTTCGTCTAAATAAATGATTCGGACGGAGCTGCTGACAGACTCAACCACACACACACACACACACACACACATATACTGTATGTGTGTATGTATGTGTATATATATATACACACAGTGGTGTAGTGCTGTGGGAACGCGTGGGAACGGCGTTCCCTTACTTTTTTTGGTAGACGGAACGGCGTTCCCTCACTATTTCAAATAAATCCGAACTTACAAATCTCTAACGTCATGAAATTTTAATTCCCACCCCTAGAAGAAATATGAGAAAGAATCATTAACTGCTTCATTTCTTTTAGCTTCGACTGAGGCAATGCTAGCCTATAAAGATCTGGTGAAACAGTCACCACGGCGTACCAGTTGTTAACTTTTTTTTAGTTAATCATTCCAGTTGTTAGCTATTTTTATTGATCGTACTGGATGTCGTATATCTAATGACACTGGAAATACTGCATCTTCAACCTTGGAATATATCCTAATATCCAGTGCATATGACCTCAAAATACCCCTGAAATTGGTCAGATTTCAAAAGATTTCCCGGGGAGCTTACAGTGCCCCCGGACCCCCTGTATGGGCTCGCCGGCTCGCCATTGTCCCCCCAGCATCTGAGTAACACTTTCAAAATGCGTTCCCTCACTTCTTTATTTAGCACTACACCACTGTTTATATATATATATTATATATATATATATATCCCCGCAAGGGGGTTCTAAGCTCGTGCTCTTGAGTGCTCTTTGTGCTCGTTTGTACGTGCTTGTTCCTGGAGGTTTCACGTGCGCCCTCCCGGCCCTAGCACCCAAGGATGATGGGGCTCGACCCTGCAGTCCTTGTCATCCTTGGTCTTTTTCCACTTCGACTGTCCCCTCCACCCTTTCTTTTTCCTCTGTCTTTCCTCTCACTTTTTCTTTGTTTTTCCGCTGAGATATGCCCTTTAAATAGAGGCGAATCGGTTCTTCCTGAACTAAAAAAAAAAAAAAATATATATATATATATATATATATAGTGGCAGAGACGTTTTCAAATACTTTAGCGATGTTCCATCAACACAAACACGACCAAGATGACGTCACACAAATACCACCAAGATGACGTCACAGCACGGGACTTCTTCAAGCATCCTTTCTGCCTTGCCTCACACCAACCTCGTTAAAGGACTTCTCGACGCCCTTCGACCTCTCTCTTCGAAGAAGGAATGACACGAAAGCCATCACCATGTGAACACCATTTGTGCAGGCCCCATTTTGGCCTGGTGTCATTCACCTAACTTTATATAAAGATTAATCATTACCTCGCGCGTTATTAATATTGAAGTCATTATTGTATTTGAATTAAATGTACACTTTAATAATGACCAACATATTTTGTCTCATTCATAAATCAAATATTTCGTTTAATAAAGGAAGAAAATTTATTCTATCAATCAACATAATTAATAACTTAATTAATAACTTTATTTGATCTGAAAAGATCACGGTCACTCCAGCCTCATTCAGCATCATCATTAACAATCAATTATAACTATTATCTTATCAATTAATTATCATCATCATTATTATTATTATAATGCTAATCATTACTCTCTCTCTCTCTCTCTCTCTCTCTCTCTCTCTCTCTCTATATATATATATATATATATATATATAATTCAGACGTCTGTATCTTTTCGGACACAATTGGTGCATCTTGCTCCTGAAGAATCATGCACCAGGACTGATGATAATAACTGGGGGTGTCTGCAATACAAACTAACGAAAATTGCAATAAATTGAATATGGATATGGATGTTCTTTGAACTTGACTAACACGGAGCATTATTGCTTTCAGTGGTGATGAACCACGTACGAAATCCTTGTCAGTACTGTGACATTTCGCGTAATGGCTGAAAATTTTAGTCATTTCGCGAAATGACCATGTGAAACAGCCATTTCGCGAAATGACTAAAAGTTTCAGCCATTACGCGAAATGCTGGTTACACACTTTGACTGTAATATATATATATATATATATATATATATATATATACACACTCGTGTGTTTTTTTAATATTAATGGAAGATATGAGAGTTTCTTATGTGTACCATTTTTATTTCAACGTTTTTAAAGCTGTCTTTTTCCATTTTTTTAACTTTTAATATTTTTGTGTTTACAATTTATATCCATTATTTACTTTTTCGCACACCAGACTCTTCCCAGTGCAATATTCCTACTATCAAATCTTTTATTTTTCTTATTTCTTCGTTATTTGAAAATAAAATGAATGCCAGATGTGTGAGAAATTGTATGGAAAATTTCGCCACAAACACTCGTTCATTCGATCGAACATATGACTCGATCTGTACGGGTTTATGTATTATTTTTTTAATGCATCTGCATTTTACGTAATTTACGTATTTAATTAAAAATAATTTATTTTAAATGTAGGTTTTGTCCACTCACTCATTATCCCAAACACTATATCCCATATCCCACATTACGTGGGACGGGTACCCACTATGAAAGTCTAGTGTCAGTCATCAGTAGATATGGTGAAAAACGATAGACAGTTTTCATATTTACAAGCACTGTAGCATCTCTACAATTGTGGAGAGATTTTCAGACATTATAATTATATATACGAGTATGACATCATCGCTTAGGAGGTCAAAAACTGAGGTACCAAAATCCGTTTCTAAATCACGAGTCTGAAATGGAGCGAGCGAAGCGAGGAAACTTCAACAGGTTCAGAATCATCTTTGCGAGTACAAGACGATTAAACAATTATTTATATTATTTAGACAGTAGTTTCATGAGAGAGAGAGAGAGAGAGAGAGAGAGAGAGAGAGAGAGAGAGAGATAATGAAAAATGACGATGAATGATATACGAGTATATAACCTTGGTTAACCTTGGTTTTGCTTCCGCTTGAATTGTTCATTCTGACGAAAGTCAAGCTTGTCATTCCACCTTAGACCATTCCACCTTTAACGTGGAATCCTTACCACGCCCAACACCAGTCCAGCGTCTTAAACACTAGGCTCCACAAGGTATCCATTTATCTACCAACCAATTTCTTTATTGTGTTGAAGGATGAACAGCTGGGTTTTGCTGCACGTCGCCTGCCGTCACCGGGTCTCGATCCTGAGGCCGATGGATTCGTAGTCAGCGACGCTAATATACTTTTAGATGTATTAACGCCAACTATTTTGTCTCGGATTTAAAAAAAATAATAATTTAACTGAAACGTACAACATTTTACAAAAAAAGAATAAATTTCAGAAACATTTCTACCATCAGTTATTTTTTAGGAGTAACTAATACAAACGTAGTTTTTAACTGAAACGATTGACGTATTAACATATGATGCGGTTGCCTGCTGAACCATAAATTTTAAATTGGATTAAATTTTTAAATTATAATTAAAACTTACAATGTTAATTGCATGAAAAATGTAAGCACAAATAATAATAATAATAATAATAATTGTGTATATATATTGTAATTTGAATGAAAAGCTGGTCATTAGGGCGAGTCCGGAGGATTAATATAAATAAATCACCTCTGGGCGTGAAAGCGTTGTGTGAGTCCTCGGGCGATAAAATATCCGTCAGATTGTATTATCTCAGGCAGTGTAGACAATTATATGCTCAGGGAAATACTTTGGTTAGAAAATTTCATGTGTACATTAGATGTTAAGTTGATCTTGTTCAAAACTTTTTGTACTACAACGTATACAGCTCATTCGTGGTGGAACTACAGGATGTATAATTTGAGGAAATTATATGTTGCATATAATAATATTTTTAGGAGTTTATTAAGGACTCCAAGATTTGTAAATGGTGCTCCTTCTAGTGCCATTATGCTGTTTGTAGTCAATAAGGTGCCTAACTGTGCCAGTGTCATTCGCAATTTTATATTTAGATTTATCAGTAGGCTTGGTGAGTCACTCAATAAGATAATAGAAGCCATGGTTAGTGGAATGGCCTCCGATATATTTTATAAATCTCAAATCTGGAAGCATTGGCGTAGGCAATCGTATGTTCATTATACACAGTGATTCACTGGCCTACTTGGTCAGTGCTCCAGACAACTATCTCTTAACCTTCTATGGACCAATTGCATAATGTTTGTACCTGTTGAGTCTGAAATCAAGTGTTTGTTGTTGTTACTAATTTTATACCGTCGCAGCGCAGTGGCTAGCGCCCTCGCTTTTTATTGAAGAGGTGCTGGGTTCGAATCCTGGTGGGGATAATTGCTTAATGCAAAATCGTGCGTGTTCATGCATAATATTCCGATATTCCATATATATATATATATATATATATATATTCAACTAGTACAATCCACTCAGTTTGCTAAATTAACAATTCATTTCGGGTAAACAAAGGTTTCATTATTATTTCATGCTCATCAGTAAAAATAACTAACATCAAACATCCTGCAGACAGATGGCGCAATAATCGCTTAGATAGTCATTTTGGTTATTGGAATAATCGAACTGCGCACACACGGAGCATAATTACTGGTTCTAATTCAATGAAAAAGATGATGCTCGTTTTTCCACAGATGAGATTTGCGTGGTCATACAGAAAACCGAATTCAAACTGATGCTTTTCTTTACTCACTTGAATACAAATTTCTTTGTTAAAAAAAATTAAAATATCCGAAATTTAACTTTTATTTTCTCTTTTGTTTTGAGCACGTTTTAGTTGTGTCAACTAGAAAATATTTCCAGAATGAAGCAATGTTACATCTAGTGAAAATGTGCGGTGGGAACTCCTTCCAATTTGTCTCATTAAAATTAATAGATATATTTTCTCCGTGAGATAAAGGATTAAAAGTATTACATTAAATTTAGGTATTCACACGAATTAAATATTTAAAAAACCAAAACTTTAATTAGACAAATTTTATTTATTTTCAAAATGTAACACCACTCTATTTGTTTCCTCTTAAACACATCGTTTTCTCTCATGTTTTATAAAAAACATTTTTTATTGAGGGACTAAACTATTTCTATTTATTATCCTCATTATGTTCTCAAAAGTTTTAAATCTATTATTTTATTTACCTCCAGACCGAAAATATTACGAATACTATTTAGAAGTATAAACGGTGGTAAAGATTCGTTTTAACTGGCCTCTCGTTTTTGACACGAAAACATATTTTTCTAGTGTATTTTGGTGTGTTTTGAGTAATTGTATAGTTTACGATGGTTAAATCATTTCATATGGGTTTGGTTTACCAAGATTTGTTAGGTTAAGTTAGGTTAGTTTCAAGATTTTGAATCACTTTATTTTAAACAACATAAATGGGTCAATATTTAGGAGATGCACAGCCTCCGAATTCAGATTTTTTATTCATACCAGGCGTTAGTACATATGATTTGATGAATTTAAAAAAAACTAGACCTTGTGCTTTTAAAAAATAAGGGAGATACCGATTTTTTTAACTTTAATGATTTTTTTACATTTTCCGAGAAACTGGTTTTGAGAGCTGGTAACAAAATTAAAACAAAGACCACAAGACTATCTCGCATTATTTTTTGCGACAAATCGCGAAACTTTATCCACCACCACAATAAAAGGTTAGTTATTTTTCCGTCGATTTAATGAAGGTTAGGTTACGTTAGGTTAGGTTAACCTTCACTAAAACGAACCTAACCTAACCTAACCTTCACTAAAACGAACCTAACCTAACCTTCACTAAAACGAACCTACCCTAACCTAACCTTCACTAAAACGAACCTAACCTAACCTGACCTTCACTAAAACGAACCTAACCTAACCTGACCTTCACTAAAACGACGGAAAAATAACTAACTTTTGCGGTGGATAAAGTTTCGCGACTCGGAAAATGTCAAAAAATCGTTAAAGTTAAAAAAAATCGGTATCTCCCTTATTTTTTAAAGCACAAGGTCTAGTTTTTTTTTTAAATTCATCAAATCATATGTACTAACGACTGGTATGAATAAAAAATCTGAATTCGGAGGCCGTACATCTTCTAAATATTGACCCATAAATGCTCTTTATGAGTTAAATAAAGTGAATGAAAGTCTTGAAACTAATCTAACACTTAAACTAACCTAACCTAATCTAATCTAACCTAACAAATCTGGGTAAATCGAAATCAAATTAATCTGAAAATCAAATTAAATCATTTAATGAACGTAAACTATACAATTACCATCTAAAAATTAAAAAATCAACCAACCCAACCAACCAACCATCTAAAAATTAAAAAGTCAACCAACCCAATTATCCAAGTTATTCATCAGTCCTGCGTATTGTCTTCTAAGCTATGGAATTCCTGGGACGAAAACGTCTGTCTGTAGCTCCACTCAGTGCCGTAACTAGGTGTTTGTGCGCCCGGGACAGTGGGTCAGGAAGACGAGGGATATAAAATTTATTATATATAATGTTAGGCTATAAATAAAAAGTACTAGGTTGTATACATTGAAGAAATTTGGGAGCTATTGAAGGATAGGGACCCCAGCCTTCTTTAGTTAGCTTTATAAGGCTAACTAACGAAAATATCATGACCTAACCTAACCAATCGTCAAGGGCGTACAGTTAACCTAACGATTTGTTAGGTTAGGTCGTGATATTTTCGTTAGTTAGCCTTATAAGCCTAACTAAAGAAGGCTGGGGTCCCTATTCTTCAATAGCTCTTCTTCAATAGCTCCGAAATTTGTTGACAAAAATGTTTTTATTAAGAAATGAGATATTCTTCTATACAATCTTACAGTATTCTTTCCTATAAAATCAAATCTAGAAATTAAGTTACAAATTCACTCTCCGTGCCTTAACTGATGCAAATTCATCTATAAGCGTATCATAATTTAGTTTTCTTGCAATTTTATTTTCTATAGATACCCGAGTGTCCCAAAAAAATGTTTACACATCATATAACATATATATCAATAAGCAAAATAGGCGGATAGTAAATAGATAGCAAATAAGCTTCTTTAATGTTTAAATGTTCGAAATATCAGCCAGCAGCGTCAATACCTTCATGGTTGTGCTGCTTACTTTAATGTTTTAAATGTTCAAAATGTCCGCCACTAGCATCAATACATTCTTGACAACGGCACGCAACAGATCAGCATACTGTTCGGATTGTTCGGAGTGGAATGTTGGCACAGGCTATTTCAATTTCAGCATACGTTCTTCAGAGTGCTCCACAAGTAAAAGTCTAATATGATGTTTAAACATTTTATTGGGACACCCGGTATAATGACCCAAATTAGAATGACGGTCTTAACATATTGATGACCTCAAATAATTTTTTATTAGTTTTAAACCAAGGTGGCGTAGTATCGCGATACAGGTATCGAAAGATACGATACAGGTATCGATACAGGTATCTAAAGATACGATACAAATTAGTCAGTAATGCAATACTTTATCATAGACTCAGTCAGTGATCTTTCTCCAGAATGTCTGATGAATTGTTTGAGAAGTCATTCTTTGTAAAATTCAATAAAAATATATTATATATATATGTATCGTATCGGATCGCGATACATATATTATTCATATATCTAGTATCGTAACGCGATACATTTTTGCCAATGTATCGAGTATCGTATCGCGTTACTTATTTTGGCCCTGATACACCACCCTGGTTTTAACGTACTGAAACTCCTTCCAGAAGAAGCTACTGTTATTGGCAAAGTAAGAAAAATGCGTAAGGCAACTTCAATGTTTGGGCATGATTCCGAGAAAGAATATTCATATAATAACTGAAGGAGATCATAAGGAGAGGCTGATGTCACATCTGGAAGTATTGCCAAAGCTCGTTGTTTGAAACTCTGAATTTCTGCTGAAATTTCGTGGACATCTAAATCCTGTCTATATTTCAATGCCAAATCAATCGCAGCCTTTTTCAACAGCCATACGACCGCCACTTTCAATCTTATTATTTCTTATTTGTAATAAAAACTTTACAAATCCTAATTTATGTCTTTGTTATTCCTCTTTCTTTTCTTTGAAAAACTTTCATGATCGTAATTCATCATTACTTTCTACATATTTTGGAAATCGATAACAAATAAATTCGTCATTCATTTCAGTCTAAAATAACGCCATAATATACAAATTAAAGCTATGTCTATACTGCTTCTTAGCATAACGTAGTTTTCTATGATGTAACATTGGTAAATGCTTGGCATGATTATTTATTAATAACTAAATACCAATCTAAACACCTTAAGGGAAAGGTGTATAAGACTGTGGTAAGACCGGCTATGATGTACGGGGCTGAGTCTTGGGCTATAAAGAAAGATCATGAGAAAAGACTAGATGTAACGGAGATGAGAATGCTGAGATGGATGTGCGGAGTGACAAGGTTGGATAGAGTAAGGAATGAAAGGATAAGGGGCACAACAAAGGTTGGAGAAATCTCGAGGAAGATACAAGAAAGTAGACTGAAATGGTATGGACATGTGATGAGAGGGGACGAAGATTATGTAGGTAAGAGAACGATGAATATGGAGGTGCATGGCAGGAGAAAGAGAGGCAGACCGAAGCGAAGGTGGATGGAGAAGGTGAGGGACGATTTGAGGGAGAAGGGTTTGTCGGAGGAAGAAGCCCAGGACCGGGCTGTGTGGAGGAGGCTGGTCAGAAACGCCGACCCCGCATAGAGGCGGGAACGGGCGAAGAGAAAGAAGAAGAAGTATAATACAGGGTGTCCGAGAATTATCTGTACAATTTTTGGCTGTTATTAAAAGTCAACCATGAAGTGTAGAAATTCCAGTGTTGTCCCATTTTACAGAGAATCTCATTAAGTTTTTTCTGATACCACGTTTTGACAAGTATTTTAGAAATGTACGCGGGTGACAGACATTGATGATTTAAAAGCAAGAATCACAGCTGCTATTGAGCGAATTGATGTGGATATGCTGCAGCGTACATGGCAACATTTGGATTATCGATTGGATGTTTTGCGAATCACTGATGGTGCACATATCGAATGTTTGTAACAACGTTACTTTAATAAAAGAAACTTTTGAAAATACAGATTCTAAATAATCTTGTTTAAGAATTTTACGTGTGTTATCAAGAATTTTATTAAAAGATGAAATTGTACAGATAATGTTCGGACACACTGGAATTTCTAAAAAACTTGGCAAAACTTGGTATCAGAAAAAACTTAATGAGATTCTCTGTAAAATGGGACAACACTGGAATTTCTACACTTCATGGTTGACTTTTAATAACAGCCAAAAATTGTATAGATAATTCTCGGACACCCTGTATATTGGATCAAGTAAAGATAAGCACCCCCAGCCTTCTTTAATTAGCCTTATAAGGCTAACTAACGAAAATATCACGACCTAACCTAACCAGTCGTTAAGTCAACTGTACGCCCTTGACGATTGGTTAGGTTAGGTCGTGATATTTTCGTTAGTTAGCCTTATAAGGCTAATTAAAGAAGGCTGGGGGTGCTTATCTTTACTTGATCCAATATATCTTTGTGATTTGGCGCCTCCTTCTGCTTGGCGCCCGGGTCAGCTGCTTCTGTTGCCCCTCCCTAGTTACGGTGCTGGTTCCACTTAACTTCGCCATTACTGTATTATTTCTCATTACTCGTATATAGTTATATCCTTACCATGTGAATTGTCATTGTATTCTATTGTCAGTCATATGGACTATGTCTGCCGATAAACTTTCATTTTCATTTAAACAATTTCAATTTTTATCGTTTGAAAAGTTTGGGTGTCGTTTATAACATCGTATATGCGTACATGGCTCGGGAAGAGGAATCACGGGGCCTGGGGCTACTTTGCACTCCAGGTTCCTTTACCCCCGATCACCTCAATCTTCTATCCCGGGCTCTGTTGTTTTTTACCTAATTATGGTGTCTGCTCTTAATACTACTGTTGGCAGATAAAGCTTCTCTTTTCAATTCAAAGAAACAACACGTAATTTGTGAAGTGTGAATTGAATCAATTTTATATTTCAATGATGGATAGAATCGGTCTAAAATAACCACGTATTTTAATATCGTTGTTTGTAACCCCATCATCAAGTTAGTATATATAATATATAATAATAATTTCTTGAAAAGAGAGTTTGAATAGCAAAATGTCAAAATATTTTCAAACTTGAAGTTCCCTTCTTTGAGTGATCTACAAGACATTTCACTACACTTTGATACACCTCCTATTTCGGCAAGTAATCATAAGATCGCGATTGGAGTCGAGAGAGAAAAAGCAAATAAATGATTTTGAAATTATATAAAAATAAAAGCATTTGAGAAGTCTTGAATACCTAAAGCATTTGTTGAACTGTTCAACACCCATTGAATGCAAAGATAGGCATAGCGATGTACGTATAGAGAGTTGGCAAACGTAAATAGACATCTTTGGTTTTTCCATAGTTTTTGATCTGATGATAACAGTTAATAAATAATATAAATTTATTTAATAAATATAATTAGAATCGTGCCGCTTTCCCTTTTGCATTATCTGACATACTTTCTCGTATTCCATTGATGAGCTTTGCCAGTTGTTCTTCAACACAATCGTCGTGGCGTCTACTTACTTTTGTCAAAACTTTGTATGTTCGCGCTCACACGCTTTTGAGTCGTCTCTTGCCTTCAACTGAGGTCACTAATAATAATAATACATGAAGTTGTTTAAAGCCCCTTCGTAACGGCAAAGACCATGTGAAGAAGAGGACCAACAGCTTTACATGGAATCCGAACCATCTAAGCTAGGGTCGTTTCATTATCTTTTTTTTTTTATGCAAGGAGGAGGGGGCGCAAATGCCCCAAAAACGCCCCCCCCCCCCATCCCTATAGAGGAAGAAGAGAGCCAAAATCAACGTCCAAGGTTTGAGAGCTGTCTGGACACTGCGTTTGAAAGATTACGGGTCATACACACGGGGAAAGATGGATTGAGGAAGAATGTTCCAGAGTTGACCGGTTGAGTAGATGAAAGACTGAAAATACCGAGTAACCTTTACGTTAGAGTGTTGGACAGAAAAGGAATGAGGTGTCGAAAGTCTGGTATTGCGTACTCTCCTTAAAGGAGCAATGTCCGTTATAATAACAACAGTAAAGAGAGAGAGAGTGAGTCAACATTGGGGCGAAGAGAGGGATTGAAGACAGTCAGTAAAAGGCAGAGAATTGATGAAACGAAAAGCATTTGATTCCATCCGATCAAAGCGGCTGGAGAAGTGAAGAGTGGAATCATCGGCATAGGAATAGATAGGAGAGGAAGTGCGACTTAATAGATCACTAATAAATAAAAGGAAAAGAGTGGGTGACAGGACACAGACCTGAACAACACCACTATTAATAGTTTTAGAAGAACAATGGCCATCTACAACCGCAGCTATAGATCGACCAGAAAGGAAATCAGAGATGAAGGCACAAATAGAAGGATGGGAACCGAAGGAGAGCAGTTTGGAAATTAAGGATTTGTGCCAGACTATCAAAGGCTTTTGATATGTCTAACGCAGGGGTTCCCAAATTGTGTTCCGCGGAACACTTCTCACGGTATACAAGTGTTCCGCGGAACACCAATTTGGGAACCCCTGGGTCACTCTAACGCAAAAGCAAACGTTTCGCTGAATGGGAAGGACGGTACTTCATCCAACTAGCGATCAGACTCATCGTTGCTTAACATCGCTGATCTAACGGGAAGAGGCGTTGAGACGTGGCTATGGCGTACCCCTAAAGAGGGGAAGAGGAGGAGGAGTATAAGGATTGGTTAGTGTCCTTCACAAGTGGCACTTATCTCAGGGTTACGAGATTGGACGCTTTAAAGTGCGTGCCACGCAAGAATCTGAGTTCTCTGGCGGAATGAATAATCTCACGTCTACTGACGAGGTTCCACTAATTTCTAATCGCAGTTCTTTGTCCTATGACTGGATGCTATGAAAGATAAAAATGTGGTGAAATGTCTTGTATAGTACTCGAAAGGGGAATTTCACGCTTTAAAAGAAGTAGTCCTTCGTTGCAATAGCATTCATAAACACACATATTATATACTCGCGTGTGTATATATATATATATATATATAACCTTGGTTACCCTTGGTTTTGCTTTTACCCGAATTTGTTCATTCTGACGAAGGTCAAGCTTGTTGCTCCACCTTAGACCTACAACTTAACGTGGAATTCGGACCACGACCCACCACGGGCGATCAGAAACTACAAAGTCCTTGTCCAGACTCGATCTCACGACCTCCCGATCAGGAGTCAAGCGATTTAACCACAAGGCTACCCAGGGTATCCATTTATCTTCCAACCAATTTGTATTGTGTAGAAGGATGAATAGCTGGGTTGGTTGCGCGCTACCTGCCGTAACCAGGAATCGAACCTCGGGGCCGAATGATTCGTAGTCAGCGATGCTAACCACTACACCACCTATCCGCATATATATATATATATATATATATATATATATATATACACACACGTCTTCACAAATAAAATTTATAGAGTTAAAAAGGTTTACGTCGTGGGCAGTGTTGTAACATCGCTTCTTCCGATCAGCGAAGTTAAGCGACATTGGGTCTGGGATGTAGTTGGATGGGGAACCGTCTTCAGCTTCCAGATTATGTAGCGACCCATGATTCGAACTCCCACGTAAAGTTGTTGCTCTCCCTCCGTCAAATGACCTTAGATGTTGCGAAGGGGGTTAAAAAAAACCATCAAACATCAAACAACTCCTCGTACCCTTAACATACACCAAAACTTCAGTGTTCACAAAAGAAGTGAAATGTAGTTTTTGTTAAACAATTTATATGAAAATAATTATGATAAACTCAATATCCACAAGGATGTTGCGCGAGGAAAATAAGAAGATCGTGGACAATTTTCCGTTCTGTCCTGAAAATGGACAAGGAACTGATTCAGTCCATTAGACGAGTAAGTTTGTCTCCGACGTTTCAGTATTTTCTCAGTCAACCACCCGAGATATGAATGTTATGTTTCTACGATACTTTATAAATAACTTCACTTTGAGATATTTAGAAAATGACGAAGTTTGACGTTCGTTTGAAGAGAGACCAACCAACAACACCGAACTTAAACGAGGGGAGTGCATTCAGTTAAGATACCAGCTTTTTCTCCTTATTTTTTCTTTCTTTCTTCCAAATTATCACCCCAATCTTTTATCTATAAAAGTAATGAGACTGAAAGAGTCTCGTATGCATTTCAACTAAAGCATTCAAATAGAACTTTATACAAACTTACTTTTAACTCGAAGTTCAAACGAGTAACATCAGTTTGAATTAACTTAAAATTTTCACACATACTGAATGAATGGAAATTTCACTGTTAAATGAAGAAGTAACTAACGATCGAGTTCCTATTACAACAACGATTCAAAACTAGGTTCGAAATTGCAGTATAACAGTGTTAAATTAACAATGGCCGGTTATGTCGAAAAGAAACTTAAAAGTTAAATTTCTCTCCTATCTCTCAACCTCTTTTCTCTGCTTTGTTTAAAAACTTTAATTTGTCTTTAAGTTTTCTCACTTCTTTTAACATTCCTTCTTAGATAGACAGCTTCGTAGGAACCAGCCGGTCTATTGTTGTTTGATGTCCTTTGTATTCCTTCGTAAACTGCCTTGTTAATTAAAATGACGATACCTGAATGTTACCTCGACACTAACATTTTTACTAACGCAGTTCAAGTTAACAGTTAAATATTACTAAGGCCTATTTTACTGAATAAAATATATAGCAAATACTGTATATAGAGGAAATATAAGGAAAATATATAGGGAATACAGTATATAGGAAATATAAGGGAAATACAGTATATAGGAAATATATAAGAAATACTGTATACAGAAAATATAAGGGAAATATATAGGACAGACTCGCTTAAAATCACTGTCAAATCTCTACATTGTGGAGGGAAATAATAATAATAATAATAATAATAATAATAATAATAATAATGAATTATTAATGATAATAATAATAATGATAAACAAAATATACACTGTAGAATCAAGAGCAAAATCTTGGCAACGAAACCTGGACGGAAAATAACATTAATGTTAAATTAACAATAATTTATTTTACAATTTGGGTTTTGGAAAAGAAACGAGTCAAAAATAAATGTATTTTACACTCATATTTTGCACATGTACAAAAAAAAAAAAAAAATGAACAACAAAATGCGACGGAATTTCGTGACTTCTGTGTCAAACTGACTTAGGTAATCATCTGCACCCATACATGCTGCAACCTTTCCCGCCTCCTCCTCTTCCTCCGCCAGATCCTCCTCCTGATGGAGCCGAGTATCCACCAGATGGAGCCGGTGCCGGGGCTGAGTATCCTCCTGATGGCGGTGCTGGAGGCGAGTATCCACCTCCACCTCCTTTTCCTCCGCCTCCACCACCACCACCACCTCCACTGCTGTATCGACCGCCGCCGCCGCCTCCTTTTCCTCCACCAAATCCTCCTCCTCCTGATGGAGCCGAGTATCCACCAGAGGGAGCCGGTGCGGGGGCTGAGTATCCTCCTGATGGCGGTGCTGGAGGCGAGTATCCTCCTCCACTACCTCCACCTCCACCACCCTTTCCTCCGCCTCCACCGCTGTACCGACCACCGCCGCCGCCTCCTCCTTTTCCTCCGCCAAATCCTCCTCCAAATCCACCACCACCTCCTTTTCCTCCGCCAAATCCTCCTCCAAATCCACCACCACCTCCTTTTCCTCCGCCAAATCCTCCTCCTCCTCCTGATGGAGCCGAGTATCCACCTGATGGAGCCGGTGCCGGAGCTGAGTATCCTCCTGATGGCGGTGCTGGAGGAGAGTATCCTCCTCCACTACCACCACCTCCCTTTCCTCCGCCTCCACCTCCACTGCTGTACCGACCGCCGCCGCCGCCGCCTCCTTTTCCTCCGCCTCCACCTCCACCGCTGTACCGACCGCCGCCGCCGCCTCCTTTTCCTCCGCCTCCACCTCCACCGCTGTACCGACCGCCGCCGCCGCCTCCTTTTCCTCCACCAAATCCTCCTCCTCCTGATGGAGCCGAGTATCCCCAGAGGGAGCTGGTGCGGGGGCTGAGTATCCTCCTGATGGTGGTGCTGGAGGCGAGTATCCTCCTCCACTACCTCCACCTCCACCACCCTTCCCTCCGCCTCCACCTCCACCGCTGTACCGACCACCACCGCCGCCGCCGTCGCCTCCTTTTCCTCCACAAATCCTCCTCCAAATCCTCCTCCTCCTGATGGAGCTGAATATCCACCAGAGGGAGCCGGTGCGGGGCTGAGTATCCTCCTGATGGCGGTGCTGGAGGAGAGTATCCGCCTCCACTACCTCCACCTCCACTACCCTTTCCTCCGCCTCCACCTCCACCGCTGTACCGACCACCACCGCCGCCGCCTCCTTTTCCTCCACCTCCTCCTTTTCCTCCACCAAATCCTCCTCCAAATCCACCGCCAAATCCTCCTCCTCCTGATGGAGCTGAGTATCCACCAGATGGAGCCGGTGCGGGGGCTGAGTATCCTCCTGATGGCGGTGCTGGAGGAGAGTATCCTCCTCCACTACCTCCACCTCCACCACCCTTTCCTCCGCCTCCACCTCCACCGCTGTACCGACCGCCGCCGCCGCCTCCTCCTCCTTTTCCTCCTCCTCCTCCTGATGGAGCTGAGTATCCACCAGATGGAGCCGGTGCCGGGGCTGAATATCCTCCTGATGGCGGTGCTGGAGGAGAGTATCCACCTCCACTACCTCCGCCTCCACCACCACCCCCACTGTTGTATCGGCCTCCTCCTCCTCCTCCTGATGGAGCGGAGTATCCACCAGATGGAGCCGGTGCCGGGCTGAGTATCCTCCTGATGGCGGTGCTGGAGGCGAGTATCCTCCACCGCCTCCACCTCCTCCACCTCCTGCAAATCCGCCGCCACTTCCTCCAAAGTTTCCTCCATGTCCTCTACCTCCATCGCCGAGAACGGCGGTGGCTACTAATACAGCCACGACCGCACACTTCAATTGAACAGTCTGGGATGAAAATATGCATATTTATTAATAAATTGACTAATTTTAATATTTTAGAAGATTCCCCAGAAAAATAGGGAAAATTTTTCATGGGCATCGTAAATAAGTATATTTATGGAGGAAACACAAACTTGCGGCGCATCTTGCTCCTGAAGAATTACGCACCAGGACTAATAATAAAATGTCCGCATTACAAATTAACAGTGATGGACTAAGTACTGAAAAATTTTACTTTAAAAGTAGTGTTAATTGGGGAAAAAGTTACTCAAATAAAAGTAAAAGTAACCTTATTTAAAACTAAAGTGAAAAGTATTGGAGTTTAAAAGTACTCGAGTAAAAAAGTAAAAAGTAGCTCCCCAAAAATAATAATTATGCTTGGCGATGAAATCCAACCCTAAAGTATTCCACTCTTACTAGATAAAAAAAAGCAGGACTTGACAGGCACTTCTTGTTTATTTTAAGCGATTTAATAGTTACATACTAAAAAAATTAAGAATTCATTATAACCTACAGTTTTTCCTGAACCATTCTTACCATTGCCTCATTATTTGTGTGGCTTCTGAAGCTGTTGAGGCAGTGGTGTAGTGCTGTGGGAACGCGTGGGAACGGCGTTCCCTTACTTTTTTTGGTAGACGGAACGGCGTTCCCTCACTATTTCAAATAATCCGAACTTACAAATATCTAACGTCATGAAATTTTAATTCCCACCCCTAGAAGAAATATGAGAAAGAATCATTAACTGTTTCATTTCTTTTAGCTTCGACTGAGGCAATGCTAGCCTATAAAGATCTAGTGAAACAGTCACCACGGCGTACCAGTTGTTAACTTTTTTTTAGTTAATCATTCCAGTTGTTAGCTATTTTTATTGATCGTACTGGATGTCGTATATCTAATGACACTGAAAATACTGCATCTTCAACCTTGGAATATATCCTAATATCCAGTGCATATGACCTCAAAATATTCCTGAAATTGGTCAGATTTCAAAAGATTTCCCGGGGAGCTTACAGTGCCCCCGGACCCCCAGCTGTATGGGCTCGCCGCGCTCGCCATTATCTCCCCCGCATCTGAGTAACACTTTCAAAATGCGTTCCCTCACTTCTTTATTTAGCACTACACCACTGTGTTGAGGCAAACAAAAAACTGCCTAAATAAAAACTGAACTGAGCGCATTTGGTGTTTTCCTTGTCTATACATATTAGGAGGATTGACCTAATTGCTCGTAATCTCATTATCATGAATAAAAAGCATCGTAATTATGTTATAGTTATCTTGAACAAACTTCTTTTTCTAGCATTGCCAAATTATCAACTCTTAAATTGAGTTTATGAGAGAGAAAAACTTGGCAAGTAGCCACTATCCGGAAAGTCATACGATTCTAATTACCAAAACTTAGTGTTAAGCTTCAACAAAAGTTCATTTTCAAAGTTCCTGTTGCCTACAGTAGCATGCTTTGGATTAAAAATCAACCCAGCACAGCTGAACAAGTGTTCACATGCTGCTCAGTAAACCAATTTAAATTGAGTACATGTTCTTCGGACTAGTCTAACACAGAGCGTTGTTGCTTTCGGTGGTAATGAACCATGTACAAAAGCCTCGTCAGTAGTTTGACCCTCCCCCTATTTACTTGGCAATGTTGCTGCTCGTGCCCTGAAATGGGTGTATGGGCGGAATGGGGCTTTATGCGAAAAGATGTTTAACTCATCATACTTCCACAAACTATAAATGCATCGATGAATAAAATATGTACGTATTTAGAACAGTGCCATTTGCACATATAAACTTACACCTTTACACTCAGAGAACTAGTGAGTGAAGAGATTAGAGAGAAATGCTTTGAATGTTAATAATTTTGGTAAATTTTTACAAGTGTACATTACAGGCTTTGTACATCAAAACTATGTTTTTCTGATGGGTTTTGATGCGGTTTGAACGAAGGTTAATTTCGTTCAAATAACATGAAAAACAATCGAAAAACCTAATCTAACCTAACCTAAAATTCCAAAATTCCTCAAAAGCCTGTAATGTACTCTTGTAAAAAAAAATACCAACATTTTCTAGAACCGAGACAGTTTACATATAATTAATGGTAAATATTGGAACGAACATACGAACATACAAAGAAATAATGTGGTTAATTCAGTCTAATAATATAACAAGTCACCATCTCATGGTTTCACCTCAAATGAAAATACTACAAATGTTAAGAAAATGGGAAATTTGTAGTATTTTCATTACAGAAAGAAACAGTATGATGGCAGAACAATTTCCATTATAATTAAGGTCTCTAAGAAACCGGGGAGGGGCCGCTATGACGTATGTCTGTTTCCCGAAAAGTAACAATGAAAATTACTTTAGTTAAGTGAAATAAAATTTCATTAGTACTGTCTATAGTAATAATAATAATAATAATAATAATAATAATAAATGAACAGAGGATGGCCGAGATCTTTAGTGGGAGAGAAATATGACGTCATGAACCCCGTCACCATGTTTACCAATTTCATAGCAACCACTAAGCTTCAGATTTTCAAATACGATTTTATATATCTCGCTATGATGGAACCTCATGAATGAGATTCCCACTGTTTAATTTCGAATATTCACATGGAGGGCGCTACGAACTAATTTTGGTATGAATTCTTATGAGTTAAAACTGGGCTTATGGAATGACTTGTTAAAATATATTAGACTATGGTTAATTAATATTGCCATTCAGATATCTTTAAATTTAAAATGTCGAGTACCATTACAATTTCTAACTTAAAGATACTTTCAGATGCAACTTAAAATGGTCGCCTACTTTACAGGGTGTCTAGATTTAAGGATACATTTAAATTTTATATTTTTGTGAAAATGTATTTATAATTTGTGGACACCCTGTATTAGTAGACTTAAAATTAAGTATATTTCGAATTCTAATATCTTTGTGGAGGTTTCTTCCCTATTATTAGGAATTGTTAAAGATTGATTGCATTCCATCATCGTTAAGAATTATGTTCAGATGAAGACAGACCTCAGGCCTAATTTATCTCAATGTCGTAACTTTATATATAGAAATAATATAGCGTTCAACTTCTACTGGGGCAACGCCGGGTCGCTTCGCTAGTTTTTTACCCAACATATTATTTGCCCTGAAAAAAAATTCACTACAGTCATCAGTGGGTCAAAATGAGTCCGTATAGCAAGTTTCATAAAAATAAAATATGTTTTAAATGACATGGGCTGGACCTGTAAATCAAAATAACTTTTTATGAGGTAGTTATAGTCGCTTTATTCAAATTTATCACTCATTTTTTGTACAAATTTGTTCAAATGTACTTTTTTTAATAAAATATATTTCCTGTTTTGGCTATAATGTACTTTTTTCATAAAATATTTTTCCTGATTGGGCTATTTTTTCGTTACTCTGCTACTTAATTAGTTTGTTGGTTTTTGTTCTGGCTATTTTTTTTTTCTAATGATTCAGTTTGGGGGTGTTTGTGATAGAATTATGACGTGCTGTTCGTGTGGTTTCGACTTTGAGAACTTGATTCGTCATGTGCCCTAGATGAAGACAAAGCATTGGATGTTTTCATCAATTACGGCGTTATTTTCTCATCCTTAACTTGCCCGAAATGTGACAGTGAGTGCCTAATACGAAAAGATCAGAAAATATTTAGGTGAAATAACCAATATTAACCTGTTAGGTTAATTGAATGCCCGGTTAGGTCAACTGAATGCCTAGTTAGGTTAATTGAATGCCCGGTTAGGTCAACTGTACCCTTGATGACTGGTTAAGTGATATTTTCGTTAGTTTAAACGAAAATGACGAGAGCAAACTTTTCTGGTTAATTTTGAGGTGAACATGTTAGGTTATGCTTTATTGTATAAAATGTAGTCCAAAATACATTTAAGTGTATTTTGGTGTGCTCTGTTCGAATATGACCTTCATTTCTTGTGCAAATGAACAGAAATACAGTTGTCATTGCATGGCCCAAACACGTATTTCTGTTCATTTGCACAAGAAATGAAGGTCATATTTGAACAGAGCACACCAAAATACACTTGAAAAATGTATTTTTGGTTTCAACTTCAGGCCATGTCATTTGCGACATAATTACCAAAATAGAAAAGATGGAAAAGATCCAAAATGAACAAGGTAATAACGAAAGAAAGAGAACCACCACCAAATACAAAAAAAACCTAGTATTGGAACGCAAACAAGCTAACGCGATGCTAGTTTATAGTGCAATGTAGATCACTACAAACCACAGGGCTGGCGAGAGCTGCCCCGGGCCTCGGGAAAGATTGGTATATGGAACCCCGCTGTTTACTTAGTATTTTATTATGAATGTTTTTTGTGTACATAACAAGCAAACTGATTATATGTCCAAGTCACTGTTCAAAACATACAGTATGAATAAACATCTCGGAAGAAAATGACCATTTTATTTTTCGAATCAATTATATTAATTGTATCACCATCCAATTTACAAATGCAGTACCAGTCCATGCAGGCAAGACAATTGTTTACTGCAAGATTTTCATAATTAGAAGTGTACTTTCTTTGCCTTCTCTCTAACAAAGTGGTAAATGATTCTGATGAAATTTAAAGTAGGGGTTAACTGGCTTTCAATTACAATGGTTCCCAGATCTGTCAGTCGGTCTTGGGCATTGGTGGACCGCGGATAATATTTTATCTGTTTCAGTTTGACTATGATAATCTCTATAAAATGTATGTTCATTAATTATATTTCCTCTCTGTTATTTAATCAATTGCTTTATTAATATTTTTAGATTTTATCCCCTCCTTTCCGGGCCCCCTAGAGGTCCGGGCCCCGGGGATTTAACCCGGCTTCCCCGCCCTCTCTAGGCAACAAAAATAAACTAACGACAAATAAATGTTAAATAATCAAATCCTTAACCAAAATAAATAATTAACAATACAATATATAAACAATCAAAGACCAATGCTTATAAAAAGCCGGTAAGCTGAAAGGTCTATTGTAGGTTTCAAAAGTAACCTTTCAAACAATTCAAATAAATTAAACTCAAAAGAGTATTAAATTTAAACTTTGGAAAACGCGAAGGTTTTAACTAGTGATACACCGGAAGCAGATTTTGGCCGGAAGCCGGAGGGCCGGAACCTCCGGCTTAGTGTTTTTTCCTCCGGTCCGAGGCCGGAGGTTCCGACCAATTGATTTATTTCAGTATTTATTTGCGTGTGTGTGTGTGTGTGTGTGTGTGTGTGTGCGTGTGGTCCATCGTCTCATCTATTTAGGGTTTATATATTATAGTCCTGCTATTTTAAATTATTAAGTCTTTAATAACTTAAACTTTATAAAAGTCGACTTTCTATGCTTTGTGTGTGCTAATTTCTCTAAAAATTCCCATTGAACAGAATATCCTCACGTTATGAAACTTATGATGTCTTGCTGAATGCTGAGTAAAGTAGCCTATATCAAATCAATTATTAATACAATCACTGATCACTCATAAAATAAATTATTATTACAGTCATCTGAGAACTGAAATGTTCGGATAGGTGCAGAAATGAGGTTTTATAGTTTTATAGAATTAAAACTAAAAGTTGTCGGAGCAGGAGATTTTCTAAAATGGCCGGAACTCCTGCTCGGCTGGAGCCGGAGCTACGGTGCATCACTAGTTTGTTTTAACGAAATAAATCACTGAGAGCAAAGAAGTTGACAGCACCAAGGCAACAAAATGCATATTTTAAATTTTAACCTTCTCGCTCGCCAACCATCAACTGCGCTTATCGCACGGTTTTAAACGCCTGGCAGCGTGGTTTACGTTGCCGGTTTCTATGGCGATATTGAGTGAGCCTGCAAACAATATCGTATGAAATGCATATAAGTATATATATATATATATATATATATATATATGCAGATACGAACGCGAACCTGTCCAAGTAATTTTGGACAACCTTCGTGAAATAAGGAATCATCAAACGGAACATTTGAAAGGTATGACATTATAATGAGATAAATTAGGCCTGAAATCTTTGTCTTTATCTCAACGTAATTATTAAAACTATGATCAAATGAATTCAGTCTTTAACAATTCGTAGTAATACGGTAAGAAACCTGTGAAAAGAGTCTCCTTCGTATGAAGAGAGACCAACGCACGGAACTGCAGCGAGGTTAACGAGGTATCAGTCTATTTGAACTCTTAATTATTAACCCCTATCTTCTTCAGATATATTTGTCTTATCTGTATAAGAAAATAAATGGCTGGAGAGCAGCTGCAGCAGCAGTATACCTTGGTAATTATTCTCGAATAAATGCTGGAATCATATATTTTCGAAGTTAGCGCCAGTAGCTCAGTAAGTAACACCATTTCCCTATAAGCGAAGCGAAAACGATGAGGTGCGAAGTTCGGGTTCGACTCCCGATGGTGCTGGTAATAGTAATCCAAAAGTTAGTGCACTGAACCGCATTAGAATGGCCTGAGGGCTGCGCTAATTTAGATGTTTCCACGCTCATTATTAGGTTTACGCGTACTAGAACCTCACTAGAACGTCACTAGAACCTCACTAGAATTATACTAGATATTGTCGAATCAGAGAGAAAAACTAAAACTTTTCAAAAATAGAGAAAAACCGACATTAACTAATCTTTTAAGGCGCAAAAATATTACCAATTAGATTAAAGCCATTTTCTCTGCGTGACAGTTTGACGTTATGTTAACCATATCTTAGGGTTATTTTAAATTAGGTTAGATTAGGGTAGGGTTAGATTAGGTTAGGGTAGGCTTAGTTAGGTTAGGTTTAGTTAGATTAGGTTGTTAGGATGTCGATAAAATTCGGCGTCAACGAAATGTTTATAAATTCTTCTAATTTTGCTAAAACACATTCATTGTCGCAAAAGTGAGTTTGTTAAGTTCTATATTAACTGCTAAGGAAAGAGTGTGTTAAAAATCAGAAAATTGGTACGCCTAGCACCTTGAGGCACCCTCAAAAGACCCAATAAAGACCCAAAAACTCTCGTCTCTTTGCAGTTAATACAAAACTTACATTTCATTTGGAAAACATGAAGCCACTCGGGCCTATCAAGGTAATCCAAGTCATGAGCTACATTTTAATAATAATAATAAAATCTTGCAAGATATCAAACTCAAGTCAGCTAATTAATATACAACTATTTACTACCACCATAGCAGCCTATATAACTGAAGTAAAGAATATACACTATATACAATCTACAAACTACCTCTTTCACTCATGAAAGTGTCTAAATTTTTTTTAAAATTAACTAATGAGCTACTGTTTACCATATCATATGGCAAGTCATTCCAAAAATCTACTACTCTATGACTGAAGAAATATTTTCGTAGATCAAGTATACGAGTCTGTTCTCTAATTTTCTTATTATTTCCACGAGTTATCCCATCAGTATCTAGTGAGAAAAAGTTACGTACCTCTAAATTGTCCAAACCTGAAAACATTTTGAATATCTGTATCATATCTCCCCTCATACAACGTCTATCAAAACTAAACACCCAATTCCTCCAATCCATCCCTGCACTTCAACCCTCCCAGGTCAGGGACAAACTCGGCCGCCCCACGCTGCACACCCCAAAGCACATCAGTATCATGTCCAAGGTGAGGGAACCAAGCTTGAATGCAGCATTCCAAGTGAGACCCAACATAAGAATTACACAATTTACAGATGATCTCCCCCAACAACTGCAAATCAACATTCCTCTTAATAATACCTAACATTTCATTTGCTTTATTTCTAGCCTCTAAGCACTGTTTAGAAAATTTTAGATCACTATAAACGCTAATGCCAAGATCCCTTTCCTGTCTAACATCCTCCAACCAGTTCCCTTGCATCTCATAACTAAAGTTTTCATTATTTCTACCATAATGCATGACTTTCCATTTTTTAACACTGAATTCCATCTGCCATTTACTAGCCCAAGCAACTAAGCTATCAAGATCCTTTTGCAGTTTATAAGAATTTTTTATATTTGTAACTGGAACAACTGCTTTTGTATCATCTGCAAATTTAGAAATTTTACACTGCACTACCTGCGGCTACAAGAAAAGATCCCCCGGAGGAAAATATCCCCCCGAGGAAAAAATCCCCCTAGGAAAAAATCCCCCTGGAAAATATCCCCCGAGGAATAAATCCCCCATTAGTCATTCATAACTTAAACCTACAAAAAATTTCGGCCTTAAAGGGATAAAAGTTAACATTTAAGATAATATTAACATTAAGTTAACATTAACATTTAAGATTAACATCGGTGACCAAGAAAATAGAACGTTTGGATCACCTGAAGATCAGGGCCCCCAGCCTTCGTTAGTTAGCCTTATAAGGCTAACTAATGAAAATATCACGACTTAACCTAACCAATCGTCAAGGGCGTACAGTTGGTTTGTTAACCGTTCACTTGAGTCTGAGCAACAAGTTATGTCATTTCTAGATAATTTTTTATATGTTTCATGACTAATGGGGGATTTATTCCTCGGGGGATATTTTCCAGGGGATTTTTTCCTCGGGGGTGGGTTTTTTTTTTTCCTCCAGGGGATCTTTTCCTGCAACGACTACCTGCACTACAATTACTACTAAATATAGTTTAATTAGGACGAATACAAACGTTAATCGGACATCATTCACCGAAATATAAATAATTTATTATTATAAATAATAATATAAAAAAACATTTACTTTTTCATTTAACATTTTTTATTTATAGTAATTATCGTACGTACAAATAATTGCCAAATTTTGCTTTTTGATTGAATGACGAATATCGAGTCGAAATAAGATTCAAGACCTCAAATATAATATTATTCAGCTTCTCCAATTAAGATTAACTATTCATTTAATTGCTGATTATCGTCAATATCATTCTTGGGTTCTCTTCTTTGTCAGAAGATATGAATCAAATCCAGTAACATGAATGGAACACTTTAAGGGTGAAATTAATCTTTTCTAGTAGAAAAGATATTAATTTCACCCTTAAAGTGTTCCATTCATGTTACTGGATTTGATTCATATCTCCTGACGCAGACGAGAACCCAAGAATGATATTGACGATAATAAGCAATTAAATGAATAATTAATTACTCTCAATTGGAGAAGCTGAATAATGTTATATTTGAGGTCTTGAATCTTATTTCGACTCGATATTCGTCATTCAACCAAAAAGCGAAATTTGGCAATAATTTGTACGTATGTACGATAATTCCTAATAACCAAAAATTGCCTTTTTTTTATTAATAATAATAATAATAATAATAATAATAATAATAATGACAACATCAAGCAAATATTAAGTTTCGTGGAGACAAGTTTTTTAACGGAGTACAAATTTGTTACAAAGATCGTGATTGACCAAAACTGATTACGTGGGAAATAACTACCCAATCTACAACGACCACCTAACCTAGTATAATTTGGTCTCAAAATTTTTACCTTTTTCAAACGAAATTTGAAAATAGGATACCGTTACTGGTATCATTTGTCTTATGCAACAGACCGGTGCCAGGATATTATATATATATATATATAATATGCAGTAAAATCACAAAATAACACGTGATCTTATTAATAAGCAAACAACCACAGGGAAAAGGAAAAAGAAACACGAAATCCGAGCGCTTTCGTGTCCCTGAAGATGTGAATATATCACGAAAGCGCTCGGATTTCGTGTTTCCTTTTCCCTGTGGTTGTTTTATTCACAAACCACAAACTCTACGGCTGTGAAGGGGTAACTTAAGAAACCAGGAAAAATAAAAGAGAGAACGTCTTTCACGAAGACAGATCCTTACCATCTTCACTAGATGCTGGAAACGCCAGCACTGATTCAGGCTAATCACGGCCCGCCTTTTATACGAACAAATCGCGGTAAGAACCTCGGTGGTGAAGGAATCATTGAGGATGAGTCTGCCTTTTCTGTCTCGAAGGGTCAATCGCCAGCGGAAAGGTCACAGAGGTCAAATCGGAGTCGCACTTTCGATTTATAGAGTCAATGAATGTATGGCCCACTTTCTTTGCCCCACGAATGGGAACGGTTTTAAACCACGAGTTCAAAAAAGGAGTTGAGAATGCGCTCTGCACCCTTATCTGATTAATCAATGCATACATAAGTTTTGTTTTCCTCTCTCTCTCTCTCTCTCTCTCTCTCCTCTCTCTCTCGATATAATATATATATATATATATATATATAATTGTAAAATTATGTGTATAAGGGTTTGTGTTATCGCTTCGCATTTTCACATTCAGATTCTTTGCCTAAACTCGACAAACATTTACGAAGCCGAACATATCGGAAGTAACTTACGTATCGACCTCAAAAGCATTTGTTATGAAGTACAAGTTGGGGTTTTCTGGAGATTTGCAAATAAGTGGACTGGAGTTTCTCTTCAAAGAAGATGTTAGGGCAAAAGATACGAAATAAGATATCTTTACCTAAAAAAAATGTGTGTGTGTAAATATATATGTTACACACACACACACACACACATATATATATATATATACACACACAACACCCGGGTTACTTATCGGCAAGTTTCTGGAAAATTCCCAACTTATATTTCATAACAGATCTTTCAGTATGATACACAAGTTACTTCCTACACGTTCGGCTTCCCAAATGTTTGTTGATAATTATTTTTTTCGGGGGGGGGGGGGGGGGGGGTATCTGATGTAAATAAACTTACCCATACAAACTGCAACTCCAAAGCGATAATGCAAATTAATCACTATACGCATACCTTCAAAATTTGGATACTTTGGTGTAAAATTGTAGGTAAATAGATAGACAGACAAATAGATAGAGAGAGGATGAAATATGGTAGAAAGTGGTAATTTTGAGGGAAAGGAAAATGAACACATTTGATCGACACGAAAATAAACAAAATCTACAGAAAAATGAGTGAAGAGGAGCAAAATAATTAATTCTTTTAAGTCTTTTTTATTCCCGCGTTTCTTACTCATTTTTATTCCAGTTTTTCTTCATCATTTCTATTCCTGCTTTTCTTCATCATTTCTATTCCTTTCACTTTCGAAATATTGTTTAATGCGGATACGATAATTATTCTCACCTTGATATGATATTCGCTTTATCGTTACCCAACACCTGATTCGCTTTATCGTTACCCAACAGCTGAGTTCATCATGTACGTTGCTCACAGTCATTTTACACCTTCTTAATACGATATTGCGACATAGTTTCGTGCAGCTAAGTCGCCGTGAATGGGAAAATATAATCCGATGCAGCTCGTAAAGCTTTATATTTCCACATACATTTTCTCTCTATTTGGAAATAATTGTTGAATGTTTCAGTCATTCTTCAAAATAGGCTTTCCTTTCCTTCAAAAATGGTGACAAAAGAAAATAGGAGAGTTTTAGCGGGGACTTTACAATTATATTTAATTACTGGCAACAACAATAATAATATGTCTGTTAGCATTATCTGTGATTGATCTATCGTAGATTTTTCTGCTCAAGGATAGTTTCCAGTTTGAATGAGTACAACCAATTGAGGTCTTTAGGTTATAAATGATACATACTCGTACATAATTTCGTGTGACTCAAATTAAAGCATTTTTGTTTTTGTTGTTTTTCAAATAACTAAAGTATTATTAATTTCTCCTTTAAAGACACTATTTTCTCAGTAATACTTTTTTATATAGACTCTTATCATTTATTTTAAATGTTTATAAAAAAAATTAACCTTAATTTGTTAAAACATTATAACATTATAAAATTCGTAGCTAATTTTAACAATAAAAAATAATTGTTTCTATGAATGATAAGTTCTTTAAGTATTGTCACAATGATGCGCAAAAAAATCGAGGTTAGACTTTTTCAGCCATTTTGAATTTGGTTCTTCTGAAAGTAGTGACGACGTTGAATCTCTTTTTAAAATGGACACCCAAAAGAGGGGTGATAATAATAAATAATGAAGGCCCACACTGCGATCCGTTTCGCTAACTTCCTGATCATTATTATTATTATTAATATTATCAGCATTACAAAGAGTCGGGTTGCGTCGTAGCCATTATGGTAATGGCGCTTCCCGTTGATCGGCGAAGTTAAGCGACATTGGGTCGGATAGTAATTGGATGGGAGACCCTTCGCCGCGTTCAGACTTTGTAGCGATTCGGGGTTCGGACCCCACATAAAGCAGTAGGGGTCCCCTCCGTCATATGACTTTAGGTGTTGCGAAGGAGATTAGACAACCCCATCATTACATTTAGCATCGGGAGTCGAACCCAGGTCCTCAGTGCTCTCACTTCACAAGACCAAAACATCGACACTCTAAAAACTTAGCGTAACCTAACCTAGCATAACGTACTAACCTAATCTAACCTAATAACAACTTGTCGATAGAATGTCAAGTCGATCAGACGTCGGATAAGGCCGCTTCTAATCTAACTTTAAACTTTGCTTGTAATCTAACTCGACCAACCCTCGTATACCTACCCTAATCTATGAATGCGTGTTAACAATATTAACCTAACCTATTCTAATCTGGAATTATACGTAAAATTAATAGCGCTGAATAATAACCTAACCGGGCATTATTTAAAATAATAAACTAACCAGGGTCGCCCTTGGTGCCTGTTTTGATGTTTTATGAGCACCTACGCAGAGTTATGTCTAAATAGTAGAGTATACATTTATATTTTGTGCTGGTACATTTATTCACAGCTTGTTGGGAGGGCACCGCAACTATATCATTTTAATTTTCTCTCTAGTCTCAAGGGCTACGTCGTGGCCATTGTCGTAACACCTCTTCCTGTCGATCAGCGAAGTTAAGAAGCGACATTGGGTCTGGGTAGTATTTGAATGGGAGACCTTCCTCCGTGTCTGGGTGATGCGGCGACCCGTTGTTCGGATCCCGCGCAAAACTATACTAGGTCTCATCCGTTATACGATCTTAGATGGCGCGAAGGAGGTTCAACAACCCCTAAAAGAGAGACTCTTTGGTTTGAATAATATGTAGTTTCTTATGGTTGTTAATGGTACTGAGTGGTACCCACAATATTCGTAATCGTATGGTTGTCATTTCAATCTTTGTAAAACATTTATCCCATTTTCTATTTCAGTCACCTTTTTTTCAAGGGAAACTTTATTTATTCAAATTTGTTTTTATTTTGTACGGTTTTGTACGATTTGTCGCCTCTCTCCACCTCCAACAAAAGAAAGGTCGTAGATACAGTCGAGTCTGCGACAAGAGTATTGGCGAGAGAAGTTTTTGCAGTGGCTGAGAAAAGCGACCTTACATCTGTGGCGACCAACTGCCTTCTTGTCCAATTCGGGCTGATTAAAAGCGAGAGTAAAAAGTCCAAGCTCGAATGGGACTTGAAAGGAGGCGTAATTGCCCTCTCAAAAGTTGTTCCAGAGAGCTTTTTCCCCCCTCACCAACAAAAAGTACTCTGCAGTTTTTCTTCTCAAAGCCGGGTCTTCGGGTTGACGACTATCCACAAGAAAAGCACAAATTGTTCTTTAGTCTTTTATAACCATAATTTAATTTTCAGTCAAAATGAAAATATTTTAGAATTTTTAAGGAATACTTAAGTGATTTACTTGATTTACTTCAGTATTTCCTGCGAAGACTAAAAATATTTGTTTTTCTCATTTTCCCAAGTTACCACCAATATGTAAAGCCTAACGCTTACGGGCCAAATTAAATAAAATAAGTAGTCCGGCTTCGCAAATATTTGCGTCATTGCAATTTGTAGGAGAACTGTATTTATTTTTTTATTAATATTAAATTCAATATGTAGGAAACAAATTGCAAAGATATTTGAGAAGGTAAAGAGAAAAATGAAACTATGGAGGAGGATGGATTTAAATTTTCCTCCACTTCTTTTTAATTGAATTGAATAACTTTTATTGATAAAATAAATACGGTACTTTTACAATTTGAAGTCACAAATAATTTTGAAACTGGGCTGTTTGTTTTATTTAATTTGGCCCTTCAACTATAGGCTTTACTGGGCTCTTAATTAAAAATAAAATATATTCCTGAATATTCCTGAAAAATTCGTGTAATAGAGAGTTATAGATTTCATATCTCTCTCTCTCTCTCTACATTATACAGCATACTTTGGTAACTTTTGTTTTGCTTCCGCCCGAATTGTTCATTCTGACGAAGGTCAAGCTTGTTGCCCCCACCTTAGACCCACAGCTTAACGTGGAATCCGAACCACGACCGACCACGGGTCGTCATAAATTATGATACGAAGTAAGTCCGGACTCACTCTCACGACCTCCCGATCAGCTGCAGCAGCAGCAGCAGCAGCCCAGCGCCTTTACCACTAAGTTAACAAAGGTACCCATATATCTACCAACCAACTTCATTGTATGGTATGGAAGGATGAACAGCTGGGTGAGCTGCGCGCCGTCTGCCGTTGCCGGGAATCGAACCTGGGGCCGGCCAGTGGATTCGAACCGTTCAACGATGCTAACCACTACCCCACCGAGGCTCATTTTATATATGTATATATTTACGTATTGGGCCACTGACCTTTCATTTTTGGGGGTGAAGAGGAACTTTTAAAGAATAAAATATTACGAAATGAATTATTTATTTGAAAATTAATAATGACAAATGATGATAATAATGAGTTTTCCTTCCATTTTATTGCTTTCAACTGTCAGTGTGCATGCAAATGATGTTTTTAGCCGTTCTTGTTGTTGTTTTGATCGAAGCCAATTTAGAGAGGAATGACTTTCAAAATAGGTTCGTTCAAAGAAGGAGGTTAAAATCAATGTTTGAATCGCGTGGTCCACCACCAGAAATGTTGCGTGCAACGAATGACTATTTATATACACTATTATGGATCAATGAGAGAAAGCCCCCCTCCCCCCAAAAGTTTCTAGTAACAATGCCACCCTAAAAAATGATCAAGTAAACAATAAACTGTATGCCCTTGATGAGGTTAAGTCATGATATTTTCATTTAAACTAACTAAAATATCGCAACTTAACCTAACCTAACCTAAATAACCTACCTACCTAAATAACTTACAGATCAATGAAAGAAAGCCACTCCGACCCGTTTGGGGGTGGCTTTCTTTCATTGATCCACTCTTATCATCGCTACTGCTACTACTTTACAAAGTGGTTATAATCTGAGGTCAAACCACTGGCGGAAGATTAATAAACTGACGCGCGCGAGTCGAAAAACTCAGAACTGTAATTTTTACTGTTGACAAAATAAATAAATTGTTCAGAAATTAATGAGTATTTCTGTGAACGTTTTTTGTGAACGTTTTTTTCCGTGAACGTTTTTTCCGTGAACGTTTTTTTGTGAACGTTTTTTTCGTGAACGTTTTTTCGTGAACGTTTTTCGTGAACGTTTTTTTTGTGTGAAGCTTAAAAAATAAATAAATAAAAACCGAGTAATTTTGATTCTTGGTGAATAAATTGGAGAGTTTATTTAAAAAATACTTCCCAAAATATTAATTCTAATTTTATTCAAATTGTGGCAATTAACAAACATAAAAGGAGGCAGTGAAAGGATTTTATCTATCTATCTATTATCTATCTATCTAATTATATTAATCAGAAGACAGTACGTAGAGAGAGAATGCAAATACAATATTTACTATAACTGCATGGTGTAGTGGTTAGCGTCGCTGACTATGAATCCATCGGCCCCGGGTTCGAGACCCGACGGCAGTCGGCGCGCAGCAAAACCCAGCTGTTCATCCTTCCACACAATAAAGAAAGTGGTTGGTAGATAAATGCGTACCCTAGGTGGTCTAGTGGTTAAGACGCTGAGCTGCTGATGGGGCGTGGTTCGGATTCCACGTTAAACTGTAGGTCTAAGGTGGAGTGAAAAACTTGACCTTCGTCAGAATGAATAATTCGGGCGGAAGCTAACCAAAGGTTATACCAAAGGTGTATATATATATATATATATGGGATAAATTTCACAATTAAACACGTGAAATAAATAAATGATACACACCCACAAGGAAAAATGAAAAGCGATTCAAAGGTCTTTCGTGTATTGAACAGTATACCTCGCATTTTCCCTTCATTCCCTGACGAAGTGTATACTGTGGAAAACACTAAATGCATCATATATATATATATATATACACACACTTTCATTTAGTTATAGTGAATATTGTACTTGCATTCTCTTTAAACAATATAGAATTATTGGAATTGGAATTGGAACTGGAATTGGAATTGGAATTATTATTATTATAAGTTTTAATTTCATAAATGTAACTTCAGCCTACTTTCGCTGTTGGGAACCTGAGAATTAACCATGAAGAATGAGCACTCAAAGAACCCATGAACCCATAGACCGACGGACCCAGAAACCCATACATCTACGAGTATGTATATAGGACCCATAATAGATGGGAAGAAAAAAAAAAAAGGTAATTTCTCTTCTCATAGAAGTCTTCACACCTATGCCCGTATATAAACAACATCTGGGTTCTTTTCTGGGTATTTCATTCTGAAATTATATACTAAAAAGCTGTTTACTAAAATAGTTTTAAATTCTTTTTTTTTTTAATGCAGGAAGGAGGGGCCAAGGGCAATATTATATATTAATATTCTCTTTGCAGTTCTCAAAATATATTTACGGTATAAATTTAACGAATTTTATGGAATCCTTTTTAACAAATATGGAGTAAACAAGTTGGCGTTCTCAGTTAATCTTATATCCTTGCGGAAAAGAGACTTTGTGTTAGCGGTTCCCAAACTTTTTTTACGGCCACGAGCCATTTTCAAAGTTTAAACTATATGGCGAGCCACATCGGAACTTTGAAATAGGGCCGCATATCGAATACCTAAACCCCTTAAGTAGGCCTACCACCTTAAATGGGAAATCTCGCCCTGCATATTGCTAGTTTATGAAAGGACATGGAGTGTGTAGTGAGTCAATGAGATTTCTTTCGCGGTCGCTGAGATGATTTTGGAGCAAATTGCAATTTTATTCAAGTATTTTGCATTTATATTATAAAGAAACAGAAATTCTTACTGAAATCGGTAAAATTATTATTATTATTAAGTTTTTTGGTCACGGCTACAACCTTGACTTCTCAACCGGCTGATTCCCTCAATTTTGATCATAGGTGAACGTATCAACTCCAAAAATATTGCGCACGCGAGCAAAATTGATATAAGTGAAAAAATTCTTCTCAAAATATAAGCAAATAATTTTATCTTCAAATATTGCTATTACTACAGTAATAGTATTATCAGTATTAGTGATAATTTTTAAAATAATCCCGTTTCACCCAGTCATGATTAAACTTGACAGAAATGTTCAGAAAAGAATGTTCTTTGGAACAGTTGTCATTTTAGCCAAATTCCTTAATATACCAACTCGGGGCATCCCATCAAAGTGCGAAAAACGTCGCCGAAAATTGCAGAAGAAACAATCTTGAAAGGTTTTTGATATGCTTAATGAGATTCTCTGTAAAATGGGACAACACTGGAATTTCTACACTTCATGGTTGACTTTTAATAACAGCCAAAAATTGTACAGATAATTCTCGGACACCCGGTATATATCAGTATAAAGCACTTAAAAAATTCTACACATACAGTAATTTAAATTTAAAAGACAATGACCTTGAGTATTGACGAATGTGGGTCAAAACGACTCCCAAAGTATCTGCAACCCCTCCAGATCGACTCATCATCCTAAAAAACCCTAGAAATGACACCAAGATCATCAAAATCCATCAAGTATTGACCAGGATATGGGATTTTTCAGTTTCGCCGGCCATCTTGGAAAATGGCGGCCATATTGAAAAAGCCAAGCAGGGGTCAGGTGTACACCCGATGGATCTTGAATGGGTGGTATAAGCTTTCAAAATATGTCAAGATTTTCTTTATAACAAACAATGCAGGGTTCCCACCCCATGCAACCGGACTATACAGCAATACCTCGAACATCGTCGCTAATGCGTTCCTGGAAAAGGCGACGATATTCAAAAGAACGACGTTCAAGGAATGTAATCTGGGAAATAAGAGGTTCCGTTCTCAGATTTTTTTGTGTGCCAAAATCAGGATTTTTGCGTTACAAATACAGTGCAAATACACTCGTTTTAACAGCTCAATCACAGGAAAAACATCACTAAGAAACTGTTCAATTCAAATCTTTTATTTAAACACTAAAATTTATAATACGAACTAAAAAATGAAATTGGAAATTATTTTTAAGCAAAACATTTGTCTACTGGTCATTTTAAACCTTCTATTAAACATGAAACGGGGGAAGGGTGATGCTGCCAGGTGTAAGACGACGAAATAGCAAAACCAAGACGATGATGTTGTAAATCTTAGTCGCAAGCATAGCGACGATGAAAGTGCAAAACGACGAAGTGCAAAACAACGATGTTCAAGGTATTACTGTAATACATATCTCTCTCCTCATCTTGCGCGGAATGTTCTCCTATACAAGCGTCGTTCTTTACATATATATATATATATTAGTGATGTAGCGGATGTCATTTTTTTCACATCCGCGGATGCGGATGCGGATGAGGATGTTTGATTTCAACATCCGCGGATGCGGATGCGGATGTCTACATTTTCGTTATTTTTTAGGATATATTCGAGATTTGTTGTGTTTAACGTATATAATAAGTTATTATATAGAGAGAGCTGTAGCTATAATGTAGTATAATTGATTAATTGTACAATAATTGCTGTACTTTTCCCTGAACATATAAAATAATAGCAAGCATCTAACTAATATAGAAATCAATTAGTGAATTCGTCTGCAAATAAATTCGTTATATTTTGTTGAGTTTCAGCCACAATTAGAAACCATAATTGTGTTACCCGACCTTTACCCAACCTCCACCCTTATAGAAAGAGATCTTTAATTAGCTTGATAACTATTTATATTAAGTTTAAAGTTTTATTAGGCATATTTATAAATGAGTAATTAAAATAAAGTAAACTAAGATGTTCATCGTTTAATATTCAAACTTAATTATAGGAAGGTTATGCTTAAGGAACATTAATTTTTCTGCCTTTTCTGCTGCCAGTCTGTTTCTCTTTTCATCATATATGTATTAATCCAGCACTGCCTAAATAATCTCTCGCTTGGTACGCTTGTTGGAGGACGTGCTAAATGTTTCCTTGCAAGTTTACTCAAGTATGATAGATATTCTGCGTATTTTTCCACCAACTAATAGGATTGTCACATGCAGCCAGGCGTTTTCTTGGTGATAGCTCTCGATCATTTTTACTACATCTTTGACATCGCGTAGGTCTCGTCACGCTGCTTGACTCAAGAAACTGAGGAGAGAGATTCTGTGATAGATTGCTTGTTGAAGGGTTGGTTCTGTCACTGAAACTTTTATTCTTTGGTGGGTGGCGAAGCGACAGATTCAAGAGATTGAAGCTCTTCAATGCTTTGCCAAGTGATGATTTAACTCGTTCTAATGTACTAGGTGAAAATAACTTAGCTTTGTAACGTAGATCTAAGTAGGTTGCAAGAGAGTAACTTCATACAAGAACAGCCTCTCGTCTTGTCGCTTGCATCACTTTTGCGCACAATGAACTAGTTCTATTATTATAGTAGAATTTGATAATTTCCGCTTATTAATGACGTTTTATCTCAACGGTCCACATCCGCACGACATCGCAGTCCAAAGTGCGGATGCAGATGCGGATGCGGATGCGAGAAAATGTGCGGATGTCCGCGGATGCGGATGCGGATGTGACCTACATCACTAATATATATATATATATATATATATATATATATATAATATATAATATATATATGGGCTTTGACACTGGAGGTATGCAGCTTGAACCAGAAGCCGAAGAAAGAAGTTTTGTAGATGCAGTGTTCAAAAACGTGCATGCACACAAGAAGAGAAAGGTCAGAAAAGCAGCTAACCTCAGTCTTGGCAAGACTTCAGAATGAAGTGATAGATATTGTGGGCAACCATAATAATGGAGTGTAATGATGGTTCACTGTTGTACTGAAAGAAAATGGAAAGACATATCCATTGCTGACAGCGGAGCAGAAATCTCACCATTTTCACTTCCAGCAAAACTAATTAAGAAGATTGAGTTTTGGACATTTCAAATTAGAGTTCTACGCCGCTGTAACTAGAGGTGGAAAGAGTACATCAGTACTCGAGTATTTTGTACTCGAGTACGGGTTTTTGTTGTACTCGTACTCGAAGTAATCTTAAATTGACGTACTCGACTCGATATAATCTGAAATCGCTGTAATCGTACTTGCACTCAAACTAATTTCAAATATGAGGATGGTCGTAGACCCCCAGTGTACCATGAAAGCAACAGGTTACAACTTTAATTTCAATATGGTTTATATTTTCAGATTTATTTAGTATATTTTATGCAATACTTTACATTTATAATATTATTAATAACAAAGTGCAACTTTTGTAGCGAAAAACCTTAGTGAAGAACGTCGTCTCGCGTTCTATTACTGAATAGGTACTGAAGAGGTAGGTACAGAGAACATTTACAGTATACTGCGATATATATATATATATGTAACAGTAAATACATTTTGTTCATTTTATGTCACATTTTTTCCTTTTTTAATGCAATGCGTTCATATAGTCTAATAAGCTTTGCTCATGCAAGCAGTCAAGCACCAGTTAAAGTTTGAAACCATACTCTTACACGCGTACTCGTACTCGACCACTCAAAAAATACTGTACTCGTAATCATACTCGTATTGGACCACTCAAAAAATACTGTACTCGTAATCGTACTCGTATTGGACCACTCAAAAAATACTGTACTCGTAATCGTGCTCGTACTCGACCACTCAAAAATTACTGTACTCGTAATGGTACTCGTACTCGTCCAACTCAGAATTTTGGTGATCAAGAACACGCCTGTCTTGCCTCAGTTCCCCAGATTTTACGCTTTCTATAATAAATATCGGAAGATTATGAGATCAAATCAGAAATTTCACCCTTTTCGAGTCCCGCAAATCTAATTTCAAAGGTATATTTTTGGGGGGGAAATTCCATATTGGGCATCTATTAACCGGCTGTAACATTATAGAAAGATCGAGAGGGTTCGGCCGAGCGAAGCGAGTAGTCCCTTCTAGTTATTATTATTAGTATTATTATTATTACTGAGCTCTCGTGAGCGACTTGAAAAAGCTTAGCGAGAAATATGTCGTTCGAGAGCCACGGGTTTGGAACAGCTGCTCTATGTTAGAATGGAAAACCAGATTTCCGAAGGAGGGATCCTGCAATTACTCAATTAGAACTTAATCAATTTTATAAAATTTATTTTTATTGATAAAATTAATTTAAAATTATTTATTATATAGAAAGAGTGACGGTGTCCAAAAAAAAGCTCGTTTACAAACACAAAACTCTTAAAAACCATTTTTTTTTTAAATGCAGGAAGGAGGGGCCTAGGGCGATTGGCTGTAAATTAGTCAGTAAAGATTGAAGTTCGTTCCTGAAAATTTTATTACTACTATCAGGAAGGATAAAAGTTATTCAAATGAAATTTATATATATTACGAATTAGTAATATTTTTATACTTTTTTAAAAGCTTTATATTTCTTGGTGAACTTTTTTCCACAACTGTACAATAAATGACCATAAGTCTTATTATTATTATTATTATTATTATTAATATTATTATTGGAATAAAAACTGGTTCTATTTACATGAAGTCATATTGAAATGTTTCAGACAAAAAATTCGGACACTTGAAAGTTGAGACTATATAAACTTAATGTTTTGTTTATTTTCAGTCAAACAATTTCGAAATAGTTTTGCAGTAAAGATAATAAAATTAATTTCAATTTCATCTTTAATTAAATAACTGTAATTACGCGTTCAACACGACAATTCACTGTCGCGTATTTAAGCGTGATATTTCACCACGCTTTACCAGTGATTACGCCAACTTTGTCCTTTCGTCCGAAGGCTACACGATCTTACTGTCCTTCAAATTTTCCTTTAACTCAGTAAATTACTTTAAGTTACTGTAAGTCAGTAGAACTGTAAGTCAGTAGAACTGTAAGTCAGTAAATTTTGCATTGCTAATATATTTCGCTGATGTTTCGTAACTTATATTTATCATCTTTAAGTCCTACGTATCATGCGTGCTTTTTACTCCCATTTCTGAAGGAATTAATAAGCTTGACATCAGATATCGTTTGACTATAGATGACATCACATCAGATGTTCAACTCCAAACTACTACTCCTCCACGCATTGCTGCCTTCATTTAATGTTTCATGACAATAATTCAAACTCAATTTAATTCTATGTGAAAGACTTAAAAGTACGGAAATTGAATAATTGAGAAATTATTAAAAAAATAGAAAAAATTCAGTTTCATTTTGTCTTTGTATAGAGTGAAATGCAAATCTGTGGGAAAAGGAGTTAGTTGCGAGTGTCCACAAGATGCGACAGAAGGAAGGTGCAGAATGAGTGTCCACAAGTTGGGACAGAAAGAAGGTGCAGAATGAGTGTCCACAAGTTGGGACAGAAAGGTGCAGAATGACCACAAGTTGGGACAGAAAGAAGGTGCAAAATGAGTGTCCACAAGTTGGGACAGAAAGAAGGTGCAAAATGAGTGTCCACAAGATGGGACAGAAAGAAGGTGCAGAATGAGTGTCCACAAGTTGGGACAGAAGGAAGGTGTAGAATGAGTACCCACAAATTGGGACAGAAGGGAGGTGCAGAATGAGTGTCCTGTTCAAGTTACAGAAAAAAAATCAGGAATTCTAAATTACACGTTCGTCTAAATCAAGGGTGGGGAACCGCCGCCCGCGGCCTGGTTTTTAATTGCGCGCGGACAGTTTGATTCACTTCAAAGGCGGATGTTGCGTATATGTACGCAACAACCAAACTTGTTCTCGTATTCCCGAACTCAAATCTTCCGAATTCTATACCCTCTAACTACGGCTTACATGTCAATCTCATCAAACTAAATACATCTGCGCTGTCTACCTTTCTCCTAATTCTACTACCTATCCAAAATTCTTTGACTACCTCATTTTCAAAGTGGAATACATTCTATCCCACTCTTCCTTCGCTGAAATCTCTATTTTAGATTTCACTGTTCACCAACACCACCTTTGGTTTTCCTCCCATTTCACTAACATCCCTGGTGAACTAGCTTACAACTTTTCTATCCTGAATGACTTAGAGTAGGGCTTCTCAAACTTTTTTCACTTGCGACCCCTTTGGATCAGACAAATTTTTTCGCGACCCTTCACTCAATGTCATAAAAGCAATAGGTACTAACACTGTATATTTATGAAAAAAATAATATTTTCAAATGTTTCTGCGACCCCCAATAATATTTACGCGACCCTAGTTTGAGAAGCGTGGACTTAGAGTAAACTGTATAGCATCCTACTCGTATCCCCGATCGCCTTGGAGATAGGCCCAACATTCTGGATTTATTTCTCACCTCTCATCTTTTTTCTTACTCGGTCAAACTTTTCTTTCCGACCACAATCTGTTTCCTGTCCTTCGCTCCAATTCGGCCTTTCGATCTTCCCAAGAGGAAACGCCTTTGGTACTTTGGCGCTGCTGATTGGAATAGGCAGTACTTCTCTGATTTCCCGTAGAATGATTACTGTTCCCGTGGTCGGGGCCCTTCCGAGTGTGCTGAGCGCATCACGGAGGTGATTCTCTCGGGTATGGAGGCGTACATCCCATATTCTGTTCCTACTACTAATGCAAATAAAACTTGGTTTAACGTTACTTGTTCTAATGTTCTCCGAAACAGAGCAAAGGCTTTCAGAAGGTATCGTCGCCATCCACCTCCTGACTCTCACTTAATTTATATTTCTGCCCAGAATCGTGGAAAATCTCTTCTTCGCCTCGCCAAAAATTCCTTCATCAGACAAAAATGTGAAAATCTATCCAATTCTTATTCTTCTCGCTGTTTCTAGCATCTAGCCCAGAACCTCTCCAACAGTTTTACTCCTTCTTTCCCTCCTCTTTTCCATTCCATTCAGTTACCGTCTCTTCTTCCGATAAAGCTGAACTCTTCACTCAAGCTTTCCCCTACAACTCAACCTGGACGATTCCGGTGCTGTTCCACCATCTCCTCCTCCCTCTGACTTAATTATATTTGAAATTAGAATCGCTTCCAAAAATGTTCTTTCTGCCTTATCTGGGCTCAACTCCAGCAAGGTGTAAAGTCATGATGGTGTTCCTCCTGTTGTTCTCAAGAACTGTGCTTTAGTGTTGACACCCTGACTAGGCAAACTCTTTCGTCTTTGCCTTTCATCTGGTATTTTCCTTTCCTGCTAGAAGTTCGCTTTCATTTAGCCAGTTCCAAAGAAGGTACGACCGCTCTCAACCTTCATTTATCG
>JAJOZX010004039.1:47500-57500 GCA_023014485.1 Bathynomus jamesi | reverse complement strand
TCAAACGAAAGTTTTCTGAGAATATTTGCTAGTAAAGACCATCAACAGAAAATTAGGTTTTGAAATAAATTTATTTGGAATTGGATTTTCATATTAAAGCAATTTATATAATGCGCCTCGGTGGTGTAGTGGTTAGAGTTGTTGACTACGAATCCATCGGCCCCGGAATCGAGACCCGATGATGGCAGGCGGCGCGCGCCAAAACCTACCTGTTCATCCTTCCACGCAATAAAAAAATTGGTTGGTATATAAATGGGTATCCCCGGGTAGCCTAGTGGTTAAGACGCTGGGCTGCTGCTGGTGGGGCGTGGTTCGGATTCCACGTTGAACTGTAGGTCTAAGGTGGAGTGACAAGCTTGACCTTCGTCAGAATGAACAATTCGGGCGGAAGCAAAACCAAAGTTATATCGTCTTAATGCTCGTCATATATATAATTTCAAGAACCAGTTGGACAGGTTCTCGTGCAAAATCCCTGACCAACCATGCATGACCGGCTACGAGGGCAGGAGGAGAGCGGAAATCAATTCACTCCTTTACCAAATCTCGCAAATGAGGCGGGATGCTGTAGAACGGTCGACTGCAGGTCGATCCTGAATTGTTGTTCAAACCCTCATAAAACGAGTCATAAAGCGAGATATATATATATATATATATATATATATGAAAAATTATTTCACGAAAGTGACACGTAAAAAGTATTTATGATGAATAAAACCACGAAGGAAAAAAGAAACACAAAGGGGTGCTCAAGCGCTTTCGTCTAATGACATCCTCAGGAACTATATATATATATATATATATATATATATATATATATAACTGAAGGAAAACGAATCAAATTGAAAAATGTCCATCAAACACGGACAAATTTCCAACTCGCCAAATAATCTTGACGAAAAGCTTTTCAGAAATGGTTATCGCATCTTGTTTCCAATAAACATCAAAGGTCAGCAATATTTGCTCTGAACCTTCGTAACCCCAAAAGCCTTTCCTTGAAAGAGAAATGTTTTTTCATATTCATATTCATAACGCTGTTTTGAAAAAGGAAATAATGTCGTAAAACCTTTTTGTCTGACCAACGACCAGTCGAAAGGTCTTCAGCGGACTCAACCGTATTAAGAAAACGGCAAATGTTAAAAATTCGAAGGAGATCTATTAAAGATTTGGATTATATTCGTGTACTTTGTCGGGTTGAAATCCTTTTTAAAGAGTTGAACGGTTTAAGTGTTGCTATTTTTATTGCATTTTCGTAACAGCTCTCTCTCTCTCTCTCTCTCTCTCTCTCTCTCTCTCTCTCTCTCTATCTCTCTCTCTATCTCTATATATATATATGATAATGAAAGGGTTTATTGGCAGACTATAGTCCATATGACAAATATTATTAATACAATGACAGTTCACATATTAAGGATAAAAATATATACACAATTGATTAGAAATAATACAGTAATAGCGAGGTTAAGTGAAGCTACAGACAAACGTTTTCGTACCAAGAATTCCATAGCTTAGACTCAGGCAGGGGTTCTCAAACTTCTGAACTTGTCGACCCCTTGATGAGCTTATAAAGTTATGATCGACCCCTAACCCAAATTCTCAATATTTAAAATAATTTTAAATGAAATGAAGTCAAGAAACATCAAAATATAATCAATATTTATTAATCATTATAGTTATACAATTACCATTTTTAGCAATGAAGTAAAAATTAATAACTGCTAAATACCTTTACAGTTAAATCTTCTCTAATGAGATGGATGGGCTTGATTGGCATTAAAAAGGGCATGAACATTAGGCTGTAGGTTTGAGAGTTTGAGCCTTAAGTCACCGCGCTCATCGATGTTAAGCCTAGAACTTAAGCCTGGACACCTAGAATTTTATCGACCCCCTATCGACCCATAGATCTTTATCGATCCCCCGCACAGTCCCATCGACCCCAGGGGGTCGAAATTGACCACTTTGGGAACCCCTGGCTTAGAGGATAAACGGCAGAACTCATGGCTAGCTTGGATAATCAGGTTGGTTGATTTTTTAATTCTTTGCATTAGACTGTATTGAGCACGTCTTGTTACCTCCGGGAAGCTCGGGACATTGCGGGTGGCAAACATTTGCGAAGCTGAGCATCTCGGGGGTAATTTATACAAGAGTCTAAAAGACCTGTTGTACAGCGAATTTAGAGTTCTGCCAGAACCTTTTTTATAATTCACCCAGAGTTATTGTCCGTCTATATTACTGCAGAAAATACGAAAGAGAGTGTCTTTAGCTTCATTTGTACAGAACCGAAAGTGCCTTATAGTCATATTCGCTTTAGCAAAAAGGCTTCGAGATTGTTTTCTTATATCTGAGTCATCACTCAAGGAGCTGGTAATAGTTTGACCCAAATACTTAAAATCTTGTACTTCCTCAATTACTTCACCTTTCATTTTAAACCTTATATCAGCTGGCTGATTACGGCTTTTAGGATGAAAGTGCATAACCTTAGTTTTTGTAACATTAAAAAGAATATCATGTTTCTGCGAATACACTTCGCAGACATTTAATAGCCGATCCAGACCTTTAACAGAGGGACTTATTAACACCATATCATCGGCATAAACTAAGTTATTTATCCTTGTGTTATCTATACAATATCCCACTGTTGCCTCATTAAGTGAAGCAATTAATCCGTCAATATACACATTAAACAGCATAGTTGAGAGCAAGGAGCCTTGTCTCACCTCGCAAGAGGAGCCAAAACATTATATATATATTGACTGTCACCGAGTCCATGTACCCTCATTACATAGAGTTAATGGAACTTCTACTACATAAGTTAAAAGAGTGATGTAGCAGTCTTGTGTGTGTGTGTGTGTGTGTGTGTGTGTGTGTGCTCGCGTGACTGTTTCTAGATAAAAGATCCCTCACTGAAATCGAAAGTGAACTCAACAAAGAAGCCATTTAAATTTCAAATTGCTCTCTAAATAAAGGTGGAAATTGCTTCGTTTTCTCTCTCTCTCTCTCTCTCTCTCTCTCTCTCTTTATAAGGCATCACAAGTGGTACAAAAAGACTATTTCGGGTACGATAAACTGATACTTTCGTGTTTAATAAAAATATTAATGCAATAATTATTAATGAAATTTTTAATTTAAAAAAAAAATGATAAAAAAATGAAATATTAAAAAAAAAAAATTAATAACGTTGATGATTGTACAAAAATAATGATATTATCGCAGTCTAAAATGTATTTTGGAACTCGGAAATGGAAATGGAACGCGGAACTGCAATTAAAAACCTTAAAAGTAGGTTGTAAACCGATAAAAAGCGTATATATATTACAAAGTAATATATGTATTCGTAAGTAAAAGCTTTCAAAAGGTCTGTGAGCTTGATTCCGTTAAAGGAATTACAACACGAAGTGGCACACATCTGACTGGCCGAACAAAGTATATGGGGGGGGGGGGGGTTCATGTTAACGCAGAAATGATTTATTGTTTAACTCTTTATAGCCGAACTTTTTGCGTAGGGTTGAGTCTAAATGCGTGTATCTGAAACGTTACGTATTCGACGCACAGTGCGGTCAAGGGTTAAAAATGTTTAAGATTAGAAAAACGCCTTCTCGGATGAAAAGAAGGGACTTCAAAATAATACTTATATTATTCTCGACAATCCATCGACATACCACATACGTCGAACCCCTCTCTCTCTCTCTCTCTCTCTCTCTCTCTCTCTCTCTCTCTCTCTGTCGTACAGTATTTGTGGCCAAAATTTGCAATGGGAAAGTACCCAAAAAAACCTGCTGAGTCATTCCAAGTGTTTGGTCTCGGTAAGAGGTTGAAACTATTTAAAAATAAAATAAATTAGTCCATTTAAAGTAATTAAAAACTAAAGACTTTTGCAATTAACTGTAAGAAAAGACGTTACTTCTATGTGCTTTCTCTCTCTCTCTCTTTCTCTCTCTCTATATATATATATAGTATATATATATATAATGCACACACACACAAACACACACACACACACACACACATATATATATATATATTATATATATAATATAAAAGGGGCGCTTTTGCGGGGATTTGCCCTTGGCCCCTCCTTCCTGCATAGAAAATATATATGTGTGTGTGTGTGAGCGCGCGCATTCATTCCTGATGGCATCATGAATTATATTTCCGCTCCATGACATCTGACGCGCATCCTTTCGTTATGGAAACCGCGTATGTAACCATGGTAACGCGATAAAAAAATTCTTTTAATTAAACCACTTTTCCCATCTAATAACATAACATTTATTGGCAAAGAAATTATGAATTCGAATTGGTAATCTCATCTTGACATAAACAAATTTAATGAGATGAAACAGCGTCGGATTTTTTTATAATATTTTTAATTCTTGATATGATTTCCTACAATTAATTATTTCGCTAATGTGGACCGCTTCATCAGTTTGAAAAAGGATCGAATTAACATTTTTTTTATTTTAACCTAACCTAATCTAACCTAACCTAACTTGAGCAGCATAGACTCAACCTGAAAGGTATGAGGTGTTGGCCATATCTGCATCATGACTAAATCCGAAACACCATTTGTATAAGTTACAATTATTCCTTTATGCCAGGCACTCGGTTACCCCTACCGGGGTGGCACTACGGGGGGGGGGGCTTCTGTCTGATAACTTATCCTCGAGATGCTTCAAAAAGTAAGAGAGAAAATATTTCACTCAAAATTTTTAATTAAAAATTTTCTCTAATCCGAAAAATCAGCTTTCAATTTATTGACATTTTCAGCTTTCAGTTATGGAAAATAAGAGGTGTCATTTTGTACTTTGTCAATGAACATACGTCACCTTTCTCCTATTTGCCTAGTTCTAGCTTAATTTACAGTATGTTACGTTAAATTAGGTTTGATACATTACGTTAGATTAGATTAGGTATTAGGCTATATATACAGGGTGTCCCAGAATTAACTATCTATTTCAATGAAATCGGACAAATTTAATAAAAACTGACATAATTTTGTGTTTATTACTAAATTATGATATAAAAACAAATAGATTTATAAATCATAAGTCAAAACTTTATTGAGAAGTTTCAACATGTGCACCGTCTGTATCTCTGCAAATTTCAAATCTATCCTCAGCGCTGCGAAACACATTTTGAAGCATTTCAGGTGTTATCTCCCGCACTGCCAACTGGATGCGTTCTTTAAGTTCAGCTAAACTATTGATCTTTTGGCGATAAACCTTTGTTTTTATGAAACCCCATGCAAAGAAATCCAGGGGTGTCAAATCCGGAGAACGCGGAGGCCAAGGTCGAGGTCCTCCACGTCCAATCCACCGATTCGGAAGGCGTCTGTTGAGGTATTCTCGAACAATTAGAGCATAATAACATGGTGCTCCATCTTGTTGAAACACAACATTATCAAGAATGCCATCATCAAGAAGCTGTGGTTCGAGAAACTGCTGAAGCATATCAAGATAGACGGTACCTGTTACAGTTGCTTCCGCAAAGAAGAATGGGCCATAAATTTTGGATTTGGTCATTCCAAGCCACACGTTAACTTTTGGAGAGTCTCTTTGCCATTCTATGACTTCAGACGGTCTTTCATTGGACCAGATAATGAAAAAAATATGAAAATAAAATTATGAAAAAAATTTAGAAATTTATACATTTTTAACACATTAAACATGATAAACATAACTAAAAGTGTGTTTTTAAAAAATTTGTCCGATTTCATTGAAATAGATAGTTAATTCTGGGACACCCTGTATATACAGTTATACACTGTCTATATCAGTGGCGTGCGGTGGGTGTGTCCACAGGGAAAGCGGTAGCTGCAAAAAAAAAAAATATATATATATATATATATATGATACACACAGACCGTGCATGGAACAAGGAACTCTTCTGGGAAAATTAAATCCACTATAGTCCGAATAAGTAATGGTAATGACTAATGACTAATTACAAACACTATAGTTTTTTCTTTTTCATGATGTTAGCCCGACGTGTGCAACGGGTCATTCGCTAACATCATGAAAAAGAAAAAACTATAGTGTTTGTCATTTACCATTACTTATTCGGACTATAGTGGATTTAATTTTCCCAAAAGAGTTCTTTGTTCCATGCACGGTCTGTGTATATCATGAAAAAACCTCAGGAGACCATTCTGAGTTCAATCCCATATGTATATATAGAGCTGTTTAATCAGTGTTGCGGTGGACATCTTCAAAAGAAGATTAGACGCCTGGTTCAAAACAATCCCCGATGAGCCGGGCGTACCTGGCTATGTGAGGTGGAGAGTACAAGAAACCAACTCCCTACTTCACCAGGCCAACTCGAGAGGAGGGGCGACAAGTTTGACCTTCGTGAAATGAGGAATCATCGCACGGAACATTTGAAAGATTGAAAGGTACATATATATATATATATATATATATATATATAATATATATATATGTGTGTGTGTGTGTGTGTGTGTATATATATATATAGTGAACCTCATGAATGAATGAATGGTACTAATATTTCAGTAGTTATAACTGTTTGTATGCGCTTTTAAGGAGATAGTGAAATGGTTGAATTGGTTTTGGTTCGTGGGGAACTCCGTACGAAATCACACATTACAGGATCAGTTTTTCACGAGAGAGTAAAAACTGAATGGAGCAAATATCACGACAAATTGCCATTGCAAAATCAAATTTTTTTTGTCCCATTGAAACATCTCCCCATTAGATCAGCGAGGTTAAGCGACGTTGTGTCTTGTCAGCATTTGAATGGGTGACCGTCCTTCGCGTTCAGATGATGTAGTGACCCGTAGATGGTTCGGACTTCACGGAATGAACGAACTAAATTTGATCTTCGAACAATGCTTTGAAACTGCCTGCGGGTGACCACAATCCAACAGTATTCCAACTTAACACACCAGATTGGATTGTAATTCCCTGAATCTTCAAAGCGTTATCTAAGTCCCCACGCTTATTACGGTTTTCTCTTATACGTTGATCTTCGAAATTTATATCTGCTTCGGCCCCGCTGCGAGCTCGCAGCTCATTCAGGTTCATAACATAAATCCATCTTTGTCCTTACACACGTATGAAAAGGATTCTGTCTGTGTAAGTGAAGGTCCATTTAAGAAGACGTGTCACGTATTATTAATGTCTACGATACAAATCTAAGACAAATGAGATGGGATACAGTGGTTGCCAAAAATTTTCAAACAACGAACCCCCCTTCGAGATTCTTTTATCGGGTTGCGAACTCCAGTTCCCATTTTATCCAATTCTACTTTTACTTTCTTCTTACTTTTTCCCGGAAGTCTCGCGTCTCTCTCGAGTACCTATTCTCGAACGCCCCTTGGGGAATCCCACCCACAGTCTAATAAGCAACGATTAAAAAGCAATGCATGAATGAAGCCACTTATTTTGCTTCAACATTTTCGTGAGGATAAAATTCTCCTTCAAAAATGTCTTAGAAATAATTTCACTTCTACAGAGCTTCATGGACGAGTGTAATTTGCTTCTTGTCTTAAAATGGCGGAGTTGTGAGGCTGAATAAGTCTTTAGCACAGTCCTTTTCAATTTGTTTAAATAAAAGTAGCGTTGCCGTTAAGATTCTGAGCTGCTAAGCTAAGCTGTTGGTTGTGGGATCGAGCCCCAGCTCGGATTTTGTGATTTCAGAGTTCACTTGGTGGGTCGTGGTTCGGATTCCACGTTAACCCCTTAACGCCAGTAGGGTTAAGTTATGAGTGCGTGCATTTGAAACGTTACCCATTCGTCCCTTTCGACAGTAAAGGGTAAGCTGTAGGTCCAAAGCAGGACGACGAGCCTGACTGACCTTTGTCACAGTGAACAATTCGGATTGGAAGGGAAAACCAGGGTTAACCAGGGTTGGTTCGCCTTCTTCACATCCCGAAGGAGATGTTGTATTGGTTGCGGTTATTGGTTTTCTCAGGTTGTTTACCTCTTCGTAACAACCAAAAAAGGTCATCTGAAGGAGGGGGACCTGTGCGGCTTTACTTGGGATCCGAACCAACTGCGGGTCGGTACATTATCTGGACGCGGAAGGCGATCACCCATCCAACGGGTGAACATCCTCAAAGTCATTTAACCTCGCTGATCCAACGGGAAGCGGTGTTGTCACGTGGTCACGACGAAGTCCGCTGTGCAGAACGAATAACAAAAATTATGAACGTTAATATGGGAATTTATTTCGAATTTTTTTCTCACCATTTAAATTACATTTTACACATTACAATTTTGTCTATTCAATAGACAAACCCATGATATGTGCATCCATATACTACTATTATTATTATTATTATTATTACTATAGTTTGTGGGATTCAAGATACAATCAAGGAATGTGGTTCCAGATGCAAATCCAGATCCGAAACAGCGTTCCATTTAAAATCCGATCACAATCGTACATCCGAAAGATCGGATTGTAATCCTTGTACAAAAGATTCGATACCGATACCAGGATACCGATACCCAAGTGTTCTGATTTATCCTAAACCCTTCTAAATCGATCCTTGTTGAAAGGTTTTAGTTTCCGATGTTTGCAAAAAGAAAAAGTTTCAGAAACTTGCAAAACACCTTAAATTTTGCATGACTCAAGGCGTAACTGATGTCGGAAGACTGAGGCGTAGCTATTCATGATATTATTTACATAACTTGTTTTACACACACACACACACACACACACAAATATATATATATATATATATATATATATAGAGAGAGAGAGAGAGAGAGAGAGAGAGAGACATAGAAATCTGTTGGTTGTCTGCTTGCGTTTCACGAGAATTATTTTTTGTTATCATATAAAGAGAAATGAAAGTATCGCATATTGTTTCCATCAAAATATGTCGGTAAAATTTTTTTTCTTTTTTTTTTTCTTTCTTATTTACTTTTAAAACCGTTTCACGCAAATTATATTGCATGAAATTCATGCCTGGATGAGTTAAATTCTACAAATAATTATATTTCATGACTAAACATATTTAATTTACAAAATTACATTCAGTTATGGGGACTATATATATATATATATATATATACAGTGCTCGAAGTGGGAAAAAAAAGGTAGCGGGATGGCGAATCATGATATATAATATATATATATAAACTCGAAATTTTCATAACGTGCAAAGCCTCAGCCTCCGGAAATGGCAGATGTTTATGTAACTAGAAATTTTTTGTATATATATATATATATATATATATATATATATATATATATGTACAAAATCGAGGAAAAAATATTCGTTACAGTGCCATTAAGAAACTCTGTTACAAAAATAAAATATCTGTAAATAATCATTCCTTTAATTTATGTGAAATTCATTTTATCATCATACGTACCTTTAAAATAGTTTCCAGATGTTATCAGTGTTATTGGCTGTGCGCAAACTTGTTTATTGGAGCTTGGCAATTCGTGTTATCCGCATCTCGGCGACCTTTTTCTAGGCAAGATTTAACATAGTCTACGGGATCAAAACTGCTCACTGATGGGCCAGTCATTGAAATAAACATTAGACTAGATGCAGTCTTCATGCGCAAAGAATTTCGTTCAGAAGAGATGATAAGCTAAATGATCTCTCACATTCTGCTGTTGATATTATCAAAGTGTTTATTGCAGCAAAAACTATATTTTCATCATTTCATGTAATCTTATTTAGCGAAACAAATAAGCTAACAAAAAGCCTGTTCTATTTCTGGAAAATCATATTTAGATTGTAAAGTTCCGGGATGATTTTAAGGTAAATATGAAGTAGTGGGATGATTTTACATTTAATTAAAAGTCGTGGGATGGCATCCCACCCCATCCCGCCTCACTTCGAGCACTGTATAAATAAAAATATATATATATATAAACACACACACACACACACACACAGTATATTGTAACCATGTATGGCTTTTGCTCGCTTGGTGATTGATTGCTCCTCGCACGGAGGTCAGGTTCGTGGTTCTTCCGTTTCAGGTGGATTCGTTAAGAAGAGAAGTGCTTTCTTAAGCTC
>JAJOZX010004039.1:0-42500 GCA_023014485.1 Bathynomus jamesi | reverse complement strand
TTGTGGTGTGTCCTGGCACAGGTGGGAGGTGTCGTCTGTGGAGTTGTCTAGTCTATGTTTATATGTCTGTAAGTTGGGATGATGTCCACATCGGAATCGTACTAAGTTAACTCGATCCGATCTGCTCAGGCTGGTCTCTGACCTGTCAATGGGTGGCGGCTTCGCACCTAGGACCGCATTCGGACCGAGTCGTGTCAGTGCTTTGTGGGTTAAGTGTGTGTGTGTGTGTGTGTTGTCTGTACTGTGTGATGTCTGTGGGGCGTGGTATGGAATGGAATATTTGGTTATAATGTTTCTCTGGTGTTACCTTAATGGTGCGAGGTGTCGGTGCATGATTGTACATGTAGTGGCAAGGGTGTTGTGGGTTAGTTGTCGCTGCTGCCATGAATTGTGTTCCCCTCATGTCTAAATGTTCCCTAACTTTCAGTATTTTTGTTTCTGTGTGCGGGTGTTCTATTGGTGTCGTTTGAGTACATCCTGTAATGATACGAAGTGCGTTGTTTTGTATTGTCTGTAAGGTGTTTGTGTTTGTGTGTGTGTTTGAGATAATGGGTGCCCAGCATGGGCTAGCATAGGCCATAACTGAGCGAATATATTGTTTGTATATGAGTGATGTTGTTTCCTAAGCGTGTTAAGTCTTGACGTACATTTGTTTTTAATGTCCTGAATGTGGTTTGCAAAAGATAATGATGTGTTGTATGTGAATAATGTGACCCCAAGTATTTTGGTCATGTGAGTGTGTGGAATGTTGGTGTTGTTTAGTGTAAGCTGTGGGGTTATCTGGTGTTCTTTTGCGTTGCTTGTAAGCAAGGTGATGATTGATTTTGTGGGCGCTACTTTGAGTCTATTGTGTGTAAGCCAGTCTTGTATACTGTTTATGTATGTTTGTAGGTTATTTGTAGCGGTGCCAATGTTGTTGTGGGCGGATGTTAGAGTGATGTTATCTGCATATGATGATAAGGTAAACTTGTTATCTATGGGTGTTGGAATGTCATGCATGTATAAGTTGAACAATGTTGGTGAGAGAACAGAGCTTTGAGGGACCACGTTCGGAAAAAGTTTGTTTTTGGATGACTTGCCATTACAGTAAATGTGACATATGAGAATCTTCCTAAAAGATAGTTGCTCAGCCACTTTTTGGTGTTATTGTGCATGTTTGTGTTGAGTATTTTGTTTATGAGAGGTAAGCGTGGGATAGCATCACATGCTTTACTTATGTCTATTGTTGCTAATAGTGTACGTTGAGCTGGTCGTCTGGAGTTGATGCCATCCATGATGTGCTGCGTGAAGTTAGTGAGTAATGTCGTGGTTGAGTGGTGAGGTCTGAATCCATGTTGAGTAGGAGATAGTGGTGTGTGGGTTGGTGATTTGTAAGATTAGTCTTTCTGTTACTTTGGAAGGTGTGCATAGTAAAGTAATTGGTCTATAGGAAGCTGGTTCTGTTGGATTTTTGTTTGGTTTGAGTAGTGTAATAATTTTACCTTGTTTTCATACGTTAGAAATAACACAGAGTTGGTATGAATATGTGCTGATATTTGTGAGAGCTAGTATTCCCTGTGGGCGCCTCTAGTGTTGTTTTGGTTATGCAGGTACCAACTAGTGTCTTCAGCGTTGAAGTCTCCTCCTAAGATGACATTAGTGAGAGAGGCCAGATTGCGTAACTGTGGATTGTAATTGGCTGGCACCTGAGGTGAACTATCTGATGGGATGTAAATGTTGATGAGTGTGGTGTTGTGTTTTGCGCGTGTTTTAATGTTAACTGCCTGTATTTCTATCGTGTTATCTGCTTGGATTGTGTTTGTAATGTTTTGGGTGGCATCGGTGTAGCTAATGCTTTTACGTACTATATGTAAGTGATGAGTCCAACCCCGTGACCCCCAGTACGATCTTGACGGATCGCCGTGAAGTCAGGGATGGTGGGTTTTTGTGTGTGCGTTTTAGTTTTGTTTCTTGTATAAGTGCTATGTGAATGTTTTGTTTGTGTACGAATTCCCTAAGCTGCATGATTTTGTTTGTGAGGCCATCTTCTACGTTGTACTGTAATATGTTAATATTATGCTTCTGTATGTGTCTCATAGTCCTATTGTGTCTATGTCTTTGTGTATGGTGACACGTGTAAGTTGTAGTGGGGCCTGGATTAGTCTTAATGTCGCCGGAGAGTAAGAGTAGTCCGGGGAGCACGTCCGGCACGCAGTTGCTCCCCATAAATGAAAAAAATAGCAGGCTGGTATAGGTTCGGCCCCGGAAACCGATCGGCATTCTGACCGAGCCACGCAACAGGCCGTCGACTGCCAGTCTGGCAAACCGTAGACTGCCGCTGCACGGAGATTTAAGGAGGTTTGGCCACCAGCGCGTTGATATCTTCGGTTTGACGTCGTCTCTTCTTCGCGTTGACGTTCCACGTTTTTTCGTTGACATTGACGCGCTGACGTGTCCCGCGCTGGAGGATACAGCCACTGCTAGAAGCTTCCTCGTCAGCTGCTAACTTTTGGTTTTAATACTGTGTAGATTCAGTTATTACTGTGAATCTATTAAAAGAATATTCTCTGTTATTTTGTGCTTATCTTTCGTCCGCAATTTTGTGTTGCTCTCTTTGTTGGAGTTCTGAAAATGTATTGCCAGCCTCTCTGCTAAATTGCTCTAATATGGACTGTTTCTTTTCTTTCTTCTTCCTTTAATTTTCACTAGAAATATGTCTAAAATCCAATACAGAACTCTTCTTGGGAGAAGAATTTAGCACCACAAAGTTAAAACTGTGAAGCACAAAATGTAAAGTTTCAACAACATAATCAGGTACTTTCCTTACGCGAACTTTCTTCAGAGTTTCCTCATATACTGTGAATATCTTCAGAGTTTCCTGCTTAACCAATCTGATACTTCTGTTGTTCATGAAGCATGCAATCAAACAAGTCGTGTATATATGATGCGGACAGGACTTTGCCTGTGCACTTTCTTTATTGTTTATTATTAGTGACTTTCTGATCTGCATTCCTCTCCCACTTTCCTATAATGACTTATATATATCCCTACTTAATTAACTTAACATATTAATTATGACTTAACGTACAGAGTTGACGTATATGACATAATTTAACTACCGTGACGTCATAAGGTAATCGTGACAGAGTAAAAATGCATTTATCCGCAATTTCATGTATTGTGATAGAACTGATACCATATACACTATATCATTATTTATGTCATTATTTGAATGTCATTATTTATATGTCATTACTTATATGTCATTATTTATATGTCATTAATATGTCATTATTTATATGTCATTATTTATACGTCATTATTTATGTCACATCTTGTGATTCACCCGTCTAATATATTATATAGTGTGTCCACAATGTCTTGTCACACCAGTGAAATACTAATTGATTTTTACAACTCCATAGACGACACCTGCCACCTGTGCCAGGACAAACCACAAACAATTGAACACATTATGACAGACTGTACCGCTCTAGCACAACAACGAACACAACACAACATCACTAGCGCGCTGAATCTCTGGTCCACTCCGGAGAGGGCGATCGGTTACCTGCGTGCCGCCGGCTTGCTCGATCAGGGTAGGCTGATCGGCTAAACAACAACAACAACTAATTGATTTTCGTTTTTCTTTCAGACCCATTTCAAATGTGTGATAACAACAACTATACGATTGAACAACGCATATTGGCTAGTACCTGGGTCCGTGAGTGACCACGTAATGGCAAAAACCATTGAAAATATTCGTGCAGACTTCCAGGACCAATTCAATCGTGCAGCTCCTCCAATTTATTGGGTTTAACCATAACGTAAATTATTTTGGAAATAATCTTCTCTCTCTCTCTCTCTCTCTCTCTCTCTCTCTCTCTCTCATATATATATATATATATATATATATATATATTATTAATTAATTAATTATTATTTTTTATATATTTAAATTCACGCTACAAATTTACACACCAAAATTTTGATGGCTGTTATTTTTTGTAAAATAATTAATTATTGATGACTGACTGGTTTTACTTGATTTCACAACAGTGCAGAGCATTTTTTGACCTAGTGAGTGGGCGACATGAATGTCACCCAGTGAAGAAAATTTGTCGCCCACTAAATGAAGTTTTAGGGTACTGGGTGACAAGGAATTTTCAAAATTTGTAAAAATAGAATTGTCTTGAGAGCATTGTCTTGGAAGCCATATAAATACATATAATACACGCACATATGCCACAATTAGAACTGTTTATCCTAAATGTAAATATGAAATTTACGTTGAATATTTATATATAGATAATGCTAGTGTTATTTCAGACCACACGGGGATGGTGGCCTGATTAGGGAACATCCGGATCCATAGTATCCTTAATCCAGGGGTGTGCTGGGACCGGTTCGCCCGAACCGGTTGTTAAATTTTGATTGGATCACCGAACCGTTTGTTTGTTTTTAACAAATATTTAACAATCAGTAGAAATTTATTTATATCTAAATTTTTTTAATTTTTTCAGGATTTTATAGAAAAATATAGGTAGTATCACAAGCAGTGCTCGTTTCAATATTTATTTATTTTTTGATGAAAAATTAGTTTATTTTTAGATAATTATGTCATTAGTGAGTATAAAGAATATGTTAAATAATTTCTGCCAAAATGTTACAAAATGCTGTTTGGAAAAGCTAAAATGCGTTGGACCCCGCTGGGGGAGCTACCGCTCACCCCAGACTCCCTAGCTTAATGACTCACGCCATTGGCGCTCGCCGATTTACACCCCAATCTGTATCAGAACCGGTTGTTAAGAAATTGGCAGCACATCCCTGCCTTAATCCCCCCCCCCCCCCCCCCCACTTCCCGATCTGCCTTTGTCGCCCAGTGGGAAAAGCTTAAAAAATGCTCTGTAACAGTGTAGGAAATTTTGTACGAGTTTCAGCATATTATTCCTTTTGTGAAATCGAGAAAAAGCAGAGAAATAAATAAATAAAATAAATTGTAAATAAATTTACAGAAATACCACAACCATCGAGATTTTGGACTTCACATCTAAAGTCACATCTAAATCTATGTGGCTCGTGAGCTTAAAATAAATGATAGGTCTCACTGGTTTAAAATGTTCTGGTTACTAGTAACCAGTTACTGTTTTAGACAGTAATTAGATACAAAAAAAGTAACAACACATTGTGAATATGGGCAAGAGGATGGACGAATATTGAAACCTTGTCGACAGCAGCGTATAAGACAAGGAAATGCCCCGTTTACAAGAAGAGAAAAGACCCATTGACGTCAAGATTTCAGTCATTTGTCTTTTACAATTTAAAAAAAATGGCTCACATTAAAAGTATATATTTTTCCTAAATAGTATATTTACTTTCAAAGATATTTAATATTTAAATATGTTAATTCGCTCCTTTTTATTAGTCTAAGTCTAAGCCTCTAAGGAGTTTAAGAACTTTTTAACTTTAGTTACCCTAAATCTTAAACACATTTTGTAGAAAACTTCATTTAAACAGAAACTAAATTATTATAATTTTAATTGTCTGAGGCAAACGCCAAAATATTTCATTTCTCAAAGTCAAATTTACCTCATCTGAATTTTGTAATTTTATTTATTATATAAAATAAAATAAGAGCATTCCACACACACACACACACACCACACACACACTATTAATAATAAGCTAAAGAAAATTTCTTCCTAGTTGGAAATGTATAAAAATGAAAACTTAAAATAAAAGAAATTCTTAGCTATGGGCTTGTATGTAATGTTTACCTAAAAATTTTTTGCTTTCTTTGTAAAAAAGGTAGTTATTCCCAGTTAGCATTTCATAATAAAATTCTTCGTTCTAATAATAAAAAGACTACTTATTCACACTTTTTGCTCTTTGTCATTTCTGAAATGTTTTCCCCCACTTTTGAGAAACGGTGCATCTTGCTCCTGAAGAATGATGCACCAGGACTGATAATAACTGGGGGTGTCTGCAATACAAATTAACGAAAATTGCAATAAATTGAATATGGATATGAATGTCTTTTGGACTAGACTAAAACAGAGCATTGTTGTTGTTGTTGTTTAGCCGATCAGCCCACCCTGATCGAGCAAGCCGGCGGCACGCAGGTAACCGACTACCCTCTCCTGAGTGGACCAGAGGTTCAGCGCACTAGTGATGTTGTGCTGTGTTCGTTGTTGTGCTAGAGCGGTACAGTTTGTCATAATGTGTTCAATTGTTTGTGGTGTGTCCTGGCACAGATGGCAAATGTCGTCTGTGGAGTTGTCTCGTCTGTGTTTATATGTCCGTAAGTTGGGGTGATGTCCACATCGGAATCGTGCTAAGTTAACTCTATCCGATCTGCTCAGGCTGATCTCTGACCTGTTAATGGGTGGCGGCTTCGCACCTAGGACCGCATTCGAACCGAGTCGTGTCAGTGCTTTGTGGGTTAGGTGTGTGTGTATGTGTTTTCTGCACTGTGTGATGTCTGTGGGGCGTGGTATGGAATGGAGTATTTGGTTATAATGTCTCTCTGGTGTTACCTTAATGGTGCGAGGTGTCGGTGCATGATTGTACATGTAGTGGTAAGGGTGTTGTGGGTTAGTTGTCGCTGTGCCATGAACTGTGTTCCCTTCATGTCTAAATGTTCCCTAATTTTCAGTATCTTTGTTTCTGTGTGCAGGTGTTCTATTGGTGTTGTTTGAGTGCATCCTGTAATGATACGAAGTGCGTTGTTTTGTATTGTCTGTAAGGTGTTTATGTGTGTGTTTGGGATAATGGGTGCCCAGCATGGGCTAGCATAGTTCATAACTGAGCGAATATAGTGTTTGTATATGAGTGATGTTGTTTCTTGCTGGTGTCCAAAGTTTGTGCCTGTTAGTACCCTAAGCGTGTTAAGTCTTGACGTACATTTGTTTTTAATGTCCTGAATGTGGTTTGCAAAAGATAATGATGTGTTGTATGTGACCCCAAGTATTTTGGTTCTGTGAGTATGTGGAATGTTGGTGTTGTTTAGTGTAAGCTGTGGAGTTACCTGGTGTTCTTTTGTGTTGCTTGTAAGCAAGGTGATGGTTGATTTTGTGGGCGCTACTTTGAGTCTATTGTGTGTGAGCCAGTCTTGTATACTGTTTATGTATGTTTGTAGGTTATTTGTAGCGGTGTCGATGTTGTTGTGGGTGGATGTTAGGGTGATGTCATCTGCACATGATGATAAGGTAAGCTTGTTATCTATGGGTGTTGGGATGTCATGCATGTATAAGTTGAACAGTGTTGGTGAGAGAACAGATCCTTGAGGGACCCCGTTCGGAAGAAACTTGTTTTTGGATGACTTGCCATTAATTGTGAGCATTGTTGTTTTCACTGGTGATGAACCACGTACGAAAACCTTGTCAGTACTTTGACCAATTAATTGCTTGGCAATGCTGCTGCGAGCTGCTCGTCAGGGACGTAGCCAGGAATGTCCCAACGGTGGGGGCGAACTTGAGCTACGTTCGTCAGGTTCCGTGGTGAATCGGGCGAGCCCATACAGTTAGGGGGTTTGGGGAAGAGCTGGAAGCTCTCTCAGCGGGGTCCGGGGCGGAGCCACGTAAGCCAGTGCATTTTAAGCTTATTTTGTGTAAAAAGGGTCTGAAAATGTCAGTGCAACTGCCATGTTTGAACAGCCACTATATAGCCACCCACATGAAATATGTACCCTTTCCAACAAAAGTTTGGATAGGACAGTAACATTGGTGCAATCTAAACTATACAGGGTGTACATAAAGTCAGGATCTATTTTTGTGAAGCACTTGGAAATTATATGGAATTCAATCATAAAATGATAAAGTGGTAACATTTATTAAATAATTAAGAGTAGGATTCGACGTGACGCCCATCAGTATCCCTGCACAGCTCAAATCGTTCCGCAGCATTTCTAAACACATTCTGGAGCATTTGCGGGGTTATGTTATCTGCAGCAGTTCGTATACGTGTACGTAAGTTTTCAAGACTCGTAATCTTCGTCTGATAGACGTGCGACTCGATAAAGCCCCATGCAAAGAAATCTAAAGGGGTTAAATCTGGTCATCTCGCGACACAAGGTCTGTTGCTTCCGCGTCCGATCCAGCGATTTGGAAAACGTCCATTTAGATAATCCTGAACAATTTTGGCTTAGTGACAAGGAGCACCATCATGTTGATAGACGACGGTACTAACAATCCTCTCCCCAATCAGCTGAGGTTTAAGGAATTGCTGCAACATGTCCAGATAAATAAGTCCCGTAACTGTAGCTTCAGTAAAGAAAAAAAGGACCATAAACCTTAGATTTTGTTAAACCCATCCAGACATTAACTTTAGGTGAGTCTCTTTCCCAATTTTGGACGAAATCATTCGGTCTTTCATCTGCCCAAATTCGACAGTTATGGCGATTTACTTTTCCACACGTATGGAAAGTGGCTTCATCACTAAAGAGAATGTTGTCCATTAAATTATCACTCCAGATTTGTTCTACGAGATCAGCACACACAGCACTTCGTCGAGGGAAATCTTCCTCATGTAAATCATGTAAAACCTGCAAATGATAGCTTTTCTTCTGCAAATTAACTTTCAGAATTTTGTGCACAGATGACGTCGGGAGGCCGAGTCTGTGTGATGCAGCACGAACGGACGTACGTGGCTCCTCAGTGATAATTCCGCGTACTGCATTCACGGTAAGATCTGACATACACGGTCGTCCTGATCTTGCTTCATCATTTACAGATCCTGTTCGTTTAAATTTGTTCACCAATTTTCGTATTGTCTTGTCTATTGGCCCCGGCTTATGAAATCTCCTTCTAAACTTCTCTCTGATGGCATTGTATTTCTTTCCCTCGATTCGCCAAATTACTATTGCCACACGCTCTTCTGTATTCATTCTAAGGGCTTCTGAAAAGAAAAATAGAAAAAAATAATTATTTCACAAAAATAGATCCTGACTTTATGTACACCCTGTATTATGATGTAATTACTCGTATTTTCTGGAATTTGAAATCGGGTATTGATCCTATAATTTTCATATTTAACAAAGAAAATAACTTTATGTACACATTTATTGATTTAATTTCATTATTATTCATTATTTGCCTTTATATGCATCAAACACGTAGACATTTCTTTTGCAAATTTGTAATTATACCAAATCAACTTACCAGTGGTCGGTTGGTCCTGTGAAGCCTTCGTTTCAGACGGTACCTCAACCCGTACTTCATTGCTGACACTCACATTTTCATCCCTTAGTTCTGGTTGATGCGCATCGTCTTCCGCTTGTCTAATGCCTTTACGGGAGGGTTCCGCTGTATCATTTTCATTGTGTTCTTCAGCCGATTCAACTGATTTTCTTTTGAAATATTTTCGTATATCGATCGCAATATTGTATAACGAATTAACGAAGCTTGACCAACATGCAATGATGCAACACGCCCACTCGTCACAGGGTATGCAAAATTAATTGGCATCGAGCTGTATTTAGTTTCTCCGCGCTTCATATTTCAGTAGTTCAGTACGATACGTGTTTAAAGAAACGACGCAAAATATCGCTTAAATACACACACACACACACACACATATATATATATATATATGTATATACAGGGTGGTGCAAAAGTCTGGACCCATAGGCGGTTTATATGGAAAAAAAATGTGGCCTGCAGGAAGTTTATTATGAAATGAAATTTAATTAACCATACACCAGTGACTAAATTATGTTAAATTTAACGTTCTAGTTCAGAATTTACAATAAGTGTAATGGTATTTCGTATAATCGAGGCATAAGGAAATTTGCGACTGAACGTGAGGTGGCTCCTTCTTTTGCGTACAAAAGCACAAGCTCTATTCTTTCTGCTATTGTTAACTTGTCTGCCATAGGGTAACAATCTGAAAAATATTTAGTAAAATTATAAACAAAAATTAAATTATAAAAACTATTATAAAATCGAAAGATATTTTTTATATAGTAAATTGCCTATGGGTCCAGACTTTTGCACCACCCTGTATATACATTTCAACTGCAAATAACACGCAGTATAATTAACGTAAAGAACGACGCTTGTATAGGAGAACATTCCGCGCAAGATGAGGATGGAGAACGAACAAATGAAAAAAATGAGGTAACCACCCGGGAATCGAACCCAGGATCTTCCTGGGTTCGATTCCCGGGTGGTTACCTCATTTTTTTCATTTGTTCGTTCTCCCTCCTCATCTTGCGCGGAATGTTCTCCTATACAAGCGTCGTTCTTTACGTTAATTATACTGCGTGTTATTTGCAGTTGAAATGTATATATAGGTGCGGCATGCCGGAGGTGCCCCCCTCGGGGCATTGGTTTCTGCGCGTATGTAGGAGAATTACGACTTCTGATCGAGTGAGGACCATGGTGTAGTGGTTATCATATCTGACCGGCAGTCGGAAGATTCTGGGTTCGATTCCCGGGTGGTTACCTCATTTTTTCATTTGTTCGTTCTCCCTCCTCATCTTGCGCGGAATGTTCTCCTATACAAGCGTCGTTCTTTACGTTATATATATATATATATAGTGGGCTTAATGTTTTAGCCGTTTGAGGTGACAATGATTAATTTGGTGTTAATGATTAATTGATATAATGATTGATTGTTAATGACAGGCTGGGTCAACAATTTATGATGTCCTACAGTTTTAACGGTTGAAGGTGGCTAATGGAGTAGGCCTACTATAATATTTCTGAGTGATACGAATTGCTTCGAGGTCACCAGCTTGGATTACACCCAAGCAAATATTGTTAAGGTTAGAAAAATTACCTTATGGTTTTGTATTTAATTAAGAAACTAAATCATTTATTTGTTCGCAGTGATTAACATGGCAATGAAGGTATTTAGGGATTAACAATTATATAACGGCATTTATAGTATGCTAAATATGACTGAGGATTAGCAAATGAGGGAATGGTTATGAAGCTTAATTGTTAAGTAATACACTCATTTATGGTAGGCTATTGGTATGCAAAAATGGAACATAGAATAGATGCTGCAGCCTATTAATGATAGAAAGAATGCACGTACGTTTAGTACACTGTAAGTGGATTAGGCCGTCAATAATGAAATGCTTAAAAGGATCACATAAATACACGGATGCAAATAAAATGAATTGCATGAAAGAACGCAATAACAGGGTGATACACAATTATGGTATTGGAATGACACTTGGACTAGGAAATAGGCCTACTGCGTTCTTAACGAGAGTTAGTTTGAACGATTTGTAAAAACACCTTGGGAGTATAGCCTACCATTCAGCGGTAGGGTGATGTAGGCTTCTGGAGAGTTACTTAGAAAAGATGCACTTATCTTACCAGGACGTCGAATACCATCTGGTGAAGAAGGGTTGAAGGTGGACCTACTACTGTAGGCTCGAGGTGTCGTTGACTGTCCGTTGTTTCGCACGTAGTGAGTTTCGTGAGAGCGATGCGGGCCTATTTAAGTTTGTTGAATGGGCGCCGGTCGCCTGATGCAGCCCCTTGAGATGAAGGATATGTTTGAAGGTTGACCTTGTAGAACGTAGGCCTGAGGTGATGTTGACCATCAGGTTGAAGTTTGTTCAACGGGCGCCGGTCGCCTCAAGTGTTGATTCGCTTCGTGTAGAGTTGAGATGATGCATGAGGGACTGAACCGGCTGGAGTCGAAACGGCGCTGGGCTTCGAAGAAGTGCTTCTGCAGGCTGACGGCGGAAGGTCTTACTTGACGATAGATCGAAAGCCTTGAAGGAACAGCAGGCCGCTCCTCCGGCGGGAAGCCGGAGGGCGGTTGATGTGACGAGTCGTGCTCCTGACGAAGGAGAAGCGTGACAAGTGACGAGAAATGCAAACGAGAAGTGAGTGAGTGAGCGAGCGAGCGAGCGAGTGAGAATGAGCGAGTGAGGATATATCAGTGGAATCTCGCTTATATAACCTCTGTGACGCGGAAACTTTCCCGCCATATCTTGAGACGCCTTCTACGCGTCCTTTAGTTGTTAAGGGCTTGCTTTCGCGGGCCTTTTGGGAAGAAACAGACGTTTGCATTGTTTCTGATTCCTTGACCACGTGTGTCTTCTAAGAATGTTTGATGATGGCGTGGAAGAAAGAATTTGTTTGTCTACTTGTTAGTCTATTTCTTGTCGGTCCTCTACATATATATATATATATATATATATATATATATATATATATATATATATATATATATATATATATATATATATATATATATATATAGACACTCCTTCCATTATATATAGATACCAAATTGTTAAATGTTATAGTTTGGCGGTGAACCTTGGTTGTAATTACCACAGATTTTTTCCCTGGACTTTCCAAGGGGGGAGGGGGGGGTGCGACCACCTCCGTCGCTCCCCCTTGGCTACGTCCCTGCTGCTCGTACCCTGAAATGGGCGTATGGGCGGAATAGTGCTCTATGTAAAAAGATGTTTAACACTTAACACTTCTACTTAAATTTGGAATGTATCGAATAATATATATATATAGTCATGCGGTTTGCTTCTACAAAGCTTCAATTTAATATTTAGGAGAAATCCAATGACAAGGAGGAATGTAAATGCCATGAAAAGTCTTCTTTAATGCGCAACGTTTCGAGCAATACGCTCATCATCAGGCTAGATAATAACAATATGAAATTAGAATCAATAAATAAATGTGAACAAGACAAAATAATTTCCATAAAACCTATTCAGTAAAAGCAAATTTTAAAAAGACTAAAAGAAGAGGGTTAAAGTTCAAAGTTATAAAAATTTACATATAAAATTAACCAGAAATTTAAAAAGCTATTTTAAATTAACATATAGTAAATTTGAAATTTGTACACTGGAATAATTAACACTAATACAATGGAATAATTAACACTACGAACCTTTCAATGCTGGTTCCGAGGCACGAGTAATTTAAAACAAAACAAAACAGGAAACAAGCTATGGGTTGGGCGGTTGGAGTTATAAGTTAGGGGAGGGGGGATTATAAAAAATTGGGGAGGGGGGAGGGGAGTTGGGGAGGGGGGTTTATAAAAAATTTAGAGGGACAGCTGAGGAATCCACGTTTAGAGAAGGGGTCAATGTTTTAATATAAAGAGATTCCAAAATTCTAAGTGAGTTAGGACAAGAATTACAACCGAGAATTTTAAAATTATCTAAAGTGACATCAGTTTTACATTTTATACTGTGTTCCCGAATACTGGAGGCTTCTTTTTTATTTAAAATTTTACCTGTTCGGCAACTTATTCCCATATGCGAATAAAATCTAGTCCTGAGGGAGCGCACGGTGCTGCCAATGTAAGTACCAAGGAGACACCTTGGGCAGGTAAATAAATATACAACACCGCTACGCAACGAATCAGGAGTTCGATCCTTCGCTGAGAAAAAGCTACCTAAAGACATTTTGTTAATAAATATAATGCGAAAATCAGTATGATAAAAAAATTTTCTTAACAACTTTGTAAATTTAAGTTTAAATTCTTTATTCATGGGACCCATTTCAGGTACCAGGAAATATTTTATCTTTAGGCACTGAAATACAGGAAAGTTGAGGGCTATAAACATTATTTAAGAAAGATCTTATTAGTTTATCTACATATTGAACAGGAAAACTATTATTGGTAAAATATGATCTTAAATTATTAAATTCATCGTTTAGTAAGGTAAAACTAGAGGTCAAATTATATCCTCTGAACAAGAGAGTTTTAATACACGACATCTTATAGTTAAAATCAGTAAAACTAAAGAAATTCATGCCCAAACCAGTAAAAGTAGGTTTCCTGTAAACTGATGTAGTAATAGAATCACCTTTTTTCGAAATTAAAAGATCTAAAAAGGGAAGGGAGCCATTTTTCTCAGTTTCCATTGTATAAGTTATATTGGGGTGCAGAGAATTTAAGAAGTTAAAAAATTGTTGTGCTTGTACAGCATTATCAAAAACAGCTATCGAGTCATCAACGAAGCGTCGATAGAAAATTGGTTTACAATGGGTGGGAGATTGTTTAAAAATTACACTTTCTAAATGAGTCATAAAAAAATCAGCTGATAGAGGTCCGACGGGTGATCCCATCCCAACACCATCAATTTGTTGGTAAACCTTATTATTGAAAGTAAAATAACATTGCTTAAAAACCAATTCTAAAAGTTCCTTAAAATAAGACCATGAAAAACCATGAAAACTATCATCAGAGCTAAAAACCCTATCTAAAATAATGGCAATAGTTTCTGATACAGGTACATTCGTGAAAAGCGACTTTACATCAAAACTGACAAAAAACGTTTTTGAATCGAAATTCTTACTAAGAAGATCTTTTTGAAATTCATAAGAGTTATTTATAGTATAAGCATTTTTCGCAAAAGGTGACAGGAGACCAACAACAAATTTTGACAATTGAAAGGTAGGTAAGTTATACGAAGCTAAAATAGGACGGAGAGGTGTTCCAACTTTATGGATTTTAGGCAAACAGTATAATTGAGCAAGATCAGAACCAGATACGAACAACTGAGAGTAAGTATCATTTTTTATTATCTTTAAAGACTTTAATCGTGACAAAAATCTATTAACTTGGTCTTCCAACCTTAAAATGACTTTATTGACGGGTTCAAGAATTTGTTTGAATTTGCTAACATCACTTAGGATTTCATTAGTTTTATTTATGTAATCAGATTTATTCAAAATAACAACTCCGTTGCCCTTGTCCGGTCTAGTCACAACAATCTCCTGGTTCTTTGCCAAATTCTTAATAACCTTCAAGTCACTCTTCTTAAATATGAAAGATTTAAATTTAAGGTTTCTAAGTTTGTGAAAAAATTCATGAGTTAAATTAGCAAACTGACATTTAAAATTATTGAAATCACCGACATGGGGAACATTTTTCAAGCCATTAAAAAATTTTTCAAAGTAAAGAAAAAACGAAGGCTTATATATTTGAAATAACGGAAGCTTAAATTGCAAGCCAAGTGAGAGTAAAAACCTTTCCCGAGGGGATAGGGTGTAACTAGAAAAATTCGAAATTACTTTATCAGAATTTTTATAACTTTGAATTTAACCCTCTTCTTTTAGTCTTTTTAAAATTTGCTTTTACTGAATAGGTTTTATGGAAATTATTTTGTCTTGTTCACATTTATTTATTGATTCTAATTTCATATTGTTATTATCTAGCCTGATGATGAGCGTATTGCTCGAAACGTTGCGCATTAAAGAAGACTTTTCATGGCATTTACATTCCTCCTTGTCATTGGATTTCTCCTAAATATTATATATATATATATTATATATATATATATATATATATATATATATATATATATACACCTCGTAACCTCGTAGCAGTTCCGTGCGTTGGTCTCTCTTCACACGATGGTCACGCTGGCGGCCCTGATGGAGGAGTGAGTTGCTTTCTTGCGATTTCCACCGCATATAGCCAGGCACACCCGGCTCATCTGGTACCGTCCTGAGCCAAGCATCTAGTGTTTTTTTGAAGATTTCAACTTTGACCCCCCCCTGTGACGTTCCTGAAGTCCTTTGGAAGCTGGTGAAAAAGTCTTACTGGGTTCAGCTTGTGATTAGTTACCAGTTTTTCCATTATTTTTCACGTGTAAATTATGGTGTATCTCTCTCTTCTTCTTCTTTCCAGTGAATATAAATGTAATTTACGAAGTCTTTCTCGGTAATTGAGTTCTTTGCATCCATCAATCTTAGCTGTGAAATTTCTTTAAATTTCATCTAGTTTATTACTTTCTTCCTTTTATATGGGGACATGAAGACTGAGCAGCATTCAAGTTTTGGTATGATTAGTGTTTTCAGCAGGGGGATCTCAGTACCTGTCCCGTGACTCTGTTTGCTTTGTGTATCGCTATCTGATTTTGTGTCTCAAATTTCGCATCGTCGGTTATTGTAACCCCAAAATCTATATTTTTCTTGCTTCTCTGAATTTCCTGTCGATCTGGGGCATAATATGGTGTCTATTTTAGCTCCTCATTTCTTCAGTAACTTAAGAGCTAAAATTTCTCGGGGTTAAATGTCATGTGGTCTTCTGACAATTTGTATATTCTGTTCGTGTCCCTCTTTCGGGCCTCTACCTCTTTTGCATCACTGAGTTTTCTGTTGATCTTTGTGTCATCTGCAAAGGATGTTACTATACTGTTGTTGTTTACTTCAGTGTTTATGTTAACATGATAATGCATAGGAATGGGACCACTGCTGTTCTTTGTGGTACTGAGCTGCTTACCTCCGATTCTGATGATGATATACCTTGAATTTTTACGACCTGCTGACGTTCTCTGAGGAAACTGTAGATCCATTTTCCCACTTTGCCTGCTATATAGAATGAATTCCATAACTAAACACGTGAAACTGTGTATAATATTCTGTGTACAATATCGATGTTCAGTCGGTAATCTCGGCGGCCCAATAGTGTTGAAGTGGTTTGTCAGGTGATCTCAAACGCCTCGTGCCATTAAGCCTCTACTATCAATAAAGGCTTAACGGCACGAGGCGTTTCAGATCACCTGACAAACCAATACATACCCACAAAGAAAACTGAAACTGTATCCGAAATATTATTCACGTGTTATTTTCGTGAAATAATTTTCATAAAATGAACACTACACGTTCTTTTGGCTTGGTGTTCCCTCTCTCGTCTCCGTTTGTGTCCGTGTTTCTTCTACATTAAAGAAGGCGCACGCAATTCGTATCCGACGAGAGTTTCTTACTAACTGTCGAGCAGGCCCTTCTTCCGATTTTCCTCAGACACACTGACAACCATCCGTTCAGCAGCTTCAGCAGATTAATTTTACAGAAACATATTGAAGTCACCAGACAAAATGAATGGTCCGCCTTTAAAAATTTACGCATTGCTAAACGTAATTTTGTGACCATTATCCCCCAACCGTGGATCCAACTTTGGGTTGATGAAATTTTACAACGAGTTGCTTAGGAGAACTATTTCACTTTGTAACACTTTGAATCGCAAAATTAAGTCTCATTCGAAACTGACTGGAGTAAAAAAGGAAACTTAGTGTCCTCCATTCTCAGAACTATCTCCAAATTAAAAAAAAAAATTGAGTATGGAAGAAATGGTGGTAAAACAGATGAAAGAAATTGTTACTTACTTAACCCCTTATTCTCTTCTCTTAACCCCCTACTCTTTCCTTTCTCTCGGGCTAACCTCAGAGTGGATCTTAGGGTCTTTGTTAGCCTTAGCTTCTGTAGTTCTGTAGAATCCCATACGACTCTTAAAAAATAAAAACGACGGACTATATGCGATATTACAAAACAGGTTTGTGCAAATAGGTTTAAACTACATGTATTATCCCCCCCCCCCTCTCAAATTCTACATGATGAGGAATGGAAGTTATAGGAACAAACTGCTTCTCTTTCCACCCTTCTATGTGCAGACAGTCAATTAGAGATAAAAAATGCTTAAATATAGTTACTCAAAGTTATAGTTACTTAAAGTTACTCAAAGGAGAGAACGAGAAAGAACAGCTCACATCCTAAATAGAAGTAATAACAATAGCAATGAAATACATTTTTCAGAGGAAAAAGATTGATAAAAACACAATTGTCCCTTCTATTGAGAAAAGATGGAACTTCGCAGATACATGCACCCCAGCATTACATACATCACCCTCCTATTCAACACCACCCACCGTCAATACAACATTCACAATGATATCAAAAGCCGCAGCCCCAATTACTCCCAAATGCAGCGGCCCAACCAATAATACCAAACAGGAACTGACAACGTCGACCAGGAAACGACCATTATTTAGGAAAACAGAGCACGAGGATCAGAAACCCTATAAATTTATTATACACAAATATACAAGGCTTATATACTGACTATGCAGACTGCAAATTACAATACTTCCAAATTTAGCTCTGGAAAGGAAACCAGTATAGATGTCATATGCCTAACGGAAACACACGTAAAATATGAAAAAGTCTGTGAAAACTGTATCGAGGATACTGAAATAGCCAGTGGCGGCCGCTCATTATGTGCTTACGTGCTACAGCACATCAGTTTTTAAAATACATAAATAGCTAAATAATAAATCAATAAAATTACTGATAATATCTTCCGTAATTTCTAATTTGATCTAAATTGTTTTCCGATTTACGAAAAAACGAATTAACTCCGCATTCCCTGCATTTCTATTTTCATACTTATGTGCTGTCATCAGTATAGCACCCAAATCGAGTGAAATCAGACAAAGCGCATGCGCAGACGTATCTTTCGGTCCAGTTTCAGATAAGGCGTGAATGTGCTACCAGTCGCTGCAGCACTTGTCAATGTGATGGACACTCGATCGATTGCGTTTGATTTTTAAACTTTTTATGCGTGTGTATGTGTTTTTGTTTACTCAAGTGTTGTATATAAATTATTAATTTTTATACAAATATGAATTCGGTGGACAATTTATTAAAAGTACCTTTTTTAATCTAGGACATTAAATTAAAAAGCTCAAATAAAACAGTTATGTAGGCCAACTCCGGATTTAAATTTAAGTCAGAAAGCCAAGGGAAGCAACAATCGAGAATATTTAAGACAATTTCACAGAAAAATTTATGATTATTATAGTTGGATTTGTGGTTCTGCTGTTCGGGATGCTCTTTTCTGCTTTCCATGCCTCCTTTTTGGTAACAGTGATTCATTCAGTAACACGGGAGTGAAAGATCTTGGCCATCTTAAAGCACTGATGAGAAAGCATAATGAAAACAAGAAACATATAAACAATGTGTTGGATTTTAGTGTTCTCGGTAGTGTGAATATTGCAACACAGTTAAGTCGGGCCTACCATGACGTCGCATGAATTTCATTTTTCGTAAATAAGTAAGTACTATATCTATCTATCTACCATTAGTTGCGCAGAACATTTACTATAATTCACGATGAATTAGTTCAATTTTATAATTTATCAGTTGTTTATATTATATATATATATATATATATATATATATATATATCAAATTTTTGTTGTTGTAGCACACAACTGTTTTAAGTCACGAGCCGCCACTGGAAATAGCAATGCTGGACTACAACCAAAGGTGGGCAGTTGCGCCGCAAAAAGTTGCGGCGCAACTTGCGGCGCAACATTTTGGTTACGCTTGCGCTTGCGCCGCACATTTTACAGAGAGTTGCGGAATTGTTTGCGGCGCAACTTATATATGCAGTTTCAAGATTAGCGCGCAACGCGCAACATTTAATATTACTTCTCTGTAAAAATAACCCAAGCGAATGTAACTTAAATATTTTTATCTGGCAACACTGCACTTCAATTGTTTACATTCAGTCACATTCTCAATGCGCCAGTATCACTGTCGGACTTTCTGTTGTTTTCGTTTCTTTTTACTTTTTAGTACTAGTACTAGTACTAGTATTATGGATCGTTTTGTGGTGTCTGTGGCCGACAGCACTGATTCTGCCGACCAGGACATGGACAGAGAGGTTGAAGTGACTGAGAATGTTGACAGCCGTTCCCCTGAGACTGAAGCAAGTGTCAGTGAGGTTTCCGCTTCAGGATCGGGGGCCCCTACCGTTAACCCCTGGTCTTACTTGGCCGACTTTTTTGAGTTCATGGGTCAGGCCCAGTCACAGGGCTACACGGACAACTTCCTGTACGAGTGTGTCCGCTGCAGGCCCAATAAGAAGGTCTTCTCAGCCAACAAGAAGTCAAGATACAGCCTCCGGAAGCATATGGAGAGTAAGCACGGCTACTGCCTTCAGAAGTTTTTGGACTGCTGTATGGACGGGACAAAAGAAGCCAAGAAACGCCATGCATCCTTGCACGAAGCTGCCACCAAGAGGCAGATGATGTGCCGCCAACCAACCTTGATGGAGATGGCAGGCCCATCAGAGTGTAGGCACAACATCAGCAAAGCTACCTTCCAACATAAGGTGAGTCAGGAAAATTTGATTTCAATAATTTGCTTAACATTTTTTTCAAAAATTAACCTACTGAATTAAATTTATGAATGTAACATTATAGCAAATTGACAAGAGATGTAAAATAAATTTTACTTTTATATTTAATTCTATAGCTCATCAACATGTTTGTGGACAACATGATCCCTTTGCATTTATTATATATTGTAATAAAATATTGATATTATCTTTTTCTGTATCAGATATATTTTGTTTAACTTGTAAAAAGGCTTTTTATTTTAAATTATTTTATTTATTTTTCAAAAGTTGCGCGTTGCGGTTGCGCTTGCGGCGCAACTTTTTGAAAAGGGTTGCGCTTGCGCGTGCGGCGCAACTATTTCAGCAGAGTTGCGGTTGCGGCTGCGGCGCTACAAAAATCGTTGCGCGTTCCCACCACTGACTACAACAAAAACAGAGCAGATAGAGTAGCTAGACGAGGATGGGGGTGTTGCATGTACGTGAAAAACAAATACACATGTGAGGTAAAGATAAGTAAATCCAACAGCACAGTTAAAATTATTTTAGAAGTAAAAGAACTGAACCTAACCATTATGAACGTTTACGGACCACCAAACACCACAAAAAGTGAATTCCAATTCAATACAAATGAAATAGAAAAAAGTTTAAAATTACTTGAAACTCCAGCACCAAATATTTTAATTTGTGGGAATTTTAATTTTCCATTCATAACATGGAAGAAAAATGACGGTTATACAGGGTGTTTGAAAACTTTCTGTACAAATTGTAATGGGGGATAGGCAACACCAAGACAAACCCTTTTCGTCTATAATGTATGTCCGCTGACGTCACCATTCGGCGCGAGAGGACGCCGCTGCAATTGGCTAAAAGGTGAAGTGGGCTAGACTCGCGCTTGCCGCGGGCATTCTTAAATCGGACGTAGTACGCGTAACATGTTTATTTAAAGAAGGTGCTGAAAGTTGCGACCGGTAGTATCAATGCATGCCGGACAGCGTCGAAGCATTGACCGACGTACACGTCGAAAGATTCCCGGCATTTTGGGAACAGTTCCAGCGGCGACAGCGATTCTTGCTACGAGGTCTTCTTCTGAGTAAATGGGAGTCTCGTACACGAGGTTCTTCATGTGTCCCCACAGGAAGAAATCGAGGCATGTTTAATCGGGCGATCTCGGTGGCGAGGCTACGGGCCCACCCCGGCCTATCCATCGGTCCCAAAAAGTGGCGTTCAGATAATCCCGCACATCGTTGCTGGAGTGTGCTGGGTCCCCGTCGTGTTGAAACCACATTCGTCTACGAATAGCCACGGGAACATCTTCCAGCAGTTCCGGCAACGTTCTTCAAGAAATATCCGATAAACCCGCCCGTCGAGTCGGGCAGGCAGCAGCAGGTACGGCCCAATCAACTTGCTACGGACGATACCCGCCCAAACATTGACGGCGAACCGTTCTTGATGAGCATGCACCCGTAGCATGTGGATTTGCGTGCGCCCACACGTGAGAATTGTGCATGATAAACACACCCTCACGTGTGAAACAGGCCTCATCTGAGAACAGCACATAAGCCGGAAAATTAGGCTGCACCGCTGTCTGCTGCAGAAACCAGCGTGCGAATTCCACACGAAGAGGGTAATCCGAGGTTGTAATGCCTGGACTCTCTGACGATGAAACGGCTGTAACTGCTGCTCGTGCAACACTCTCCAGACCAGGTCGTGGTTCACACCGAGGATACGTGCAACACTTCGCGTGCTTGCGCTTGGATTGTCCTCAAATCGCCGTAGGATTTTCTTCCCATGTCAGGAGTGTGCACGTTTCACTCCCGACCAGTGTCATGCATGTTTGCATGGAATGTTCCAGTTTCTCGCAGTCGCCGATGCAAATGCGCAAACGTTTGGTGGTTTGGCACCGTCTGTTTGGGAAGCGCTGTCGGTACAACCTCACAGCAGCTCTTCCGTTTCCATTGGCAGCCGCATACACCATATGCATGTCAGCCATCTCAGCAGTCGTGAAGCGCTCCATGTTACGCGTACTACGTCCGATTTAAGAATGCCCGCGGCAAGCGCGAGTCTAGCCCACTTCACCTTTTAGCCAATTGCAGCGGCGCCTCTCGCGCCGAATGGTGACGTCAGCGGACATACACTTATAGACGAAAAGGGTTGTCTTGGTGTTGCCTATCCCCCATTACAATTTGTACAGAAAGTTTTCAAACACCCTGTATATGAACCTTATGTTGTTTTGTGCGTTGGTCTCTCTTCACACGGAGGTCAAGCTGGTGGCCCGCCTCTAGATCTGGCTTGGTGGAGGAGCGATTTGCTTTCTTGCGCTCTCCACCGTACATACCAGGCACGCCCGGCTCATCTGGTACTGTCCTGAGCCAGGCATCCAGTCTTCTCTTGAAGTCTTCAACTTTGACCCCGTTACGTTTCTGAGGTCCTTTGGAAGCTGGTTGAAAATGCTTGGCCCCCTGACAACCAAGCTCTTTTCCTTGAAAAGTTTCATGGTAACAGTACAGAAGATGTTAAAACCCAAGCAATAATGTTATTAAATATTATGGAACATTATGCACTTACCAAGGAAATCTCCGAAGCCACTAGAAAGAACGTTTTCCATTGTGACGTCACGATGAGTCTCCTAAAATTTGTGACTACACAAATAAAACGGTGTTGCTTAACTTTTCTTCAAATATGATATATACCGGGTGGGCCAAAAACAACTATTACCCTGATTTTGAACAAATAATTTTACCTTTATCAAATGTTATTTGTACAATCAATATATGTGTCCTGTATAGAATTTCATGGTCTATCTCGTGGTGAAGTTGGATTTTTGCTAACTGTAACCATTATTTTGTAATTCGCTGTTATACAGACACGGGTAGAAAAATTTTCTGTTTCTATACAGTTACCTAATCGAGTCCAAGATTATGCGGAATGTGCCCTCCTTCATTATCAATGCACGCTTGCAACCTTGACTTCTCCCTTATCGACGGCAGTACCGCATCAAGGATTTTTTCTTGGTAATAAGCAGCAGTGATTTTGGCATTTTGATCAACAAAAACAATCTCTGACTTCCCTAACTTTGAAATAAAGATGGAAACCATGACTTTTTGAGAAAAATGTGTACGTTCCCTGCAAAGTCGATCTAGACTGATAGATTTTTTTCCTGTCTTCCATAAACTCGGTCATTTTGTGTGTTTATTGTTGAAGCAACCGTAAAGGTCTTCTCGTCGCTGAACCATATTTTCGACACTTTTCTGTCTGGGAATCGATCTAACAGAGCACGACATTTTTCAATTCTTGCTTGCTTATTTGATGCAGAGAGTTTATGAACTGAGACTCTTTTAAAACATTTAAGACCCAGATCATCTTTTACTATACGACGAACGCTAGAGCGAGAAATACCAGTAGTTTTGAAATTTCTCTAACTGTCTTGTGGGTGTTGGGCCGTTCTTCTTGACTGTATATCATGGATGAAACCGTGTCAATATTTTCCTCAGTACGTGATGTTTTTGGCCTTCTACTGCCTTCTTTTCGTTTGGTCGACTCTGTGATATCGATTTTCTTTATAAGATATTGAAGTCCAGGTATCGTCCATCGTTTATTTGGAAACTCTTTCTTCATTCGTTTTGCACCCTAGTGTTTCTCCTTACGCAGGTTCAATATCAATGCTTCATCTTCCAGAGAGTAGTTCATTATGTTATAACTTGTTCACCAACTATAGCAGAATGATGGTCTGAAATGAAAAAGGAAATAAATGAATTATTTTGTGTAAAAATTAGGAAAATTAATTATTTATGGAGAAATTGACTGTCATCTGAAAATATTAGTTGCTGACTTTGACCGCCTTTCAATTGAACACCATATTCTGATACCTCCTCCAGTTGTGAGCCTGTACCTCTACTGCTGGGGCGTTGAATCTAGATTCAAAGCCAGCGTTTGAAAGAGTAAAAGTATGGGTATAACATACGGCCTCAACAGTAAGATCAATATATAGGGTGAAGCACAATATTTTTTCAAAAGTTGGGCAATAGTTTTTTTTTGGCCCACCCTATGTATAAAGTGCAAGTTTAGAAAAATAATTAAAATTTTAATTTTCATTCTATTTTATATTTGCTAAGTAATTGATGAATTAGTTCTTTTTTAAATTACCTAATCATTTTTTAGATTAAGCTTAATCATGTAATCGTGTTAAATTCTGCAATGTTCATTTTTTTTATGTATTCTCTCTTAAATCTAAAAGATGAAGTCATATCCTGAATCAGCATTTAATTTTAAATTTTAAACCTTTAATTTCAATAAAATGCATAGCTTAATTTCCATTTTTAGTTGCTGTTACAGCAAATTTGCCTTCATCAAGATCCACATAATATGGGTTAAGTTAGCAAAAGAATTCAACCTATTAACACTCGGAAAAAAAACAAGTCAACATTAAATAATAATGACGTCACCAAATTAAATTATATATAGACCATTGTAATCTTTTAAAATTATATTATTATTCTGTCTGATCTGGCCTAGAGGCGAAAGCATTACCTGTAATATTTTAGAAGCAGTAAAAAACAGTAAGAGCATATCTTTGTCTTCTCCTTTGAGCCCTCTCCTCTCCAGAGAACTTAGTTTAAAAATAACACAGCCTCTTCAAGTAAGAGTAAAAGTTAGAATTTAATAGGTCTTAAATCTGGGACCAGCATTGCCTCTCAAACTTCTCCGATACGCTACAAGAAGAACCGGGGAATCAACCAATCACCTAGTAAGTGTTCACAGAATCCCCCTATTCGTTACAAGAAGAAATCGGAGTGTAGTTAATAGGGTGGAATGATCATATATAGAGCTAGAAAAAATTTAATTGTTTCAATTTACTATAATTAGAAAAAGTTGCCATTTGGTATCACTTAACTATGACAAAATATTTTTCATCTATTCCTGTATTTAGGTCTGCCACAAGGAGAATGAAATTTCACCAAATTTTACCTTTTTAGGAAGGGTCAAGACATAATTAATATTTATATTCTGAGCAGCCTACAGCTATTTTGCATGACTATCTACCTCCAATCATGCAAAATACCCAGAACTCACCACGTGGAGGTGGCTGCTCTTCGAGTTCCACCCACCTCCCTCCTCTATCATGATAAAAACATTGAAGTCCCTTGATAATACATCCATATGTATAGAAGTAGTTCAGCAAATGAATTCTTTTTTAGTGTCAAATTTTGGCATTGCCGTTCTTGATTCGATTTTACTCTTGATATAACCGTCTCTCTGCTTCATTCCACACCGCCATTGCAGCTTCTGTCACCAAATGCACCGCTCTCTTGACTGATGGGAAGTCAAGAAGTTTAGAAACTCCATTTTTGGAGGATTAGGGGGAATCACTAAAGTTTTGGGGATCGTCCTCGCTTAGGTGCTTTGTTAGTAGCGGCTCCAATCTTCTCACTCCAGGTTATTAGTTTTGTGTAGTCCTTAGCGTCAAAACTGAGAGAAGGCACTCTAAAAATTCGTGGTTCTCTTGTTGTTTTTTTTGTCTTTCATTTCTAACATCTATCATCCTCCGTAAAGATAGTTTTCGTACTACAATCCTATCATCAGTTAACATTAATAACAAAAGATTCTCAGATGAGCATGAAATGTATTTCTTCTGACAGGATTGCTATCAGGTTATCATTAAGGTATCTTGAGCGTTGAATCATTTCAAACAAATGTTTTCTTCCTTCGGTGCAAGATGATTTAGCTTTAATCATAAACCACATTGGAGAATACACCTTAGCAACATATTCTGCTAAACATTTGAGGTTTGATGATGGCTCATCACTCCCAATATAAAGCTGTAAGATTCTATTGGCTGTTGTCAGCCACCGAGAATGAACCACTTTTCCAGGATTTCGACGCGCTAAATCAACTGAGCAATGTCCGTTTGACACTGCGTGGCTAATATCAAAAAGATACCGTTGGTCTGTACTTAGCTTCACATCAACTGACAGAAGATTGATTTTGATAGGCTCAAACTCAGCTACATCGATATTCTCGCAATTTCCAAGGGCTTTGGCAAGCGGACCTGATAAGATCTGTGGACCGAGGGTGTTACCAACGAAGAGTTTCAAAAGGTGTCTGAGGGGAAGCTCGTTTACATGGAGTAAACATATTTGCCACTGAAATGGTCTCTTTAGATACTCTTCGAGAAGCCTTATAAGTTATAACTCCTCCTTTAACCCCAGTGTTAACATTTGTGCCATCACAACCAATTACAATTAAATGGTTTTGGTTGATCTTTTATTCCATCTGCTACATTTTTAGCATTTCCCGATTGCAACTCAATATGACCTAAGTACTTTGAACTTGGTTCATTCACAAATGCAACGTGTTCTTTCGTTATTGTTCGATGATAATAGTTTTGGCCTTCCCTCCGTTGTACTCTTGTCTGACCCTTCCTTCCATCGAAGTAGAAATCATTCAAAATGACTGGATCCGAGGTATTCTGGAGGCTGGATCTATTTTTATTATGCTCCTTTCGAATCTTGCTCCTGTCAATTACTTTTGATTTGTCAGATTCTGAAATAATACCAAAGCCTTGAAGTGCAGCAGATGCTATTGCTGCTGCTGCTGCTGACCTATCTGAAACCACATAGCGGTCGCAAACTCTCACTACTGCTTTAAGAGGCGCTCTCATTTTGAGTATTGCTGCAAGATGGCTCACTCGAACATTCAGTCAGTAAGTCCTCCTCTTCGGAGGAGATATCTTCTATAGATTCCTTACGAGGTGAGAATTATATCTTTCCTTTCTTTTATTAGTTTGTATACGTAGATCGAAGTTGATTTATCTCCTCTCTCTTTTCAACTTTATCAGATTCAACTTTGTCAATTACACCCATGAACATTTTTCTTTCATTTTGTTGATCACTGAGGAACAATCTTTCAATTGGTGGAAGCTTTGATTGTCTTTTGCAGTAACAACTGTGGAAATATTTACACCCGCATGCAGTAATGTCAAATAATTTATTTGACTGGCCTTTAAATTTTTCTATTTTAGCGATGTATACGGCATTCGATTTCCTTTGCTTGTAGGGCTTCAGAGGGTTTCTATATTTCTTTTAGTGGCTTATAATCATCTGTTGCACTCTATCATGAGAAACAGTTGGGATAGATGCCTTCCGTCATACTTCCTGTAGTTTTAGAGCCATTTCTCCAGTAATTCTGAATACAGATGGATTGGTTTTTGAAGGTATAGAACGATGTAGTAAGCGAGTTGTAGTATCTCATAATTTCTGAATAGGTAGGCAATACATTTGAACTTAAATCCTTTGGAGCACCGAAAACCGGACACTCCAAATCTATTCTCGCCTTCAAAAGTTTTTGTGTAGACATTTTAAGATTGTTTTCAAGCAATGAAGACCCAAACTTTGTTTGGAAAGTTGGTTATTTATCAGATCAATTAATATTACACTCAATGATTCCGAAATATCTGAAAAACATCACAAGCATTAGTTATATACGGATAAAATGCATGGACCGAGAGCCCGGGCCATTAGGGGGGCCGGCGGCCCCGACCCGCAGTCATCATAAAACAGTGAGAGTGTTCTCAATTGGGTCAAGTGCCTAATCGAACTGTACTATGAAAAAAATCGGATTTCAAGGGGCCCAGGCAGTAGCGTACTAAGGGGGGTGCGAGGGGGGCGGTCCGCTCCGAGTGACAGCCAGGAGGGGGGGGTGCCATCGGGAGAGTTGAAATACCAGTACAAATTTTCAAACCAAATGAAAAATTCGCCAAAGTAAGAAAAAAAATTAAAATGTTCAAACTATTACAACAGCTTAATGTTAATTTCGACTATAAAATAAATTTTTAATTTTATTGGCAATACAAAATTTACAAATGAAAAATTAAATATTTAATAAAAATTACATCGAAAGGCGAACGTTTGTTGACGTTTTAGTCATCAGTTTGTTGAGCATAGCCAGCTGGCTGCAATTGACATTCCAAGTCTTGTTCACTTGACACTGTGACTCCACATACATGAGGTATGTTTCATTAAATAATTATGATAAAGCATAAAGTGCTGGTGTTTATAACAATATCATGGTACTTATACCAGTGTCCAGTAATTTTTGACAATGTGGTATCATAGTGATGTTTAAGTGTTTATAAATGCATCGTCGTGATGTTATAATAAATGCATCCTCGTGATGTTATAGAAACTCATGTTTATGAATGGTGGTCTCTGTGACTACCGGTTATCAGTAAAAAGACACAGGAAAGTCACACTTTACACTAAACTTTAGACTTGACTTTTTTCCTACAACCATGACTACTGAAGTAACGATGACATGTATGACTGAGTGAGTTTTTTATGATGACTATGTGGTGATCTTACGATGGTGGTGGTGATATGACTGCATGATTTTTTTTAATGCAACTACATGGTGATGTTAAGACAGAGAGGGTGATGATGTGACTTCATGGAGATGTGTTAATGCTTACATGCTTAATGTAGTAAACATCGTTTCAGATTTACATCAACAACTAAAGTACTATTCTATATTGAATTAGTGCTAATGCTTATTGGCTTAGTCAAGTTCAACAATTTTACAATGTCCACTGTAGTATCATTGCATATTTAATATGTTGTTAATGCTTACTGCTTATTAAATAATGATATCAATTATAATAGCTAGCGTTATACCATACTATATTGAATTAGTGTTAATGCATTGACATTGATAATTAATTGTCTCTGCTTGTCTGGGTTGATAGTCTGATAACTCAATGGGTATCTGGTTGGAAAAAGTTTGAGAACCACTTGTTTGAAGCTTTTGTTGTAATAATTTTTTTTACTTCTTTATTTACTGGATATACTGTTAATTTTCATTTTGTCAGTGGTCTAGTTATTTGTGAGTAATGCTCATAGTTTTCTGCTTTTTTGGAGTCTGTTTGCGCTTAAACCCCCCTCCAAAAAAAAATATATAAAATAATAATAATATAATAATAATAAAGGGGGGTGCCAAAGGAAGGATCCGCCCCGGGTGCCAAATACTTTAGGTACGCCCCTGGGCCCAGGACCTCATTATGCCCGAGGGCCCAGGTTGCTGTCAGTCCGGCCCTGCATAAAGCTATAACAAAGGCCAAATTTACCACACACGTCTCACAGTAACACACATACGCAAGAGTGATAACTTACTGAAACTGACAATTTCTTTGAACTATATACGCCCTCTGTGGCAGACCTAAATAACCTCAGAATAAAGTGACATTTGGCATGAATATTGCTTGCCCCATTTGGTAACCTTTGGTTTTGCTTCCGCCCGAATTGTTCATTCTGGCGAATTTCAAGCTTTTCACTCCACCTTAGACCTACAGTTTAACGTGGAATCCGAACCACGCCCCACCAGCAGCCCAGCGTCTTAACCACTAGGCCACCCATTTATTTATTCCGAGGCCGATGGATTCGCAGTCAGCGACGCTAACCACTACACCACCGAGGCAACATTTTCACACTATATTAAAGTGCACTTCTGAAAAAAAGTTTTTCGCTCCACCCTAGACTGTAGTATCAAAGAACTATTCCGAGTCCCTACACAGTACCAGCTACCCCAGAGCGAGAAATCCGTTGCTGCCACTTATAGTCTAGGATCTGGCCCAGAGTTCGTATAAATTTCTGGGTGTAGAGGTTTTGACGACTGATCTAGACTAATTTTGGGGCGGAGAATCCGAATTTTTCTATGCCATCGCACCAAATTGGTGCGAAAGTGGTCAAAATGGCAAAAAATTGGCAAAAATGGCAAAATTTTGTCTGTTTTTCGTATTTTTCTCATATTCCTGAGTTGAAAAAATTTTTAAGGGCAATTTTTTGTTTGAGAATCTGTTTCTGTAACATACTGTTGTCTGAACCAAGAAAACTGACAAAAATGTCAAAACATAACAGCAAAAAATAGTAAAAAATTAAGTAAATATTGTCAAAAAATCGCAAAAATTAAATTTTTGGCTATTTTGGTGCATAAGCTAGCTCTAACCAATCATATCGAACTAAATAGTCAAGAAATTAGATATTAATAGCTCTGCAAGAATTTATTAAAACAAAGTATGCACAAATGTCTAAATTTCGGGTGTAAATCGATAAAAATGGTTGTAAAATACTTGAAAAAATAGCCAAAATATAAAAAATAGTACTAATTTTATGTTATTCTTAGGCTTGCTTGTTGTAAAATACTTGAACTTCTTATAGAATCGATCTATTTGATTTCTTTAGAGTAACTAAGTCATATTTATTGTGTTTCAGGTTTAGTATTGGTAGTAGCTACAAATTGAGGATCCCTGTATTCATTATGTGATTCAACAGATGATAGATCATGGTAAGTAATAATCGAATTGAATATTTAAAACATAAATATAAAGACCAATGTGTTACAAATGAATATCTGAAAATGTCACATTACTCCAAAACTAATTGTTGTAATTATTAAATATTTTATATTTAAGACATTTATTTTAATCCTCTCTTCTGTGCAAAATTTGTACAGAATCCATAGTGTTTGGTATTTAAAGAAAAATTGAAAATTTCGAAGGCTTTCGACTGTCCGTTTTCACATTTTTCGACAAAAATTTGATGTTGCTCAAACTTTCCAAATATCATCACAATGGAAAGTAATGAAAGAAATATTTCATTGATATCGATTTTAAATAAAGAGATTTTCGATAAATCGTAGAGAAAAGTTTGGAAAAATCCCATAACTCCTTAATAATTGCAGTAATAATTAAATATTTTCTATTTAAGACCTTTATATTATTCCTATCTTTTGAGCAAAATTTCTACAGAATTCATACAGTTTGGTATTTGAAGAAAAAGTGAAAATTTCGAAGGCTTTCGACTGTGCGTTTTCCCATTTTTCGAGAAAAGTTTGATCTTGCTCAAACTTTTCAAATCTCATCACAATGGAGAGTAATGAAAGAAATATAAAGGATTTAATTGATATCGATTTTAAATAAATAGATTTTCGATATATCTTAGACTAAAGACTGGAAAAATCCCATAATTCGTAAACTAATTGCAGTAATAATTAAATATTGTATATTTAAGACCTTTATATTATTCATATCTTTTGTGCAAAATTTCTACAGAATTCATACAGTTTGGTATTTGAAGAAAAATTGAAAATTTCGAAGGCTTTTGACGGTGCGTTTTCATATTTTTCGACAAAAATTTGATCTTGCTCAAACTTTGCAAATGTCATCAGAATGGAGAGTAATGAAGGTAAAATAAAGGCTTTCATTGATATCGATTTTAAATAAAGAGATATTCGACATATGGTAAACTAAAGATTCGAAAATGTCTCATTACTCCTAAGCAAATTGTAATTATTAAATATTTTATATTTAAGACATATATATTAATCCTATTTTCTGTGCAAAATTTCTACAGAATTCATAGTGTTTGGTATTTAAAGAAAAATTGAAAATTTTGAAGGCTTTTCGACCTTCCGTTTTCACATTTTTCGACAAAAATTTGATGTTGCTCAAACTTTCCAAATATCGTCATAATGGAGAGTAATGAAAGAAATATAAAGGCTTTCAGTGATATCGATTTTAAATAAAGAGATATTCGGTATGTGGTAGAGTAAAGATCGGAAAATGTCACATTACTCCAAAACTAATTGTTGTAATTATTAAATATTTTATACTTAAGACATTTATTTTAATCCTATCTTCTGTGCAAAATTTCTACAGAATTCATAGTGTTTGGTATTTAAAGAAAAATTGAAAATTTCGAAGGCTTTCGACTGTGCATTTTCCCTTTTTTCGACAAAAATTTAATATTGCTCAAACTTTCCAAATATCATTACAATGGAGAGTCATGAAAGAAATATAAAGGCTTTCATTGATATTGATTTTAAATAAATAGATTTTCGATATATCTTAGAGCAGTGGTGCACAAACGTTTTTGATGTGAGGGCCAAGCGAAGAAAATAACTAAATGTATTAGCCTACTTACTTTCCATCTAAGTCATAAATTGGGTCACTTTTATATTCTAACTTTTTCATTGAATTGAAAAGACCCGTGGGGCCACTGAAATGACCCGTGGGGGACACATTTGGCCCGCGGGCCAGGGTTTGTGCATCACTGTCTTAGAGTAAAGATTGGAAAAATCCCATAATTCCTAAACTAATTGCAGTAATAATTAAATATTGTTTATTTAAGACCTTTATATTATTCATATCTTTTGTGCAAAATATCTACAGAATTCATACAGTTTGGTATTTGAAGAAAAATTGAAAAATTTCGAAGGCTTTCGACTGCGTTTTCATATTTTTCGAAAAAAATTTGATGTTGCTCAAACTTTGCAAATATCATCAGAATGGAGAGTAATGACAGTTAAATAAAGGCTTTCATTGTTATCGATTTTAAATAAAGATACATTCGATATATGGTAGACTAAAGATTCGAAAATGTCACATAACTCCAAAACAAATTGTTGTAATTATTAAATATTTTATATTTAAGACATTTATATTAATCCTATATACTGTGCAAAATTTCTAAAGAATTCATAGGGTTTGGTATTTAAAGAAAAATTGAAAATTTCAAAGGCTTTCGACTGCGCATTTTCCAATTTTTCGACAAAAATTTGATGTTCCTCAAACTTTCCAAATATCATCTGAATGGAAACTAATGAAAGTAAAATAAAGGCTTCCATTTTTATCGATTTTAAATAAAGAGATATTCGATATATGGTAGACTAAAGATTCGAAAATGTCCCATAACTCCAAAAAAAATGTTGTAATTATTAAATATTTTATATTTAAAACATTTATATTAATCCTATATACTGTGCAAAATTTCTGCACAATTCATAGTGTTTGGTATTTGAAGAAAATTTGAAAATTTCGAAGGCTTTCGACTGTCCGTTTTCACATTTCACAAACTTTCAAAATATCATCACAATGGAGAGTAATGAAATAAATATTTCATTGATATCGATTTTAAATAAAGAGATTTTCGATATATCGTAGATGATATTTGGAAAGTTTGAGCAACATCAAATTTTTGTCAAAAAAAGGGAAAATGCACAGGCGAAAGAAAGCCTTCGAAATTTTCAATTTTTCTTTAAATACCAAACACTAGAAATTCTGCAGAAATTTTGCACAGAAGATACGATTAATATAAATGTCTTAAATATAAAATATTTAATAATTACAACAAATAGTTGCGGAGTAATGTGACATTTTCCAATCTTTACTCTACCATATATCGAAAATCTCTTTATTTAAAATCGATATCAATGAAAGCCTTGATTTTACTTTCATTACTCTCCATTCTGATGAATTTATAAAGTTTGGGCAAGATCAAACTTTTCTCGAAAAATAGGAAAAGGCACAGTCGAAAACCTTCGAAATTTTCAATTTTTCTTCAAATACCAAACTGTATGAAATCTGTAGAAATTTTGCTCAAAAGATAGGAATAATATAAAGGTCTTAAATATAAAATATTTAATTATTACTGCAATTAGTTAAGGAATTATGGGATTTTTCCAAAGTTTATTCCACGATATTTCGAAAATCTCTCTATTTATAATCGATATCAATGAAAGCCTTTATATTTCTTTCATTACTCTCCATTGTGATGATATTTGTATTTGGAAAGTTTGAACAACATCAAATTTTTGTCGAAAAAAAGGAAAATGCACAGGCGAAAGCCTTCGAAATTTTCAATTTTTCTTTAAATACCAAACACTTTGAATTCTCCAAAAATTTTGCACAATACATAGGATTAATATAAATGCCTTAAATATAAAATATTTAATAATTACAACAATTTGTTCAGGAGATAGGGACATTTTCGAATATTTAGTCTACCATATGTCGAATATCTCTATTTAAAATCGATATCAATGAGTCTTTACTTTACCTTCATTACTCTCCATTCTGATGACATTTGCAAAGTTTGAGCAACATCAAATTTTTCTCGAAAAATATGAAAACGCATAGTCGAAAGCCTTCGAAATTTTCAATTTTCCTATAAATACCAAACACTATGAATTGTGTAGAAATTTTACACAGAAGATAGGATTAATATAAATGTCTTAAATATAAATATTTAATAATTACAACAAATAGTTTAGGAGTAATGTGACATTTCCCAATCTTTGCTCTACCATATATCGAAAATCTCTTTATTTAAAATCGATATCAATGAAAGCCTTTATTTTACTTTGATTATTCTCCATTCTGATGATATTTACAAAGTTTGAGCAAGTTCAAACTGTTCACGAAAAATGGGAAAACGCACAGTCGAAAGCCTTCGAAATTTTCAATTTTTCTTCAAATACTAAACTGTACGAATTCTGTAGAAATTTTGCTCAAAAGATAGGAATAATATAACGGTCTTAAATATAAAATATTTAATTATTACTGCAATTAGTTAAGGAATTATGGGATTTTTCCAAAGTTTATTCTACGAAATTTCGAAAATCTCTTTATTTATAATCGATATCAAAGAAAGCCTTTATATTTCTTTCATTACTCTCCATTGTGATGATATTTAGAAAGTTTGAGCAAAATAAATTTTTGTCGAAAAAAGGGAAAATGCACAGGCGAAAGCCTTCCAAATTTTCAATTTTTCTTCAAAAACCAAACACCAGAATACAATACTCTGCAGAAATTTTGCACAGAAGATAGGATTAATATAAATATCTCAAATATAAAATATTAAATAATTACAACAATTAGTTTAGGAGTAATGTGACATTTTCCAATCTTTAGTCTATCATATATCGAATATCTCTTTATTTAAAATCGATATCAATGAAAGCCTTTATTTTACTTTCATTAATCTCCATTCTGATCACATTTGCAAAGTTTGAGCAAGTTCAAACTTTTCTCGAAAAATGGGAAAACGCACAGTCGAAAGCCTTCGAAATTTTCAATTTTTCTTCAAATACCAAACTGTATGAATTCTGTAGAAATTTTGCTCAAAAGATAGGAATAATATAAAGGTCTTCAATATTTAATTATTACTGCAATTAGTTAAGGAATTATGGGATTTTTTCCAAACTTTACTCTACGATATATCGAAAATCACTTTATTTAAAATCGATATCAATGAAAGCCTTCATGTTTATTTCATTACTCTCCATTGTGATGATATTTGGAAAGTTTGAGCAACATCAAATTTTTGTCGAAAAAAGGGAAAATGGACAATCGAAAGCCATCGAAATTTTGAATTTTTCTTCAAATATCAAACACTTTGAATTCTGTAGAAATTTTGCACAGAAGATAGGATTAATATTAATGTCTTAAATATAAAATATTTAATAATTACAACAATTAGTTTAGGAGTAATGTGTCATTTTCCAATCTTTACTCTACCATATATCGAAAATCTCTTTATTTAAAATCGATATCACTTAAAGCCTTCATATTTCTTTCATTACTCTCCATTTTGATGATATTTGGAAAGTTTGAGCAACATCAAATTTTTGTCGAAAAAAGGGAAAATGCACAGTCGAAAGCCTTCGAAATTTTCAATTTTTCTTTAAATACCAAACACTAGAAATTCTGCAGAAATTTTGCACAGAAGATAGGATTAATATTAATGTCTTACATTTTCCAATCTTTAGTCTACCATATATCGTATATCTCTTTAGTTAAAATCAATATCTATGAAAGCCTTTATTTTACTATCATTACTCTCCATTTTGATGACTTTACAAAGTTTGGGCAAGACCAAACTTTTCTCGAAAAATGGGAAAAAGCACAGTCGAAAGCCTTCGAAATTTTCAATTTTTCTTCAAATATCAAACACTTTGAATTGTGCAAAAATTTTGCACAATACATAGGATTAATATAAATGTCTTAAATATAAAATATTTAATAATTACAACAATTTGTTCAGGAGTTAAGGACATTTTCGAATCTTTAGTCTACCATATGTCGAATATCTCTTTATTTAAAATAGATATCAATCAAAGCTTTTACTTTACTTTCATTACTCTACATTCTGATGACATTTGCAAAGTTTGAGCAAGATCAAATTTTCTCGAAAAATGGGAAAACGCACAGTCGAAAGCCTTCGAAATTTTCAATTTTTCTTCAAATACCAAACTGTATGAATTCTGTAGAAATTTTGCTCAAAAGATAGGAATAATATAAATGTCTTAAATATTTAATTGTTATTGCAATTAGTTAAGGAATTATGGGATTTTTCCAAACTTTACTCTACGATATATCGAAAATCTGTTTATTTAAAATCGATATCAATGAAAGCCTTCATATTTCTTTCATTACTCTCCATTACGATGATATTTAGAAAGTTTGAGCAACATCTAATTTTTGTCGAAAAATGTTAAAATGGACAGTCGAAAGCCTTCGAAATTTTCAATTTTTCTTCAAATACCAAACTGTATGAATTCTGTAGAAATTTTGCTCAAAAGATAGGAATAATATAAAGGTCTTAAATAGAAAATATTTAATTATTACTGCAATTAGTTAAGGAATTATGGGATTTTTCCAAACTTTACGATATATTCAAAATCTCTTTATTTACAATCGATATCAATGAAAGCCTTTATATTTCTTTCATTACTCTCCATTGTGATGATATTTGGAAAGTTTGAGCAACATCAAATTTTTGTCGAAAAAAGGGAAAATGCACAGGCGAAAGTCTTCGAAATTTTAAATTTTTCTTCAAATATCAAACACTTTGAATTCTCCAAAAATTTTGCACAGTATATAACATTAATATAAATGTCTTAAATATAAAATATTTAATAATTACAACAATTTGTTCAGGAGTTAGGGACATTTTCGAATCTTTAGTCTACCATATGTCGAATATCTCTTTATTTAAAATCGATATCAATGAAAGCCTTTACTTTACTTTCATTACTCTCCATTCTGATGACATTTGCAAAGTTTGAGCAAGTTCAAACTTTTCTCGAAAAATGGGAAAACGCACAGTCGAAAGCCTTCGAAATTTTCAATTTTTCTTCAAATACCAAACTGTATGAATTCTGTAGAAATTTTGCTCAAAAGATAGGAATAATATAAAGGTCTTAAATAGAAAATATTTAATTATTACTGCAATTAGTTAAGGAATTATGGGATTTTTCCAAACTTTACGATATATTCAAAATCTCTTTATTTACAATCGATATCAATGAAAGCCTTTATATTTCTTTCATTACTCTCCATTGTGATGATATTTGGAAAGTTTGAGCAACATCAAATTTATGTCGAAAAAAGGGAAAATGCACAGGCGAAAGTCTTCGAAATTTTAAATTTTTCTTCAAATATCAAACACTTTGAATTCTCCAAAAATTTTGCACAGTATATAGCATTAATATAAATGTCTTAAATATAAAATATTTAATAATTACAACAATTTGTTCAGGAGTTAGGGACATTTTCGAATCTTTAGTCTACCATATGTCGAATATCTCTTTATTTAAAATCGATATCAATGAAAGCCTTTACTTTACTTTCATTACTCTCCATTCTGATGACATTTGCAAAGTTTGAGCAAGTTCAAACTTTTCTCGAAAAATGGGAAAACGCACAGTCGAAAGCCTTCGAAATTTTCAATTTTTCTTCAAATACCAAACTGTATGAATTCTGTAGAAATTTTGCTCAAAAGATAGGAATAATATAAAGGTCTTAAATAGAAAATATTTAATTATTACTGCAATTAGTTAAGGAATTATGGGATTTTTCCAAACTTTACGATATATTCAAAATCTCTTTATTTACAATCGATATCAATGAAAGCCTTTATATTTCTTTCATTACTCTCCATTGTGATGATATTTGGAAAGTTTGAGTAACATCAAATTTTTGTCGAAAAAAGGGAAAATGCACAGGCGAAAGTCTTCGAAATTTTCAATTTTTCTTTGAATACCAAACACTAGAAATTCTGCAGAAATTTTGCACAGAAAATAGGATTAATATAAATGTCTTAAATATAAAATATTTAATAATTACAACAATTAATTTAGGAGTAATGTGACATTTTCCAATCTTTAGTCTACCATATATCGAATATCTCTTTATTTAAAATCGATATCAATGAAAGCCTTTATTTTACTTTCATTAATCTCCATTCTGATAACATTTGCAAAGTTTGAGCAAGTTCAAACTTTTCTCGAAAAATGGGAAAACGCACAGTCGAAAGCCTTCGAAATTTTCAATTTTTCTTCAAATACCAAACTGTATGAATTCTGTAGAAATTTTGCTCAAAAGATAGGAATAATATAAAGGTCTTAAATATAAAATATTTAATTACTACTGTAATTAGTTTAGGAATTATGGGATTTTTCCAATCTTTACTCTAAGATATACCGAAAATCTATTTATTTAAAATCGATATCAATTCATGCCTTTTTATTTATTTCATTACACTCCATTGTGATATTTGGAAAGTTTGAGCAAAATCAAATTTTTGTCGAAACACTAGAAATTCTGCAGAAATTTTGCACAGAAGATAGGATTAATATTATTGTCTTAAATATAAAATATTTAATAATTAAACAATTAGTTTAGGAGTAATGTGACTTTTCCAATCTTTAGTCTACCATATATCGTATATCTCTTTAGTTAAAATCAATAACTATGAAAGTCTTTATTTTACTTTCATTACTCTCCATTCTGATGACTTTACAAAGTTTGGGCAAGATCAAACTTTTCCTCGAAAAATGGGAAAACGCAGTCGAAAGCCTTCTAAATTTTCAATTTCTCTTCAAATATCAAACACTTCGAATTCTGCAAAAATTTTGCACAATACATAGGATGAATATAAATGTCTTAAATATAAAATATTTAATAATTACAACAATTTGTTCAGGAGTTAGGGACATTTTCGAATATTTAGTGTACCATATGTCGAATATCTCTTTATTTAAAATTGATATCAATGAACGTCTTTACTTTACCTTCATTACTCTCCATTCTGATGACATTTGCAAAGTTTCAGCAACATCAAATTTTTCTCGAAAAATATGAAAACGCATAGTCAAAAAAGCCTTCGAAATTTTCAATTTTTCTTCAAATACCAAACACTATGAATTCTGCAGAAATTTTGCACAGTATATCGGATTAATATAAATGTCTTAAATATAAAATATTTAATAATTACTACAATTAGTTTAGGAGTTATGTGTCATTTTCCAATCTTTAGTCTACCATATGTCGAATATCTCTTTATTTAAAATCGATATCAATGAAAGCATTTACTTTACGTTCATTACTCTCCATTCTGATGACATTTGCAAAGTTTGAGCAAGATCAAATTTTCTCGAAAAATGGGAAAATGCAGTCGAAAGCCTTCGAAATTTTCAATATTTCTTCAAATACCAAACTGTATGAATTCTTTAGAAATTTTGCTCAAAAGATAGGAATAATATAAATGTCTTAAATATTTAATTGTTATTGCAATTAGTTAAGGAATTATGGGATTTTTCCAAACTTTACTCTACGATATATCGAAAATCTGTTTATTTAAAATCGATATCAATGAAAGCCTTCATATTTCTTTCATTACTCTCCATTATGATGATATTTAGAAAGTTTGATCAACATCAAATTTTTGTCGAAAAATGTTAAAATGGACAGTCGAAAGCCTTCGAAAGTTTCAATTTTTCTTCAAATATCAAACACTTTGAATTCTGCAAAAATTTTCCACAGTATATAGAATTAATATAAATGACTTAAATATAAAATATTTAATAATTACAACAATTTGTTCAGGAGTTAGGCACATTTTCGAATCTTTAGTCTACCATATGTCGAATATCTCTTTATTTAAAATCGATATCAATGAAAGCCTTTACTTTACCTTCATTACTCTCCATTCTGATGACATTTGCAAAGTTTGAGCAAGCTCAAATTTTGTCGAAAAATGGGAAAACGCACCGTCGAAAGCGTTCGAAATTTTCATTTTTTCTTCATATACTAAACTGTATGAATTCTGTAGAAATTTTGCTCAAAAAATAGGAATAATATAAAGGTTTTCAATATTAAATTATTACTGCAAATTGTTAAGGAATTATGGGATTTCTCCAAACTTTACTCTTTGATATATCGAAAATCACTCTCTTTAAAATCGATATCAATGAAAGCCTTTATATTTATTTCATTACTCTCCATTGTGATGATATTTGGAAAGTTTGAGCAGCATCAAATTTTTGTCGAAAAATATGAAAATGGACAGTCGAAAGCCTTCGAAATTTTAAATTTTTCTTCAAATACCAAACTGTATAAATTCTGCAGAAATTTTGCTCAAAAGATAGGAATAATATAAAGGATTTAAATATTTAATTGTTACTGCAATTAATTAAGGAATTATGGGATTTTTCCAAACTTTACTCTACGATATATCGAAAATCTCTTTATTTAAAATCGATATCAATGAAAGCATTCATATTTATTTCATTACTCTCCATTCTGATCATATTTGGAAAGTTTGAGCAACATCAAATTTTTGTCGAAAAATGTGAAAATGGACAGTCGAAAGCCATCGAAATTTTGAATTTTTCTTCAAATATCAAACACTTTGAATTCTACAGAAATTTTGCACAGAAGATAGGATTAATATTAATGTCTTAAATATAAAATATTTAATAATTACACCAATTAGTTTAGGAGTAATGTGACATTTTCCAATCTTTAGTCTACCATATATCGTATATCTCTTTAGTTGCAATCGATATCAATGAAAGCCTTTATTTTACTTTCATTTCTCTCCATTCTGATGACATTTGCAAAGTTTGAGCAAGTTCAAACTTTTCTCGAAAAATGGGAAAACGCACAGTCGAAAGCCTTAGAAATTTTAAATTTTTCTTCAAATATCAAACACTTTGAATTCTCCAAAAATTTTGCACAGTATATAGCATTAATATAAATGTCTTAAATATAAAATATTTAATTACTACTGTAATTAGTTTAGGAATTATGGGATTTTTCCAATCTTTACTCTAAGATATACCGAAAATCTATTTATTTAAAATCGATATGAATTCATGCCTTTTTATTTATTTCATTACACTCCATTGTGATATTTGGAAAGTTTGAGCAACATCAAATTTTTGTCGAAACACTAGAAATTCTGCAGAAATTTTGCACAGAAGATAGGATTAATATTATTGTCTTAAATATAAAATATTTAATAATTAAACAATTAGTTTAGGAGTAATGTGACTTTTCCAATCTTTAGTCTACCATATATCGTATATCTCTTTAGTTAAAATCAATAACTATGAAAGTCTTTATTTTACTTTCATTACTCTCCATTCTGATGACTTTACCAAGTTTGGGCAAGATCAAACTTTTCCTCGAAAAATGGGAAAACGCTGTCGAAAGCCTTCTAAATTTTCAATTTTTCTTCAAATATCAAACACTTCGAATTTTGCAAAAATTTTGCACAATACATAGGATGAATATAAATGTCTTAAATATAAAATATTTAATAATTACAGCAATTTGTTCAGGAGTTAGGGACATTTTCGAATATTTAGTCTACCATATGTCGAATATCTCTATTTAAAATCGATATCAATGAACGTCTTTACTTTACCTTCATTACTCTCCATTCTGTTGACATTTGCAAAGTTTGAGCAACATCAAAATTTTCTCGAAAAATATGAAAACGCATAGTCAAAAAAGCCTTCGAAATTTTCAATTTTTCTTCAAATACCAAACACTATGAATTCTGCAGAAATTTTGCACAGTATACCGGATTAATATAAATGTCTTAAATATAAAATATTTAATAATTACAACAATTTGTTCAGGAGTTAGGGACATTTTCGAATCTTTAGTCTACCATATGTCGAATATCTCTTTATTTAAAATCGATATCAATGAAAGCCTTTACTTTACTTTCATTACTCTACATTCTGATAACATTTGCAAAGTTTGAGCAAGATACATTTTCTCGAAAAATGGGAAAACGCACAGTCGAAAGCCTTCGAAATTTTCAATTTTTTTTCAAATACCAAACTGTATGAATTCTGTAGAAATTTTGCTCAAAAGATAGGAATAATATAAAGGTCTTAAACATAAAATATTTAATTATTACTGCAATTTGTTGAGGAATTATGGGATTTTTCCAAACTTTACTCTGAGATATATCGAAAATCTATTAATTTAAAATCGATATCAATGAAAGTCTTCATATTTCTTTCATTACTCTCCATTCTGATGATATTTGGAAAGTTTGAGGAACATCAATTTTTCTTTAAATACCAAGCACTAGGAATTCTGCAGAAATTTTGCACAGAAGATAGGATTAATATAAATATCTCAAATATGAAATATTAAATAATTACAACAATTAGTTTTGGAGTAATGTGACATTTTCCAATCTTTAGTCTATCATATATCGAATATCTCTTTATTTAAAATCGATATCAATGAAAGCCTTTATTTTACTTTCATTAATCTCCATTCTGATGACATTTGCAAAGTTTGAGCAAGTTCAAACTTTTCTCGAAAAATGGGAAAACGCACAGTCGAAAGCCTTCGAAATTTTAAATTTTTCTTCAAATACCAAACTGTATGAATTCTGTAGAAATTTTGCTCAAAAGATAGGAATAATATAAAGGTCTTAAATAGAAAATATTTAATTATTACTGCAATTAGTTAAGGAATTATG
>JAJOZX010004038.1:372500-440249 GCA_023014485.1 Bathynomus jamesi | reverse complement strand
CTTAGCCTTTACTGAGCTCTCAGACCAATGATACGATAAACGCATTTCATATATAGGTAGCTACGACTTGGCAATATAACTATTATAATTAAATCTAACATAAAACAAAGTTCGTAATTTTGGTTATGAAATATATAAATATATTATGGTAAATTATGGTTATGATTTACTTACTAGATAACAAAGTTAATAGTTATGGAAGCTAATTTTTTTTAGGACACACAAACGAATTTACAATTGATATAAGAAATGAATTCCGTTAGCAGTATACATTAAATCTTGGTCATTATAATGTTTATGAAAAGTATGGTACGAGGAGTTTATAGTAAATACAACAGTCAAACACGTAATACAGTATTTGATCCCTTAATGCATTAGTACGATTTCAGTATACCTTTATTAAAATTGAATTAAACTTGTTTTTTAAACGCACTTACGTTATAAATATTTTGAAGATCAGTGCTTAAATCATTCCATAATTTCAAACCTACGAAAATAGGTGATTTCTGGGATGAAGACAATCTAAGGTGAGAAATAGCGTGCCTATATCCATTCCGAGTCTGGTATATATGAGCAAATCTCATAATGAGTTACAGAATATTTACTGTATTTATTCACTCGAGATTAATAATTTTATTTATGTACTTATAAATAAAAATAAAATATGCCAATTTTATTATGCCTTTGAGTTTTAATAATTTTAATTCTTTAAAGAATCCATTTGTATGATTAAGAAAATCTGCATCAGATTATAATGCTCGCTTTTGAACAACAAAGATACTGTCAGATGCGTTATTAACAGTATTTCGCCAGGCAAGATTGAAGTAAGCTACGTCATATAAGAAAGAATAAAAGTATGATACAGCTTTACTAAAACCTGTTTATGAAGTATAAATAGAAGTTTGAACATTATAGCAACACTCCAAGGAATCTTTTATAAGATAAAATTGATATGGTCCTTCCACCACAACTTCTTATTTAGTATCGCCTAAAACTTTCGTTACATTCCATTCGGGTCGTTTAAATGCACGCTTCTTTTGTTATTAAAAATCATAGTCTTCTTATTATAAATATAACCTTCGCTGCATTAACATCTTTACAAGAAAATGGCACAGTTGTAGCGTCTGCAAACATTATAAAATTAAGAATATCAAAAGAACGCGGGAGGTTATTTTCCTGCTTCTCGAAACTACTAGAAAAACTCTTGTTACTCCGATTAAATGATTTCCTATGGACATCTCCTAATCAGTTTGGTTTTAAAAGGTCCCACTCAACTGACCTGTGCATCTATGTACTTAAAGAAACAATATCTAAATACATTGACAGTAATTTAATTATTTATAGCTATTTCCTAGATATAAGTAAGGCATATGATGGGGTGAACCACAATATTTTATTTGAAAAACTAGAAGACAGGAAGGTTTCCATGTACATATTAAATGTATTGAAATTTTGGTATTCCCACCAATCTTTCACCGTTAGGTTGGGCAATGTACTATCTGAATGTTTTGGCATCTCTTGCAGGGTGGGACAAGGCTCCTTCCTCTCCCCTATGCTGTTTAATGTGTATATTGACGGATTAATTGCTTCACTTAATGAGGCAACAGTGGGATGTTGTATAGATAACACAAGGATAAATAACTTAGTTTATGCCAATGATATGGTGTTAATAAGTCCCTCTGTTAAAGGTCTGGATCGGCTACTAAAAGTCTGCGAAGTGTATTCGCAGAAACATATTATTATTTTCAATGTTACAAAAACTAAGGTTATGCAATTTCATCCTAAAAGCTGTAATCAACCAGCTGATATAAGGTTTAAAATGAATGGTGAAGTAATTGATGAAGTACAAGAGTTTAAGTATTTGGGTCAAACTATTACCAACTCCCTCAGTGATGACTTGGATATAAGAAAACAATCTCGAAGCCTGTGTGCTGAAACGAATATATGACCATGAGGAACTTTCATTCTGTACAAGTGAAGCTAAAGACACTCTTTCGTACTTTCTGCAGTAATATATACGGACAGCAACTCTGATGAATTATAGAAAAGATTCTGGCAGAACCCTAAATTTGATGTACAACAAGTCTTTTAGACTCTTACATAAATTGCCCCGGAGATGCTCAGCTTCGTAAATGTTTGCTACCCGCAATGCCCCGAGCTTCCCGGAGGTAACAAGACATGCTCAACACAGTCTAATGTAAAGAATTAAAAAATCAACCAACCCGACTATCCAAGCTATCCATGAGTCCTGCCATTTATCCTCTAGGCCAGGGGTTCTTAACCTTTTTTCTTAAGTGAGCAAATTTTTGGCACTTAATTACAGAGTGAGGAACATATCTAAAAAAAAGCCTTTAACTTAAACTTAAAGTTTAAATTAGATAAATATTTAACTATTTAAATATTTCTTTAAACGCATGCAAACTTCATAATGCTTAATTAAAATTTTTAGGTATATTGAAAAACATCAATAAGTTCTAATTCTGCAGCTGCTATTTCCTCTTGTTTGAAAATTTGTGTCAGATCATCAATCTCGAAATTTATGTAGTTTGTCAATAATTGAAAGTTTGGTAGATGCTCTTTTAAGTGTTTGAACCTCTCTTCGAACTCGTCACTAATGTTTTCGAGTGCTTTTACTACGAGTGATGGACAGTTGCTAGCAGTTTCAGCAAAACATTTTTTAAGTTCAGGAAAATGATTAAGATTCTCCTTAGAAACTTGGCTCTGAAAAAGTTTTTTTTTTTTAAATCCCGTAATTTCCTTAAGGCAACAACAAAATTATTTTTTCCTTGCAACCTCAGATTTAAGTCGTTTAAATGGCTAAAAATGTCGACCATGAATGAAAATGTTATCTTGAAGTCAGCAGTAAAAATTTCAGGAAAAATATTATCCTTTTTGCTTTGCATTAGAAAAGCAGGCTTTGTTCGTGAACAACATTTGCCCATTTGAAGAGCAACATGTTGCTCGCGAGCGATAGGTTAAGAACCCCTGCAGTCTAAGCTCTGGAATTTTTGGTACGAAAACGTCTGTCTGTAGCTCCACTTAACTTCGACATTACAGTATTATTTCTAATCAATTGTATATATTTCTATCCTTAGTATGTGAACTGTCATTGTATTAATAACATTTGTCAAATGGACTATAGTCTGCCAATAAACCTTTTCATTTTTTTCATTTTCATTTAATTTATATACAATAAAAATAGTAGGGGACCTCGGACTAAGCCCTGAGGTACCCCGTGTTTTACAGTCAGTTTAGTTTAATAGACATTATTTACTGATACAAATTGATATCTACTTTGCAAATAACCTTTAAACCAATCACTTACATGGATGGGTTCAGGAGAGGGAAATATGTCTTTCATTCCTATAAAACTTATTATTTAAATCTTAAACGACAACTACTTGGCGGGGATTTAAGCTTAATTATTAATTTAACTACGTAAGAGAGAGAGAGAGAGAGAAATGGTAAACTTACATAATGGTAAGTACGGTAGCAGAACTTGTATTAAAAAATCGGGATCACCTGAAGATCAGGGCCCCCAGCCTTCTTTAGTTAGCTTTATAAGACTAACTAACGAAAATATCACGACCTAACCTAACCAATCGTCAAGGGCATACAGTTGACCTAACGATTGGTTAGGTTAGGTCGTGATATTTTTGTTAGTTGGCCTTATAAAGCTAACTAAAGAAGGCTGGTGGCCCTGATCTTCAGGTGATTCAAAAATCGCACTTCACGCACAAAATGGTTACATCTTAAACATTCAGTATAAAAACAGGGAAAAGTTTGAATACCGTGTATACCCCCGTGGGCATTTTATGGATTAGGATAAAAGTTTTATTGTAATACTGTACTTGATTAGGGATCACCTAAAGATCAGGGCCCCCAGCCTTCTTTAGTTATCCTTATAAGGCTAACTAACGAAAATATCACCACCTAACCTAACCAATCGTTAGGTCAACTGTACGCCCTTGACGATTGGTTAGGTTAGGTCGTGATATTTTCGTTAGTTAGCCTTATAAAGCTAACTAAAGAAGGCTGGGGGCCCTGATCTTCAGGTGATCCTGATTAGTTACTTTGAATCTCTCTCTCTCTCAGTTTCAAGCTAACCATTCCGCAAAATAAAAATTATTCATTAATAATTGTTTTAAACATTAATTATTCCTAATAATTTGTACAACATTTGTCATAATTAACAGGCATTAACTTCAGTTTACAACACATAATTTAAGAGAGACTAACTAGCCCCTCTTAAAATGTGTTAGTTATGTTAAATTTAATATTTCTGTATATATTGTTCAATAGCAAACTTACATACATAAGGGTCCAACATACATCTATCCATCCATCCATCGGAGCAAGTGTAGTTTTCGTCCTCCTAACGCAAAAGGGGACACAAACTACCCTAGGTCAAAGTTAGGGAACGTAAACTACACTAGAATCTTTAGGAGACATTTTTCAAATGACTCCATCAAATAAAACTTTAAAACTAACGAAAATATTAGGACTTAACCTAACCAATCATCAATTTATATATATATATATATATATATATATATATATATATTAAATTGACGATTGGTTAGGTTAAATCGTAATATTTTCGTTAGTTTTAACGTTTTATTTGATTAGGTATACGCGGACAAATTTGGGGAACGCAAACTACACTAGGATAATGTAAGGAAACGTAAACTACACTAGGCACCACAGGGGGACTTAAACTACACTTGCTCCCATCCATCCATACATGGATGCATCCATCCATACATACATGGATATAAACATAGTCTGTCCATCCATTTAGTTATGTGAATTTTAATATTTCTGTATATATTGTTCAATAGCAAACTTATATCATAAAGGTCCAACAGACATCTATCCATCCATCCATCCATACATACATGCATATAAACATTAAACATAGTCTGTCCATCCATTACTCTCGCATACGGAACTTAATATGATTATCTTTAATATAATTTTGTTTAATGGAATTTAATATGGTTATTTTAATGAAATGTTAATTAATTTTATCATTTTGAATAACGATTATTTCAAAAACAAAGGAGAGAGAGAGAGAGAGAGCTTTGGGCGTTTTGAAAAGGTAACCAATCATGTAAAAACTTACAGTACGGCCTTTTCTTTTAACCTTTAAGAGACTGTATAATAGTTTGGGTTGAGTGCCCTTTTCGAAGGGCGTTTTGATACCAACAACCAAATTCCTTCCTTGTGTCATAGTGAAGTGATGTGTTAAAGTCTAGTGTGAAATTATACAAATAATAACCAGAAATGTACCGTAATATCGATCATGTAAGTACATTCCATACCGGTTCTCTCTCTCTCTCTCGTAGGTTAAATTAACAATAACAGAAAATGCCTGTAAGGAAGTAGAACAGTAACAGAAATTAATATATTGAAAAGAAACACTACAACTCTTTTGTACAGGATGTCCCAAAAGTCCCAATATATTTTTTGAAAGGAGTAAACAAAAAATAGATTGGGGACTTTTTGGGAGACATATAATGGTGCATAATTCAAAAGCCAAAGGGTCATTATTGTGTAAATTATAAACTTTCTAAAAAATTATAAGTTATAATTTTAATTAATTTTTATTTTAAAAATAATGGCGGCCATAGAATGGAAAAGACCCATTTTCTCTGGCTCCTTTAACTCCTGACTTTTGCGCCACCCTGTAAATATTAAGGATGCAACGGGTAGCGCTTTTACAGGGTAATCGGGTAAGGGTACCCGAAGTGTAATACCCGATCGGGTATTGAAAACGTTCCAAAATTTGTTGGTTTAGTACCGTAACTTATTAACTGTGTTCAGTACAAGCACTTGGCTTTACTATTATCTAATTTATCAATGACAAAATAGTCCCAAACCATACTACGATTTGCCATTTTGAATATTTTGTAAAAAAATATTATACAAAAAATATATAAAAAAACCTGCAAAACAATAAAGTTAAAATTACATCAGAATTTAGTTTTTACTACAAGTACCCAATTTTTTAGCAATTACCCGATCGGGTCGGGTACCCGTGACATCCCTAGTGTATATATATATATATGCGCCTCGGTGGTGTAGTGGTTAGCGTCGCTGACTACGAATCCATCGGCCCCGGGTTCGAGACCCGACGGCAGCCGGCGCGCAGCAAAACCCAGCTGTTCATCCTTCCACACAATAAAGAAAGTGGTCTGTAGATAAATGGGTACCCTAGGTGGCCTAGTGGTTAAGGCGCTGGGCTGCTGATGGGGCGTGGTTCGGATTCCACGTTAAACTGTAGGTCTAAGGTAGGCTGACCATATTTCCTTGAGACAAAAACGGGACATTGGGATGGCAAAAAAGGGACGGGGTTATGTAATATTCTGTATTCATGAAAAAGTAAGTACATAAACATATTGAGCTTACAATTATTCTTCAGTGACAGAACCCATACAGAACCCATAAAAAAACGGTACTGTCCCGTTCAAAACGGTACGTATGGTCAGCCTAGCCTAAGGTGGAGTGAAAACCTGGACCTTCGTCAGAATAAAAAATTCGGGCGGAAGCTAACCAAAGTTTATATATATATATAAGCTGAAAATTAATTATATCACATTTATTGGCACAATTGAATTCCTTCTTATTTGCAAAGCTGTGCAGAGAAACCGGTTTCTATCTCTTGATCCTGAGCAAACAAATTCCATTTCGGGAATGTCATAATAACGAATGAAGATTTCCCGCTGAGAAATGACCTCGCTCCCACTCAGCTGTATGATGATAACGAAAGCAAAAAAAAAAAAAGGTAACTTGAGGACTAAAAGAAAATATATTTCATCATGACTTTTAGTGATGACTTTGAAATGCTCTTTAAAAAGGAGGTCTGAAAAGGAGTGTCATGACGAAGGAGAGAATATTTTTTTTTTATATATAAATTTCAGGTATGAAATGTTATTCTCGCTCTAAATGTCTCGGAACTGAATAATTTTATCTAATTGGGTAATGAAAGGGATAGCGTTTAGGGACAAACCATATTGCTTTTGATGTCAAGAGTTCACAGAATAGAAAAGAACATCGCAAAATTTATATGGATATTTTCATACTGTAGAGTGTAGACGAAAGGAACGAGGAAAATTCGTTTATGAGTACTATTCATTCATTATTTAAAATATTTTTTTGCTATTTATTAGATTATTAGTTGTAATAGCATTTTAAATACTCATATATATATAACATATATATATTATATATACATATATATATTATATATATATATATATATATATATATATGCATATATATATGCATATATATATATATATATATATATATATATATATATATATACATATATATATATATATATACATATATATATATATATATATACATATACAGGGTGGGCGGAAAGTAGCTCCCTAATTTAAATTACATATAAATTATGTATAAATTGTGATTGTATTGTTATATTGTTATGGTGTGTTCTCTAAAGTGGTACAATTGTAACGGTAATCTTTTTTTCTCTAAAGTGTTCTCTTTGTGTTCTCTAAAGTGGTACAATTGTAACGTTCATTTTTTTTTTCATTTCAGATTGAAGGGTAACATGGCTGAGCGTTTAACACTGCAGGAGCGTGCCCAGTTGGCGGCACTGTACGAAGTTTGGCAATCTGTCGTTCGAGTTCAAAGATGGTGGCGGGCCATTCACGGACCACGTGCCCAAGTGGACCCGAAAACAATCAAGAACTGCCACTCGAAGCTCATGACCACGGGGTCTGTGGCAGATGTTCGAAGATGTGGTCGCCCTTCGACATCCAGGGCCCAGGAGACGGTGCAGGCAGTTCAGGAAATGTTCGCACGGAGTCCACGAAAGTCAACTCGCCAGGCAGCTCGGGAAAGTGGACTCTCCCGCTACTCAGTGCGAACTGTGCTGAAGAAGGAGCTGAACTGGCGTGCGTGGAAGCCGCATTACTGCCAATCTCTCTCGGACGAGGACTGCGACATTCGCATGGAGTTCGGGGAAATCATGCTGGCTTGGCATGAAGACTGTCCCCATCTCTTCCGCAACATCCTCTGGAGCGACGAGGCGGTGTTCCACGTCGGAGGCTTTCAACCGCCACAATTGCCACTACTGGGCAGGAGAGGATCCCATGGTTACTGCTGAAAAACGGCAGAATCGGTTCAGTGTAACGGTGTGGTGTGGTATGACCTCAGATAAGGTTGTGGGCCCGTTCCTTCTGCGCAACACCATGAATGCTGAGCGGTACCTTGCTATGTTGCGAAACGAGGTCTGGCCGGTTGTCAGCACATGGGAGAACATCGACGATCTGATATTTATGCAAGATGGCGCCCCTCCGCACTTCGCTCTTGTTGTCCGTGAGTGGCTGGATGCCCACTTCCCTGGGCGTTGGATGAGTCGTCGTGGTCCACATCAATGGCCAGCCAGGAGCCCCGACTTGACACCGTGCGACTTCTTTCTTTGGGGGTGGGTAAAGGAAGAAGTCTACCGCACCAAACCGAGGACATTGGAAGAACTGGAGGACCGAATTCGGGAAGTCATGTCCTCCATCCCGCCGGAGTTCCTGCTAAAGTCAGTGGACGCCATTCCTGGGCGGCTCCAGAAGCTGGTGGAAAGAGTTGGAGCCCACATTGAATTTTAGAGAAAACCTACCATGTATGCCTACCTTTTCATATTATTTCTTCTGAAATAAATGGATAATATACGTATTTTTTTACCAATCCAAAATAGGGAGCTACTTTCCGCCCACCCTGTATATATATATATATACATATATATATATATATATATAGGGTGCCCATAAATGATTACCCTGATTAAAGCATGCTATAACTTTTAAATAAACACTCGTATTCAAACAGTTTTAATCATAAGTAGATAAACATACAAAGTTTTGATACATAGTTAATGAACTTAATAAGCTTCCGCATGTGCACCCCTAGTGGCACGTAAAATGTCTAAACGGTATTCACACTCACGCCACACATTTTCCAACATTTGTGGGTTAACTGTTGCAATTGCATCCGTAATGCGTTCTCGCAATGTCCTGATATCTGGAACAACTGTTGCATAAACCAAATCTTTAACATGACCCCAGAGAAAGAACTCCAGCGGGGTAATGTCTGGTGATCTTGGGTGCCATGGGATTGGCACGTCCCTGCCAATCCATCGATTTGGAAATGTTGTGTCGAGAGTTTCACGAACAACATGCGCCCAATGAGAGGGTGCCCCATCTTGTTGGAAGATGACAGTTGGCTGCCTGTCCTGCAGCTGGGGGATGGCGTAATTGATGAGCATATCCAGGTACACAGTTGCGGAAACAGTGTCTACCACTGCTCTTTCCCTTTTCCACGTTTCCAGTTTCCAAGAATTTTTTCATCCACGTCTTAATTAACTTCACATCAGGTGGATTCTTTCCATACTTTGTTCTGAACCTTCGCTGAACACTGACGGGAGATATTTTTTCTGCAAGCCACACAGCACATTGTGCCTGCTCTGTCACAGACGCCATCTTAACTGAACTGCTACTACAGCGCTCCTAGCGGCGAATGCGGTAGACGAAACACACCAGCACAGAAACTCTATGCGTGTAAGAGATCACCTGTAAAAAGAAAACGGATGTAAGAGAACAACACCATTGATATCCCAAAAAACAGTCATCATCACTTTTCCAGCCGATTTTTGAACTTTGAATTTTTTTGGTTGCGATGAATTTTTGTGCCGATGTTCTATGGATTGCCGTTTATTTTCAAGGTCATAATGATGGATACACGTCTGGTCTCTTGTCACGATACTGTGCAGAAATTCATCTCCTTCATTTTCAAAGCGCGACAGATTTTTGGCGGCAGTGAGCATGCGAGGCACCCATCTGGCGCAGACCTTTCGGTAACCGAGAATACTGATAATGTATCCCACTCGCTCTTTGGAGATATCGAGCATTGCAGCAATTTCATTTCGTTTAATGCGACGATTTCCACGAATCAATTCGTCAACGTAGTTCCGATGAGACTCGTCGGTTGCCGTTATAGGCCCACTTCGTGGTTTGTCTTACAAATCTTCTTGCCCTTCTTCTTTACACTGCCTCACCCAACGTCGAACGGTACTCACATCAACACACTGTTTGCTGTACACACCTTGCATTCGCCGATGAATATCTATGGGAGCAACACTTTTCGCGATCAAAAATTCAATTACGGCACGTTGCTTGAAGCGAACGTCTTTACTCCTTTCCGTTGTGACCGATACTGAACCAACGTGTGGAATGATTGTAGGCTATAACACAAAACCAGTTTTATTACCTCTAAACAATCCAGAATTATTCAAGTGGACGCATTACTTTTCAGCCCACCCTCGTACGTATATCGGGTGGCGCAGAAAAAATGCGTCCTGTTTGAAGAACCGCTGCTCCGTTAAGAACATATCCAAATAAATTTTATAAAATTTGTATTCAAATCAAATAATTTAATTACAAACAGAGTTATATCTGTCTAAACTGAAGGTTCGAAACAATGGCTTTCCGCATTAAAACATCAACTTTCACTGGAAACAAACAGATACAAGTAAGACTCATGCACGATATGACCACCATTTTCATTAATCACTGTTATCACACGTCGTTTCCATTGGCGAATAACAGCCTGAATTTGATGTTGTGTTGTTTGTTCCCAACATTCTTCAATGCGATCGCGTTGTTCTGGCTAACGGCTCATGCGTATTGACGAACGTTACATTTCAAACTGAAAGCAGCACGCATTCGCCAAATTTCACTGTCATTTAAACAGTTGTAAATCTGTTAATAGTTATATTATTTGAATATACATTTTATGGAAATTATTTGGATGTTTTAATTTAACTGTAAAATTTTCAGTTCCCTAATCATCAAGAATGAAATAACTGTTTACGAGGGTGAGATTGCACATTATATTGATAAGCTAAAAGTGAGCAAAGCTCCAGGCCCTGATGCACTTTATCCTAGACATTTGAAAGATATTATCGTAGGCCCCTTAACAAAAATTCTTAATAAGTCACTGGAAGCGGGGATTATTCCTGAAGACTTCAAATTAGCTAAGGTTACGCCTATTTTTAAAAAAGGCGTCCGCACAATAGCTAGCAATTATAGGCCTATTAGCTTAACGTCAATTGTCGGTAAACTTTTGGAATCCGTAGTAGGAGATCGTATCGTCGATCACTTAGAAAGTCGCGATTTGATTAATAGTAGCCAGCATGGGTTTCGACGCCATAAATCTTGTTTAACTAATTTGTTGAAGTTTTATAATGAAATAGTGGGCGAATACGATAGGCATAGAGCGGCTTACGTTATTTATTTAGACTTTAAAAAAGCGTTCGTTACAGTTCCGCATAGAAGATTAATTGCGAAGGTTAAAGCGCACGCTATACGTGGTCAGGTAGCTAACTGGTTAGAGGAATGGCTTCGTGCTAGGAAACAGAGGGTCCTTGTTAATGGTAGTGAATCGGGGTGGTTGGATGTAGGTAACGGTGTCCAACAGGGTTCAGTGTTAGGCCCATTGATATTCGTAATCTACATTAACGACATAGATGTAGGCTTCACCAGTAACGTGTCAAAATTCTCGGACGATACTAAAATAGGCGGTAAAGTTCTTAACGTGGACGATACAAATAGGCTCCAAGACGATGTAAATAGGATTATGGAGTGGACGGATAAGTGGCAGATGCAATTTAACGTAGACAAATGTAAAGTTTTGCATATAGGTTCTCGTAACAATAATTACACGTACGAGCGTTAACGGGGAAGTAGATTTAGGCGTACGCGTATCTAAGGATTTAAAAGTTAGGAACCAGTGCCTGGTTGTCTTGCGCAAAAGCTAATAGTATGTTAGGCTTCATACCACGTAATTCCGAATTTAAGTCGAAAAATATTATATTGCCCCTTTACAAGTCCGTAGTCAGGCCTCATTTAGAATATGCCGTTCAGTTTTGGTGCCCGTATTTGCGTGAGGTTATTGATAGGCTGGAAAGGGTTCAGCGTCGTGCCATGAAACTAATTCCGCCATTGCGCAACAAGTCTTACGAAGATACGATTAAAGAGTTAGACTTACATTCACTCGAAACTAGGAGATTAAGGGGGGAGCTTCTTGAAGTTTTCAAAATCGTTAATAAAATCGATAACGTAAATTTTGACAAACTGTTCATGTTCGATAATAACAATACTCGTAATAACGCATTTAAAGTAGGTGGCAGACGTTTCATTACGAACATCGCTAAAAACCTTTTTACATTTAAAGTAATTGATAAATGGAATAATCTTCCCGCGTTCGTCGTGAACTCTACCAGCGTTACTATGTTTAAAAACGGTTGGGATAGGCATTTTAAAAATATTAACGTTGTTTAAAATAATAAAACAATTAGCAACAGGAGCTCTGGGGGTACTGGTCGAGGATGAGTCTGTTGGTGATTAATGCCAACTTGTGACATGCCAGCGTGTGATATGCCAGCAATAAAATTAATAAAAAAAAAATTAACTAACACGAAGTTAGATGTAGCTCGGGGCGTAAACTAATCCACTTTTTGTTATACTCTTCCTACACTTTTTTAAATTTTCTTATCCTCTCTTTACTTATGTGTCTATAGTATGCATGGTATGAGAGTGTTTGAGTTAAGACTGTTTGCATGGTTTGTATGCGTTCTTATTTTACTTTTCATATTTCATCTTTCACCCCTTTCCTATTCTCTTCGACTATTTTCCCGACTTGTCGGCAGTGGCCGGTGGATGATGATGGTGAGTCTTTCTTTCTCTTTTTCTGAATGAATGTTAACCCACGAATGATAGGTTTTGCTACTTACTTAACCCCTTACTCTCTTCTTTTAACCCCCTACTCTCTTCTTTCTCTCGGGCTAACTTTAGAGTGGATCTTAATGTCTTTGTTAGCCTTAGTTTCTGTATATCATATTTGCAGAACAGTAGCTTTTTAAATAGGGTGCGTTTTTTTCCGCCAACCATTTGACAATTTAGCGGAGCTACCAATCGCATTGAAGAATGTTGGGAACAAATAGCACAACATCAAATTCAGACTGCTATTCGCCAATGGAAACGACGTGTGATAACAGTGATTAATGAAAATGGTGATCATATCGCGCATAAGCCTTACTTGTATCTGCTTGTTTCCAGTGAAAGTTGATGTTTTAATGCGGAAAGCCATTGTTTTGAACCTTCAATTTAGACAGATATAACTCTGTAATTAAATTATTTGAATACAAATTTTATGGAATTTATTTTGATATGTTCTTATTTAACTGCAAAATTTTTAGATGTCTACAAATCATATTAACGGAACAGCGGTTCTTCAAACAGGATGCGATTTTTCTGTGCCACCCGATATACGTACGAGGGTGGGCTGAAAAGTAATGCCTCTACTTGAATAATTCTGGATTGTTTAGAGGTAGCCACATAAAACCGGTTTAAAACCGGTTTACAAGATTTCATTTCGAGTTTCTAAATTCTCTTATTTACTGAAGTTAAAAAAAAATTAAATAACTTGATTATTACAATTAACTGTTCTCAAAACACTTTTGAGCCATTAAAAATAATCGCTATAGTGTATTAGATATTCTGTACAATATATATATATATATATATATACACGGTACCCGGTCGATTCGCCGACGGACGTTTTGCCGAACGGACGATTCGCCGAATGGACTGTCATTAATATTTCTATGACAAAACACACACACACGTTATTAAAGGTTATTATTAACTGTCATTGAATTATTTTCTTAAAATATTAAATTATGTTAAATTGACAGTTATAGACGCTTGACGTAAAAACATAGATACCTTTTTAAAATAAATTTATATCGATAATACTATATAAAATATATATATATATATATATATATATATATCTTTCTCGGTGTATATTGTATAATTTAACCCTTTACTGCCCAAAAGGACAAATTTGTAACCTTTCAAATACACGCATTCATAACTTAACCCTACAAAATATTTGGGCAGTAAGGGGTTAAAACTCATTTTAGACCATGGAATTACTTTGACGGTGTCCGGCGAATTTGTCTACAACAATTTGTCTAAAGATACAATTCATCTACAACAATTTGTCTACAACAATTAGTCTACAGATACAATTTAACTACAATAATTTGTCTACAGATACAATTTGTCTAGAGCAGTGGTTCTTAACCTTTTTACTACCATGCCCCCTTTAGGAATTGGTCCTTCCCTCCACGCCCCCCTTCAATCAAAATAACATTCTCAATAACTTCTCAATATTAGCCCATGCTCTCGTTAAGAGAATAACAAATACAATTAGAGAAATTCCTGTTTCTAGGGGGGCGCGCCCCCCCGGTTAAGAACCACTGGTCTAGAGAAACTATTACTAATATTATTTTAAAAAATGACGATTGGTTAGGTTAAGTCGTGATATTTTCGTATTTTAAAAGTAAACTAACGAAAATATCATGATTTAACCTAACCAATCGTCAAGGGTGTACTAACTTTTTATGGCCTTTCTCTGAATCAATAAATTGAAGAGGCATTGTGGGTTACTGAACAGTGAACAATGTAAAAGTTCCAGGATGACTGCAATTTTAAGTGCGAAAACCTAAGACATAAGTTACTAAGATTTAAAAAAGGCAACAAACGAACAAACGTTTCAGAATAGCTTAAACTATAAAGGCACAAACGCAAGACTTAAATTATAAAAGTTAACAACTAGTTTTCGTATTTAAATTATATTTGTTTTTTTTTTAATGACAGTCCATTCGGCGAATCGTCCGTTCGGCGAATCGTCCGTTCGGCGAATCGTCCGTTCGGCGAAACAGCCGTCGGCTCAATGTCCGTTCGGTCAAATGTCCGTCGGTGAAATGTCCATCGGCCAAATGTCCGTCGGTCATCTGTCCGGCCACGATATACACTGTATATAGTGTTTCATTAATATGTGAAAAGCAAAACACTGTTGGTGGAGATGATAATGATTAAGAAAAACACTTAAAATTATTGAAAGTTTAGTCCCCTTTAAGGAGGAACAAATTCTGTTTTTTTTTCTACTGAATGGAACAGTATTCAACGGTACAAAAACGTGTCTGACCTTTGTGAATCCTACTCTAATTAATAGACGGTATTAAAATGGAGACCTAATATCAGAATTAAGAAATAAAACTAAACACGATAATTGACATATAAATGAAATAAGGAAATTAAGTTTGTTATACAGATGTTGCCTGAAGATACACTACAGAAGGTTGTCAAAAATAAATAGACGTCTTTTTTTTTTGTTTTTTTGTTTTGTCCCTTTCGAGTTTGGATTTAATGATGCAATAAATTTATTATTTATTGACTTTTTTGTAATATTGCATATGGGAATATGATAAAGAAATTGAATACTTAATCAAAGGCTAATTTAGCCTATAAATAAATTGTTTATGAAAACAAAGTGAACGAGCCGAAATGGCGGCTCCGTTTTTTTTGTTTGTGGAAGGACGATTTTAGTACATGAATTTAAAAAACACATGTATGTTAAATACTCGTGTAATTAATTTAGGGAAAAAAACATGAATTCAATTGTCTATTTAATTCTGAATAAGTTCAGATAAAAATACCATATACAGGTTACCCCAAAAATAGGAAAATAACTAATGTAAAAATTGCATTTAAAGCTGAACATAAATTACACAGGCCTGCGAATGAGAACTTTGTAAGAGTTGGTTTCTTACTAATAACTGATCTTATATAATTCAACTACGCTGATTTCGAATAAGGTGTCCGTTTTTTCTATCACGTAAGGATTTTCTGCAAAGGGGAAGGAAAAAAAGAACAACATATATAAATATTATTTATTTCAATTTACATTAGGTACCTATTTCGCTTTGCTATACTAATTACAAATGCAAACAACTTTAAAAAGAAAGAAGACTATTAACGTCAATTACATATTCATCTTTATTTGTCCTGAGTTTTCTTGAGAGATCTATGCATTTTAGTCTCGAATGTACACGCTGTTCCTTTTCTTTTATGTGATAATTCTGAAGTATCCCATTTCAATATCCAGCAATAATCAGCCATCATGCTGATGTCCCACCTTCCCTGATATCTCTTCTCCATTTCTGTGATGTCTTGGTGAAACCAAGCATTTATAGGCAGTAGTTTTTAATCAAAATTTAATGAAAATTACTTACATATGTAATATGAAATATGACATTTTGTGAAAAATCTTACGTGATGGCGAAAAATTAATATTATTTTCGGAATCATTGTGCAAAAATTACAATATAAATGATAAAATATTTCGGACAACAAAACCATCGTAGGCCTGTGTTATACTTTTGTATAAAACGGGAAAACTCCGTTAAAGTTAGATTGTTACATTATTAACAAGTTTAATGACATGTTAAAATTACGCCTTATGAAGGGTGATAATTCTTAAAAATAGGATGAATAAATTTAAGAGAATCTATTAGAAGAAAGCTAAGTAAATCTTAAGCCTGGCAGCCCGGCGGCAAAGGGGGTATCATATACCGAAAAGAGAATGTATCGTACAAAATGTATAAAAGCTATAATCAGTTAAAAAAGATACATTTTATATCAAGTTACTCCTTATATACAGTGTCCCATAAAGATGTATACAATCCTTGAAGTTGAAAAATTTCATTATATATTCACATATTTGATATCAGTAATGTTCATTGTAGAGCTGAAACGTTACTTTTATTTTATGGGAGAAATAGGCCACAGATAGGCTAGGTTCTCTTTGTTTATAGGAAAAAAAGACTGGCCTATCAGTACCCTATTTAAAATGGCGGAATCCCGTTTGACGTTCGGACGACGGAAGCATATATTGAAGTGGTATTTCAAAACCGAAAATATTAGCGAGGTACAGAGATGGCACTGTGAAAGACGTGTGCAAAGAACATTCAGGAAGACCTCGAACATCGACTTGTGAAGACAATAAGGAAAATTTCTTTAAATGATCACCAATACGCCAAAAAAATCTGTCAGACAGTGCTCGCATGCGACCACAATTAGCAAAACAAGTGTACACAGGATACTTAAATCTGCTAAGTTTAAGGCATATGTGCCGCGACTACTGCACGCCATCAACGAGAACGATCTAGACCGGCGAGTTGAATTTTGCGAGTGGTTCTCACGCAGATGTTTTAAAAATGAGCACTTTCCTGGCAAAATTGTATGGTCTGATGAAGCAACTTTTAAGCTAAATGGAACAGTGTATCGGCATAACAGTATTTACTGGGCTTCCGAGAATCCACATATTTCTATGAAAAGGGTAGTGAACCGACCAGGAGTGACAGCGTGGTGCAGAGTGTCATCCAGAGGACTTGTTGGCCTTTTCTTCTTCTATAGGACGGTCACCGGCCCTGTGTATCTCGACATGCTACGTGAATCAGCCATGTCTACTATCCATCAGCAGTACGGCGAGGATGATTTCTACTTTCAACAAGATGGAGCACCTCATTACCATTGCGCTGTTAGGGCATACCTCAATGCCCACTTACCTGGCAGAGAGATTGGACAAAGAGGAAGTAAGGAGTTTCCACCCCGATCACCTGATTTAACACCTTTACAGTTTTTTCTGTTGGGTAAATTAATGCATGAAGTGTACGCAAGAAATCCAAATACACTTGAAGAGCTACATGAGATTGAAGAGGCTTGCAGAAATATTTCACCGAAAGCATGTACATAACATATGTAGGTCTGTTTTATGTCGTGCTCAGCAGTGCAGAAATGCAAGAGGTGGAAATTTTGAACATTTTCGCCAATTGACTTTGAATGCCACGTATATTTCATACACATTATTTATCAGCTATGTTGGATCCATGTGACCAACATGGCAGTCAAAGTGTTGATATGCTTATTTATTATCCTCCTTCAAAGTGATGTTTCAGCGTGACAGTGAACTTTACTGATATCAAATATGTAAATAAATAAGGAAGTTATTCAACTTCAAGGAGTGTATACATCTTTATGGGAGACTCTGTATTGCCGAATAACGTAGCATAAAATTATGTTAGTTAAAAGATGGGAATAATGTCTTTTTTAAAATATAACCTTCGAAGCGAAAGGTTCCAAATAAAACAAACGCAGAAAGTCAGTACATCTCAAAGCTTGTTGAACACTGTCTCACAAAATTTGTGTTTAAAAGTCCTAAAATCAAATAGAAATTGGTTCACCCAAAATATCAAATGAAATTAGACTAAATTCACCCTTTTAAAATTTAATTAAATGCTTAGATAAGGAATGACGTGTGGCTAAAAAAATAAAATGAAATTGTTCCCCTAAGTTTCAGTAAATCACTCTTAAAGTGAATGAGTTGGCTAAAAATAATTCAAACGCAAAATAGTCTTTCCTTAAAATTTAACGGAAGAAAACGGAGACACTCCGTGTAACTGTTCGTGTCTGTAAATACTAAAAAATAGTATATCCTACGTTTCTCCGTTTAGAAAACGGACTGAGTTCCGTATATTCAGTATAAATATAATAAAATACATACGGTGTTATAATGTAAAATTACAAAATAAGGGAATATTTACCACTGTCAAAAAGGAAGTAGGTAAAAATGTAATTAAGGTATGCATTAGATATTATAATACGGTAGTACACATTATAATTGAAATGGTCAATTAACCAGACAGGCCAAAGATAATTCAATCTAAAAGGTATTATGTACCTAGTTAAGACGGTCAAAAAGACCGGGGCCAGAAACCAATTACTCTAAAGAAAAATTGTAGTAGGTATGGGTTCATTCATTTTAAATGGTCTTGCATATTACAGTACGGCTGTATTCAGTTAAATAACTAAAAATTGTAGATTAAAATTGTCTAACACTTATATTTAAATTGGTTGTGCATTTTACTTAATTGTATTATTATTATTATTATTATTATTATTAAGTATCTTCCCTAAATCGATAAATATTCATTACTGTAAAAAATTTCATTTTTGCATTGTAAGTTGTTTATTAAAATCTTTGACGAATACATTATTTTAGTAAAAGGCTTTTCACTTATTCCCTACACGGATTGACAGAGAACTAAGAATATATAACAGGTTGTATATAACAATAATCAAATCATAAAATGTTGGGAAAAAACAAATGTGTCTATTTACTTTTGTCAACCCTCTGTACGCTATAAGTTAAGAAAGCAGAAAAATTAGAGGGAGTAACTAAAGTGGGCCTTCCGGGCCAATTTAGCTAAACCTACGGTGCTGGTGCACTTTCAAATTGGTGCCTCGTTTAACTGCGCTTTCTGGCGTTTTTTACTTTTGTCGCTCAGCCACTCCTTCATAGGAGGGCCTCAATTGACGCTGAAATCCAGAACTGTTTTTATAATGACAAAAGGATTATTTTTCATTTGAACTTATTCCCATTCTCACTATCATTCGCACTATCGAGAGTGCTCGAATTGGGAATTCCAGAATTCCAGATGTGGGAAAAGTGTTTCATCACTTGAGGAATGGTAAAAAGGGGTCTGCAACAGTAACGTTACAGTCCCGAGGGGAATTTTTTATGAAAAATCTATAACTTAAAGTAACAAACTTACAGAAATGAGATGGAAACTGATCGATTTGAGAAAACCAATACAAATTTCAGAAGAAATTAACGTTCACTAATTTCTTTTTTAGATTATATAAATTTTTTATCAGTGTTATACGTTGCCATGGTAATTAATTAAAATGTGCAACATCATGTTATGACGTAAGAGTAAATAATTGAGGGGGCGCCGTTTTTGCGGGGCATTCACCCTTGACCCCTCTTTCTCGCATAAAAAAATATATATAACTTATCTGTACCCTCTAAATTTTGTCTTCGAGAACTACTTTAAGAAATATAAAAATTTTTTGTTTAACTCTTGGTACCGAAAGCACACCCGCTGCGTTTTTATGTATATACAGGGTGGGAGAAAAGTCTTTAAGAATTTTATACATACAAATAATTTGTTAATAATAAATAAATTCCAATGATATCACTGCAGTGTATACGATACTTTTCAAAGCAACTATAAAAGGCTAGAACAGGAAGGCCCTAGGCCCTAGCCCCAGTCAGCGCCATATCATTAAGGATGGAATACAGCAATGAAGAAAACGTGTATCTTGTATCGTGGGCTATTTCTTATAATAAATGTGAAGAAAGTTTGCGTCTATTTCAAGAAAAATACAATAAGCCACTACAACTCTTCGATACTCGAAGCTCAAACTTTTGGAAACAGGGAGCCTGGTAAAAGATTGTCCAAGAAGTAGAAGGCCAGTGACGGAGACATTAGACAACAGCAAAGAAAATGTCCTCGCCATTTTTCAAGTCGATCCAACAACTTCAACGAGAAAAGTGAGGAATTGAATATTTCCAAATTTTCAGTAGCAAAAATATTGAAATCACAGTTATAAACCCATTTACTCTCAGCTCATATACGACAATGATTCTGATAGACGGCTGTAGTTTGCTGAAACAATGGATGAATGCGTCTTCGGTTTAACTAGTAAAGGAAACAAATACAATGATCACCAGGGGCGTAGCTAGGGGGTGGAGAAGGGGCAGCCGCCATGGGCGCCAAAGAGAGGGGGACGCCAAAATTGCATTTTAAATTTTCTACTTATTTTTATTCTTATTTCTCAAATAAAGCGAATAATTTGCGATCTGTCTCTTGTCGCTGTTTTCTTATTTTCCTCTATTCACTCCCAGATTTTTTGGACCCATTATCTCCTGAAACTTAGTCTTGTCACCTGTAATCAACAGGAAAAATTTCTAGACTAAGGTTTTTGGTATGTATGCACCATCGCATTCATTCCAAATTATCGAAAAGAAGGGTAAGTGGAAATCTTTGATGTGCATGAGTAGCATGGGCGCAAAAATGGAGAGTGCAATTGCAATTCTAGTGTTGCAAATGTTGTTCAATATTGTAAGACCTCCTCCCCTCTTCTTTTGTTGCAAAACCCCCTCCCCTTGTTGCAAGACACCCATTTCCCCCCTGTTGGAAAACCCCTATTTGTTGCTACTCCTAGCCCCCTACCACCAAGGTGTCCCAAAAATAAAAAAAGAAGCAAGGTGGATTCTCCCAAACTGCCACAAGTTGGGGGAATCAACCTAACCTAACCTGAGAGAGAGAGAGAGAGAGAGAGAGAGAGAGAGAGAGAGAGAGAGAGAGAGAGAGACCTTCACCTGGATCCGCCAGACGCATAATAAAGCTCTTGGTCTTTGCACTTGACTTAGAAGGTCCTAATCAGCCAGTTGGCTTAGAAGGCTTAATCTGGCTTAGAAGGCGTAAATGGCTTGTTGAGGTGAACATTATTATTTTGACTTGCCAGATTGCACTATTTATTTAATTAAAGCATATATTCTTGACAGTTGGCTTAGAAGTCTTGAGCAGCCAGTCGGTTTAGAAGGCATAACCTACCATTTGGTATAAATATATATATATATGTATTTAATTAAATAATATCGTTTATATATACAATCAAAAGAATTAAATAAAACACCAACACATCATTCTCTTTATTTAGACGAATTATTGGAAATAATTTCATGAAATATATAGAAAATAAATACACAATCAAATTAGTTCATTTTATACACAGTTTAAACGAGGCATATATGCAATAAAAAATAATAATAGTATAAGAATTACACAAGTTGAACTAAGAATTAATACTATAAACACCCAGGAATGTCTGTCAGTCTGCCACGCTCGAAAAGAGAAGAAGATTCTTGATATATATATATGGGCGATATTTGCATTTTAATGTATTAGAAAAAGGCGTAATGAATTCTACTTTTAATTATAATTTTAAAAAGTGTAAAAAATATTTGCTTTTGCGCTCAGCTTTGGGCCGAAATTTAATCTGCGGCTAAGTTCAAAAATTTACCAAATGAGTTCTTTTTATGCACTTTCATACTGATGCTGCAACCATTACTGAATAATTGACTCCCCGGTAACTGAGGGGGCCTGCGGCTCCCCAATTACTGAGGCCAAAGGCCCCAGCACCACGGGCGTAGCTAAATGGGCCCGTAGGGCCCACTTTAGCTAGTATATATATAATAAAATAAATAATAAAATAATAATATAAGAAGTACATAGTTTTAAACGTTCGAATATAATCATCAAAATAATAGTACAGGAGAAATCTATATACACACTTATATTAAATAATTAAATATATAGAAAATAAATATACTGCAAAACCCTCAAAATACATAAACTTTACGTTCTACTGCACTTAACTAAAACACTAAACCCACACGTGATCAAGTCTACAGTTACATCATTGTTGCTTTGCACTATGCAATAAATACGATTTAACATTACTTCACCGCTCAAGTTATAGGGATGCCTATACTCAATGTAAAGGACCTTCATTTCGTTCAATACTATTTTTGTGCCCACTTTACATTCGGTTGGCAAGTTATCTTTAAACACTGACAGAATACATTCAAAAGCACGTACAAAGAGGTCATCGTTAGCCACAAGATTATTATTAAATACTAGTTATAAACACTCCTTTCCAATCAAGGGTTTATTCTTACCGATCCGATCTTTTCAATCGTGGACTCATCTTCACAATTCATAGCAACAGTTGAAATAATCTTCTAATCTTCTAAGTCGTAAAGACAGCTGCTTATTATATAAAGATACAATTCTTGAGGTTGAACGGTGTAGGTGATCTCAGCCCTGTACCGCTCGAGTCCCTTGTACCAAAGTTCAGGATATTTCGAAGAGTCTAAACCTTTTAAATAAGCATCCAGCTCTAGACCATTCTCGCCTTGTTCAGTTCTACACTCGCTAAACCCGTCGACCAGAGCGGTGTATGCGTATTCAAGAACTGTATCAAAATAAAGCATATCCGTAACACGAGCGTCTAATATAGGCTTCACTTTCAGGAAGCTGATGATTTCAAACATTCTGTCGAGGATGAAACGGTTTCGCGTAGGGACAAGAACGTTATTATCAGGAGCATTCTTCCAAATCAATCGTATATTAATGCATGGCTGATCGTTATTTATAAACAACGTACAAACAATGACATATGAGACTGAGAGGGTATGACTAATCTGCTCTCTTCTTGTATCTACACCTGCAAGTATTTTATAACGATCCTCGCTCCACTTCTCAACTATCACGAAAACTCTATTCATCTCCTCAACACAAATAAACAACATTCCGTTTACCAGAGTTTGTTTGTCTACAAGTCGTTTCCAGTACATAGTTCATGGCACTAGTTTTACGCCTGAATACGCACAATGACTTCGTCACGGACACATCGTACACGGAATTGAGAATGCTGCTCAAAAGAAGCTCCATCGTATTCTATTATGAGGAGTGCACGTCCAGTCGGTTCAAGCTCTGAGATGACTATGAGCCACAGGTGGGCGGATCGACTCGACGGGAGGTATGGAGGAGTGAGTAACACAATAAGCTGATGAATCATGTACGGCGTTGTTCCAACGTGAAAGATTCATGTGAATACTTGTATCCCATTATATTGGGGAGGGGTTTTGAGAAATTTTCCATCTGCAATACATGAAGCAATACCGGTTTTAATGTTTTATCACTCACACTCCCCACAATGCACACCAGACATTTTCGTTCAGGGGGATTTTCACGAACTAAACACATTTTATTCACACTCCGGCGCACTATTTGAGAGAAACATATGCCCGTATTTTTTATTTTTGCTTAGCAGACATACTCGCCTTTAAATTCTATAAAAATTCACGCAGGCCTTTAGCCACAACCTTACTACAAACCTCGTCATGATATATATTAATGTAGTCGTAAAAATACTTCAGATTCTCCATTATGACAAGATTTACATTCTCAGCCGCAGGGTACGAGTACTCAGGTATGATGCAACATGATATAATACCGCTTGTCATACCACTTATCAACAAGACTCACTAACCATAACCGTTGCTTCTCTTCTGCATGTGTTGTTTCTTCCACTTCACGGTTATGTAAATTTTTATAAAGTTTAGTCCTACAACATAGTTCAATACATCGCTTGTACCAAAAAATTCTGCAATTCTCTCGCCAGAATAGTCGTAGAGTATTTGTGCCTCTTGTTCCACAAGCTTCGCATGGTTCAATGTAGCCTTAAAAGTATCAAGGAGGGAGGGATAGGGAGTCTTTCAGTACCCACCACATCTTCAAACTTTGCCGAATACCACTTCATAAAAGTTGAACACACAATATTAAAGGTAACCATTACTATTTTCCTTCTACGTGGGATTTCTTCAAATGCACGTCTGAGTTCCAGGGCTTGTAGCAGTCAACTGAGCACGCAGGGGTAGAGATATGCCCAGGTAGTAGCAGGAGTCACGTGATCATTGATCGATCATACAGGGGGTGGAGCTTAGAACTTTCTCCTGTACATACGCACACACACACACACACACACACACAAAGGAGAAAGTGAAACGCTAAATGAAACACGATTTATTTAATAAACATATCATCGAATTATTCAAGTATACATTTAAAATACGTGTAATAAATAAAATAAACATATCGTTAACAAGTATAATATATATATATATATATTATATATATATATATAATATATATATATATATTATATATATATATGTTATACACGAGCCGTATAGTTCCCAAAGACCCACCATATTTCTCTGCAATGTCTAGACAACCTTTTGATACAGAAACCATATGGGTTCCTAATGACCCATACAACGCTCCCTCCGCGAAGCGTGAACGATGCACCATAAAAACATTGGCACCTACGCAGTTTCCGGTCACTGGGTTCGCCTTTTGTGTGCCTCGGACTCTGACGTGGGATAACTTAGGCATATGAAAACACGAAATGCGAAGAAAAGAATCAGAATGTAACTTTCGCTCCGTCAGGAAAGAGATAGGCTGAGTTGCGATTAAGTTGTTCTCCGAGTGAGGACCACGAGGGGATTTGCTCGTTAAAGACTAAATTGGAGAGATTCATTGAGTTGAATATTGAGTATGTGAGAGAAAATTGAGGGCCATTCGTCTAACTACAGCGAGAGAAGTAGTGGACTGGCAACTTTTAATCTTGAGTGATTAATTTATCTTTAAGTCTAATTTAAGCTACAATTGAACTCGATTATACTACATTTCATGAACTTTGACTAAACTTGTAACCATCGAACTGTGTCTCTAATTCACTAATTAAAAGCTACTTAAATTAACTATTTCATTATCAATTACGCACCTAGAACCGGTGTTTAGATGTAAGCGGAAGATAAAGAATTCACACGAAGGGTCACCAAGCTAACAGAAAGGCTAATTATAATAATCAAGGAAAAACAAACAACCAAACGTCCAAATTTCACATTTAATTTTTGGCCTTCGTGGTGACCTTCAATTAAAATAAACATTTGTAATAAAGGGGTTCCGTCAAAACAATCATGGATTATGGTATCCAAAAGGTACGGTATCATAGGTACCAGGCACCTGGTAACGTTTCCTATAGGTGTTACTGCATACCTTCGTACCCCTAAGTTCCTTCACGCCACCCAGTTTCTGCGCCCGAAAATAGTGGGTCCCCACAGTCAGTTGGGGCGGATGGTCGCCCTCATCTTCCAAGCACACTAGATCCTTCAACGATTCAGAGTTAACGATCCGCCGATTCGCCTGGTTGAGCGTGATACCCTTAGCCTTCACGATATATTTCATATCTCCCCCACCCTTACCCGTACCCCATAAGTTTTTGGCACTGTTGATACAAAGGAGTCAGCGTATGCGATGTCTCCATACTCATCCTTGATCTCATCAGTCAACTCTCCAAGGAATTCACGTGTCACTTTCGTGAAATAATTTTTCATATATATATATATATATATATATATATATATATATATATATACACATTCTTTTAACATTATTTGCCCTTCGTCTAAACGAAATAAAATGTTTTTATTGCATGTTTTTGCCAGTGTGTCTGATATTTTATTGTCCATCGGGAGCGTTGGCATAATCCCAGACTTCACTATAACTTTGGGCCAAATGAACGTTCCCCTTGCCTATATTCTATGCAAATTTTCCCCAAAGACTGTTTAGCCACAACTTTCCACGTTTAGTCACAACTTTCCACTAAAGCGCTTGCCTGGGTTCTTTACAATTTGGGAACGGTCAAGCTGTATCCCTTCAGAGTCACGGTAACGCTGAATATAAGCCGATTTTTCATCTTCGGTAACAACTCCTCGCGGATAACATGATGCCTCTACCTTATCCTTCAAAAGAGTGTTTATATATGACGAAAAGTTTGAGTAGCTTCTGAAACCTCCATACCTCATATATCTTCAATATTCTGTAGCCATGGCGAACGGCTAGGGACAGCTCAGGGCTTGTATATACGCCTCTGATCTTACGCTGGTTGGTTGTGTGATACGAGCCCCATTGTTCTCCTCTGCGCACTTCATACACAGGGGAAACATGAGCTTGTGGTCTATAACGACTGGTAAGATCGGCATCCATAAATCGCGAGGGGGGAGCACATCTACGAAAGAAAGACCGAAATAGTACTTGTTCAAATTTGTTGAGAACACCTCGATGGTGGGCAGGTCAGGTCCCACCAGTTTTTCAGGTGCACCTACGTGGTACGGATTGTTCTTCATCACGTAGGGTATAAAGAACAGAAATCGTAGTAATAGAGTTTCACCCCCTTCGTAGGCGGAAAGTATAGCTTGAAGGAATTTTTACGCATTCCGAAAAAGCTATCACCGCATTTGAGAGGACCCAGCACTATTGAACGCTTGGTCGTGTTTATTTCTTCACGGTACTGTCCATCTATTTCCATCCGTGCATCATACTCATGCTCCCACAAGACCTTGTGATTGAACTGGGCGCCTATAAGCTGATCGCGGGTGTGGGTCCATGCAAGACTGTCGGCAGGAGATCTACCGTGGATATCTCCTACGATTCCACACTTAGGACGAGGGCATCCGTGCCACCAGCAACCATTAAAGGAGTACACAGTCTTCTCACCAGTGGCACGGTTTTCGCTTTGACCATCGACCCAATAAACACTTCCCCCGTGTTGTGGGCATGCTTTAGGTATACACCTGTCTGCTGCTGTATGTGTATGAGCCAGTAAATAGCCTTGTACCCATAACTGCGAGGATTGTTTCTGTGAATGACAGCTAAGGTGTCTTTAGCCATGAAATTGCTCTTGAACACCGTAAAGCACAATGAGGCGATCGTGGTTGCGACTTGCAACGGATCGCATTTGAAACGGTCTATGTATATCCTTCTAAATGCCTGGAAACATACTCTAAGCACGCGCACATCATTCAGGCATAATACTCACATTCATCAGCTACATTGTAAAGATTAGATTCATTAAAACTGTTGTAGTAGCGGTCAAAATCTTCACGTTCACCTCGCTAGTGAGGAATGTGTAAGGGAAATATCCTTTTGAAACTTCGGCGGCTAAGACCATTACCTTGGGTAGCATTGCTAATATCTCAGATGACTCGTACTCAAGCAACTCCTTATAAAGGAACTGTGTGTCAAATTTGGCCCCGTAATGGGCAAGAATATACAGTCTTTTTTTTAACTTGTCCTCTAACTTGACAACATAGGACACAAAGAGTTTCACGGAACTGTCGTGTGCAATCGTTTTAAAAATGTTTGTCCGTTTACCACATTTGTGACATTCATCACACTCGACCTCCATGCACTCATCACAGATAGACTGGCTTACAAGTAGATGCGGGATAACCTCTTTGGTTTCAACAATCGTATATGTTTCTATATCGTTGTACACAGTTATACAAGGTCTATTTTTAGGCTTAGAGTCTTTCATATAACATACATGCTTTACTCCAACCACCTTATATTTCTCATGGCATGTAGAACAGTGAATTTCATCACATTTATGCTTGAAATTCCCCCAACTATCCATCATATGAAATATACCATATTCACAGATTCTCATTTTCCTGCAAGTGCCAATTGACTTTTGGAGCTCAAAACAGTTATTATTGAAAAATATGCGTCTGCATACATCATAGTCCCTCTTCTCAGCTTCAACCACACGGCTTTCACATTTGGAGCTTTTACACTGCGCACATACCATGTGGCAATCTTTACAATGTTTCACTATATCATCCGCAAACTCGAGACACCCCTTACACAAATCATGATGCCTTCCATATTTTCGACTTTTATCATAACTCGTGTAAAGAGCCCTTATATTACGGATAGAGAGATACGTTGAACCTGACAATCCTAAAATAAGTAGGGGATCTTGTACGATCTCTCACCCTGCTTTCAAAAACACATACAGTCCTACGACGAGCATCCATTCCAAATACAACTATACGAACATTCATTTCCTCTTCTACCCTCTCAGCTCTTCAGGATCCATATTACAATCAAACTCAAGCTTGCAATCTGAGGCCAGTTTACGGGCACGCTGCACAACCGTAGGCAACCAAACTTTTTGCGTCCGTGGATTTAGTGATTTAGTGCAGTAAACATACGGGCCAAGACTAATGCTATGAAGCCGCATCCACGATCGGCGTTTATATGCCGCCTGTAAATAGCCTCAGAATTGAAGTTAAGAGTATAAGATGTGGCACTATGACCCGCAACACGGAATACACGGTCAATATCTACCTTGAAGTTGTCCATATTGAAGGCTGTACTACTTTGAGAGGCCTGCATTATACGGCCTAATATATACCCTATATCTACAACTGCCAAGCCTCTGAATGGTATTACTACCCAAAAATCATCTTCATCCCCGTCATCTGAACCGAACCCGAAGGACAGCCTCGTCTTGACTTCACGTTCGTCGCGGTTCTGAAGGGCAAACTCCACAGTACGTTCAGTTACGCGCCGTAGTCCGTGTTCATCACCATTGCTATACATGGATCCAGGGTAAAACCTGACTATATACCGATTTCTAGTCAAGGCTGGGATGGAGTGGCGGTGCGCACCAACTCGAATGTTATACCTTCCTCTACAGCACGAGAAGCTGCTGTTGTGGAGGATGTACCAGAATTGAACAGGAATAAGGAGGTACATTATTATTTGAGGAAGGTACTATTGTGGAGGTTGTGTCGTAAGACGTAGAGGGTTGGGGCTCTATTACTGGAGGTCTAACAACCGGCGCACTCCTGTCACGCTTTATACCTGACGTGGAAGGCTCTTCATCATGCTTCCGCTTTGAACTTGTGCGTTGTGGTGTTACAGGTGTCGCTGGTGTGGGCTCGTTAGCGGAGATGGAGTCTGCGACAACAACTACACTGTCATCGGGGTCGTCTGTAATGTCGATGATGGGGACATGATGCTGTCCTTCATCGTCATTCACGGTTCTGTGGAAGAAGAGGAAAAACAAGACTGTAGAATATAAGGAACACCACTTAAATTTTTATTATATTTTGTAAATGACCCACTTAGGAGTGTGACGTGTTAGAGATGGAATCTGTAGGAAAATTCAGGTTCACGAGCTCATCCACATGTATTATATCTGGCCCTACAGGATATGGTAAAACTGTGTTTATGCTTAAAATCATTAAAGAAAAGGGAGAGATGTTCCCAAAATTTGTGCATAAAGTTATATGGTGCTATCCGACGTATCAATCAGTGTTCAACGAGTACCAAGATGATATTTTGTTCCACAAAGGTGTATATGACGTTAATTCGTTAAAGGGAAATGAACATACAGGCATTGTAATTGAAGATCTCATGTTGGAAATAGATAAAACGTTTGCCGAGACATTTACAGTGTTCTCCAACCATCTTAACATAAGCGTGTTTTTCATCAATCAGAATCTATTTTTCAAAAATAGGTACATGTGCGAGGTGTCGTTAAATACACAATATCTAGTCTTATTCGCGCAACGTAGAGATGTATCACAAATTGGGGTATTAACCAATAAAAATGTTCCCGAATCAGCGTAAGGAGTTTTTGGAAGTTTATAAAAAAGCCACAAGTCAAGGGTCTAGGACAACTGGCCGCGGCCAACTAGCCGCAGCCCAACTCACCACGGCCAATTCGCGTAGCCAACTGGCCGCAGATATAGGGAATAAGACAACTCGCCGCGGCCAACTCGCCGTGATATAGAAATTTTTTTTTTTTTTTTATGAAAATTGTGTGTAATAAAACAAGTGTGTTAAAATTGCTTTACGAAAGTACTTTATTGGAATAAAAAAAATAAAATAAGGATAAAAATGCAAATATCTATGAAAAGTTATGGGCAATTCCCCTAAGGCAGTGGTGCACAAACGTTTTTGATGTGAGGGCCAAGCGAAGAAAATAACAATGTATTAGCCTACTTACTTTCCATCTAAGTCATAAATTGGGTCACTTTTATATTCTAACTTTTTCATTGAATTGAAAAGACCCGTGGGGCCACTGAAAAGACCCGTGGGGGACACATTTGGCCCGCGGGCCATGGTTTGTGCATCACTGCCCTAAGGTATTCAACAAAATTTCGACTGTCAAATTTACTGACAATTGATTTTATCCTTGCATCTGCTTCTCTGAATTTTTTTAACTTGACTGGAGGATTTTGCCCTGCAATCAGCTGCTCGTAATATAGATCTCTTCCTCGTTGAACTTTTTTCAAACCATCAATAAATTTCCAAATCGTAGGATGTTGCATTCCAAGTTCATTTTGCAGTCTTCGGTGCGCAGCTTCTGCGTGATTGTTAGTCCTGTCTTCGTCATTCAAGCAGCGTTGATAAACATTCCACATTTCCTGTGAAAATACACACGCATATATACATATATATACACATATATATATATACTAGCGGAGCGACCCGGCGTTGCCGGTGGATGTTGAACGCTATATATATATATATATATATATGTATGTGTGTGTGTGTGTACACACAGTATATGCCAGGTTAGGTCAACTGAATGCCCGATTAGATTAATTGAATACCTGGGTACGTTAATTGAATGCCCGATTAGGTTAATTGTACGTCCTTGACGATTGGTTATGTTGAGTTGTGATATTTTCGTTAAAGCTAACGAAAATATCACGACATAACCTAACCAATCGTCAAGGGCGTACGGTTGACCTAACCTGGCATTCAACATCCAGGTGCACAGCCTCTAAAATTATATTTAGAATAAAAAATTTAAAATTATAAAATTATAAATTATAAAATCTGGCCACCGCGGCCAGTTGGCTTCGGCGAGTTGGCCGTGGTGAGTTGGGCTGCGGCTAGTTGGCCGCGGCCAGTTGTCCCATTCCCACAAGTCAACGTTACGAATATTTGCTTTGTGACCTTCATCCACGAAACACGTTTAGGGTGCCTCTAAGAACGAACATATTTCCAAACGAGCCTGAAATGGTATATATTCCAGGATGACAAAGAGGCTAAAGAAATACCAGGAATTAATAAAAATCTATCATCGACTGCCCCGGGCAAAGCAACAGATGTTTGCTAAAAATATCGACTCCAAATTTTTAAAATGCATCTGTGAAATCTCTCTTAACATTATAAACTGCAATATATCAATGAAACCCCTTCAGAAGGCTCGTCTACGCCGTTACAAGAACATAATACGTACACTCGCTCGTAAAGTCACACTGTCGGGAAGAAAAAAGAAATTATTGTATAAAGAGGAGGGTCATTCCTCCAAATCTTATTTTCAGTTTTGGGGCCTTTACTGACTAGATTAATATAATGAAGAAAGTGGTAGTGATTTCACACGTGGTGTATACCTCACTACAAAATTCAAAGAGTTCAGACATGGTTCTAGAACCCCGTAAAAGCAAGCTTAAAAGAATGGAAAGCGAATTGTTAGCCCTATTAAACAGTGAAAAAGCACCTGATGAGAAAAGAATCTTATACCAAGAAGCTCTGCAGAAATTTCTTCACGAGTACGACATTAAGACTAATTCGGCGACATTAAGACTAATCCAGGCCCCACTACAACTTACACATGTCACTATGGATACAATAGGACCATGAGACATACAGAGCATAATATTAAAATATTACAAGACAATGTAGATGGCCTCACAAACAAAATCATGCAGCTTAGGGAATTCGTACACAAACAAAACATTCACGTAGCACTTATACAAGAAACAAAACTAAAACGCACACACAAAACACCCACCATCCCTGACTTCACGGTGATCCGTCAAGATCGTACTGGGGGTCACATTAAGAATTCGAAGGCTACTGGGCCAGACAACATATCTAACATACACTTAAACAATTGCGCCCACAGGGAATACTAGCTCTCACAAACATCAGCACATATTCTTACCAACACTGTATTATTCCTGACATATGAAAATAAGGTAAAATTATTACACTACTCAAACCAAGCAAAAGTCCAACAGAACCAGCTTCCTATAGACCCATTACTTTACTATGCACACCTTCCAAAGTAACAGAAAAACTAATCTTACAAATCACCAACCCACACATACCACTATCGCCTACTCAACATGGATTCAGACCTCACCACTCAACCACGACATTACTCACTAACCTCACGCAGCACATCATGGAAGGCATCAACTCCAGACGACCAGCTCAACGTACACTATTAGCAACAATAAACATTAGTAAAGCATTTGATGCTATCCCACGCTTCCCTCTCATAAACAAAATACTCAACACAAACGTGCACAATAACACCAAAAGGTGGCTGAGCAACTATCTTTCAGGAAGATACTCACATGTCACATTTAATGGCAAGTCATTCAAAAGCAAACTTTTTCCGAATGCGGTCCCTCAAGACTCTATTCTCTCACCAACACTGTTCAACTTATACATGCATGACATTCCAACACCCATAGAAAACAAGCTTACCTTATCATCATATGCAGATAACATCACTCTAACATCCACCCAGAACAACATCGACACCGCTATAAATAACCTACAAACATACATAAACAGTATACAAGACTGACTCCTTACTGAGCGGACGCATTCCCTGGGCTCTCTGATATTGTTCCTACTTTTGGATATTGCCGATAACTTTACTTTTGGAAAGTTCCGAATTTTATATACTTGCTTTTATATTCACAGTGTTATAGTTAAGTAACTGAATATTAGTGGTTTTTAGCGATTTAGAAGTTTTCATAGCGTGCCGGCTTAATTTAACTTAAACTTGTGACGGCTATAAACGTTAACTACTTTAACTTGCGCGATGCCGTCACAGAAAGCGTCGTGTGCGAGGTTTGGGGTTAATCGGTTGTATACAGATTTTAAGGATTACAACGGCGGTCCTATGGCGATTACCGAGAGATCGGCTTGATTCTTTTGTGATTTAAGGGACGAAATAAGTGATATAAAACGTAGTGTACGCGAGGTGACGGAAAGACTTGCAACGCTTGATGAGGGCAGGGGTAGGGTTACAGTTGACGAAGGCCGAACCTATACTAACGTTGAAGACGTTAGTAATTTGAAGGGTGAGGTGAGGAACCTAGTTTCTAGTATAGGTAGCTTATCGGAAAGATTAGACAGAGTTGAGGAAGGGGTTAAGGTTGGTCCGAGATTAGTAGATGGGGTAGGATTTAGAGAAGTTAAGGGTGCAGATAGGCCACGTACGTTAGGTGATAGGGGTGAAAGGGGTTAGGTGATCGGGGTTTCGAACCCTTTCGCCCAGTTGGATAGGGATGTGAACGAGGGGGAAACTATTTTAACTGAGGACTGCTTAGTGCGCCATATGGATAAAGAGTTCGTTGAACGGAATCCAACCAAGAGGAGGAAGTTCTGTCTACCAGGGCCAGGATTGACAGAATTAGAGACGAAGTAGATAGGATTGATGGTGCCTCCCGTCACTTGATGTTCGTGACGATGGTAGGGGGCAACAACTCGTATAGGCCCGATACGAGAGTGCCTACCTTTTGGAGAGATATAGGAGGTTAATTAGGTCCCTGGCGGCAAGGTCATATAGGTCTTTATTTCTAGGTATTACCCCTAGGCACGGTTTGGGTCTAACAATTACGTCAAAAACAATATTTTTGAATACTAAACTAGAAGAGATTTGTGCTGAGGAAAATGTACTCTTCGTAAAGCTGTGATCAGAATTTAGTGATCCTAGCCTTTTTATAAAAGATGGGGTGCATTTCAATGAAATAGGGAATGCTAGGCTGGGTAGGTTAATCGATGAGAACGTTCGAAAGCTGTATAGGTCGAAGCCTTCTTTAAACGTTGTGGGTCCGGGAAACGCGGTCTCGACGTGAAAAATAGCTTAAAACGCCGATCCGTGGTAAAAAATAATTTAAACGTCTTTTATTGTAACGCACGTAGAATTAGAAATAAATTGAACGAATTTAAGACGATAATTTATTCCAGGAACTACGATATAGTTGCTATAACGGAAACGTGGTTAAATCCCGTGACTCGGGACTTTTTCGGGGAACTTGATGTAGCGGGTTTTAAACTTTTTACTAATAATAGGTTACACAGGATTGGAGACGGCGTTTTGCTGTATATTCGTAATTCCCTTAGGGCTATCGAGGTTAAGATAGATTTTCCGGCAGCAATTAATACGATATGCGTTGAAGTTAGGGCGCGTAGTATTGGCTTCAATTTTGTTGTTGTTTATAGATCTCCCGTTCAACCCCTCGATATCGATACTAGATTTTACACACTTAGTAACTTTATTAATAATCGGGATAGCATAATTGTCGGAAACTTTAAATCTCCTAACGTTAATTACAAGACTTTTACTGATAATAACGAGGGTTCGAGATTGATTGAGTTCATGGAAGTTAATTTTTTATGACAGATGGTTACCAACGCGCGGTGACAATATTTTAGACGTGGTGATGACGAACGGCGAAAATATAGTTGAAGGTTTAGAAGTAGGTGAGAGTTTGGGATGTAGTGATCAACAAATTATCAGGTTTAAGTTATTGATAGAAAACACTAAGGACAGTAACGTAATAGAAGTCCCTGATATTCGTAGGGCCAATTGTGATAGTTTTGCGGACAGGATGAGAGCAGTGGACTGAGATAACTAACTTATGGGTAATGACGGAAATTTTCATTGGGTGGCGTTTAAAGAAAGTATTTTGAATATCGAAAGGGAGTTTATTCCTCGTAGGCCCAACCGCGCTAGAAATCATGGTAGGCCTAATTGGTGGACTAGGGAAATAGGCGAGTTCATAAACGAGCGTAACAGAGCATATAGACTTAGTAAGCGCAATGGCACGTTAGCTAACTTTAATAGATATATCGAGCTTAGACGTTAGGTTAAAAGATCAGTTAGGAGAATGCTAAGCGTAATTTAGAGATAATTATAGCTGCGGATAGTGAACATAATCCAAAAAAGTTTTTTGACATCGTCAATAATCGTAATCCGATAAAAGATAATAAAGACCCTCTAGTCCGACTAGTGGACGCTAACGGCGCTTTGGCTTCCGACGCTAAGGCGATGGCGGATATTTTTAATAATTTTTGGCGACAGTTTTTACCGTAGAAGACTTAAATAATGTCCCTGATGTGGACGATATCGTTCCATTTAGTAGCGAGACTATTTTGAATGAAATAATTGTTTAAGAGTGTGAAATTGCGCATTATATCGATAAGCTAAAAGTTAGCAACGCTCCAGGCCCTGACGTGCTTTATCCTAGACATTTGAAAAGATTTGAAAGACGTTATCGTAGGCCCCTTAACGAAGATTTTTAATTAGTCACTGGAAACGGGGATTATTCCTGAAGACTTCAAATTAGTTAACGTTACGCCCATTTTTAAAGTAGGCGACCGCACAAGAGCTAGCAATTACAGGCCTATTAACTTAACGTCGATTGTCGGTAAACTTTTGGAATCCGTAGTTAGTGATCGTATCATCGATCACTTAGAAAGTCGCGATTTGATTAATAGTAGTCAGCATGGGTTTCGACGACATAGATTTTTTTAACTAATTTGTTAGAATTTTATAACAAAATAGTGGGCGAATAGGATAGGCATAGAGCGGCTGACGTTATTTATTTAAACTTTAAAAAAGCGTTCGATACAGTTCCGCATAGAAGATTAATTGCGAAGGTTAAAGCGCACGGTATACGTGGTCAGGTAGCCAACTGGTTAGAGGAATGGCTTCGTGCTAGGAAACAGAGGGTCGTTGTTAATGGTAGTGAATCGGGGAGGTTGGATGTAGGTAGCGGTGTCCCACAGGGTTCAGTGTTAGGCCCATTGCTATTCGTAATCTACATTAACGACATAGATGTAGGCTTCACCAGTAACGTGTCAAAATTCTCGGACGATACTAAAATAGGCGGTAAAGTTCTTAACGTGGACGATACAAATAGGCTCCAAAACGATGCAAATAGGATTATGGAGTGGACGGATAGGTGGCAGATGCAATTGAACGTAGACAAATGTAAAGTTTTGCATATAGGTTCTCGTAACAATAATTACACGTACACGATGGACAACAGACAGTTAGCGAGCGTTGAAGAGGAAGTAGATTTAGGCGTACGCGTATCTAAGGATTTAAAATTAGGAACCAGTGCCTGGTTGTCTTGCGCAAAAACTAATAGGATGTTAGGCTTCATACCACGTAATTTCGAATTTAAGTCGAAGAATATTATATTGCCCCTTTACAAGTCCCTAGTCAGGCCTCATTTAGAATATGTCGTTCAATTTTGGTGCCGTGTTTGCTTGAGGATATTGATACGTTGGAAAGGGTTCAGGGTCGTGCCACGAAACTTATTCCTTCATTGCGCAACAAGTCTTACGATGATACGATTAAAGAGTTAGACTTACATTCACTTGAAACTAGGAGATTAATGGGGGAGCTTATTGAAGTTTTCAAAATCGTTAATAACATCGATAACGTAAATTTTGACAAACTGTTCACTTTCGATTATAGCAATACTCGTAATGACGGTTTTAAGTTACGTGGCAGACGATTCATTAATAAAATCGCTAAAAACTTTTTTACATTTAAAGAAATTGATAAATCGAATAATCTTCCTGCATCCATCGTGAACTCTACCAGCGTTAATATGTTTAAAAACCGTTTAGATAGGCATTTTAAAAATATTAACGTTGTTTAAAATAATAAAACAATTAGCAACAGGAACTCTGGGAGTGATGGTCGGGGATGAATCTGTTGACGATTAATGTCAGCTTGTGACATGCCAGCTTGTGATATGCCAGCAAAAAAAAAAATTAGACGAACACGAACTTAGATGTAGTCGTTGCCTAAACTAACCCACTTTTTTATATTCTTTATACTTTTTTTTCTTATCCTCTCCTTACTTGCATGTGTTTAACTCTCTTTACTTGCATGTCTGTAGTTTGCATGGTATGATAGTGTTTGAGTTTAGACTGTGTTTGCATGGTTTGTAAGCTTTCTTATTTTACTTCTTTTCATCTTTCATCTTTCTTTCTCTTTTTCTGAATGAATTTTAACCCACGAATGTTAGGTTTTGTTACTCACTTAACCCCTTATTCTCTTCTTTTAACCCCTACTCTCTTCTTTCTCTCGGGCTAACCTTAAAGTGGATTTTATGGTCTTTGTTAGCCTTAGCTTCTGTAGATCTGTAGAAGACTGGCTCACACACAATAGATTCAAAGTAGCGCCCACAAAATCAACCATCACCTTGCTAACAAGCAACACAAAAGAACACCAGGTAACTCCACAGCTTACACTAAGCAACATCAACATTCCACACACTCACAGGACCAAAATACTTGGGGTCACATACAACACATCATTATCTTTTGCAAACCACATTCACGACATTGAAAACAAATGTACGTCAAGACTTAACACGCTTAGGGTACTAACAGGCACAAACGTTGGACAGCAGCAGAAAACAACATAACTCATACAAACAATATATTCGCTCAGTTATGGACTATGCTAGCCCATGCTGGGCACCCATTATCTCAAACACACACATAAACACCTTACAGACAATACAAAACAACGCACTTCGTATCATTGTAGGATGTACTCAAATAACACCAATAGAACACCTGCACACAGAAACAAAAATACTGAAAGTTAGGGAACATTTAAATAAGAGAGGAGCACAATTCATGGCTGCAGCGACAACTGACCTACAACACCCTTGCCACTACATGTACAATCATGCAGCAACACATCGCACCATTAAGGTAACACCAGAGAGACATTATAACCAAATACTCCATTCCATACCACGCCCCACAGACATCACACAGTACAGAAAACACATACACACACACACACCTAACCCACAAATCACTGACTCGACTCGGTCCGAATGCGTTCCTAGGTGCGAAGCCACCACCCATTGACAGGTCAGAGACCAGCCTGAGTAGATCGGATCGAGTTAACTTAGCACGATTCCGATGTGGACATCACCCCAACTTACAGACATATAAACACAGACTAGACAACTCCATATACGACACCTGCCACCTGTGCCAGGACACACCACAAACAATTGAACACATGACAGAATGTACCGCTCTAGTACAACATGGAACACAACACTACATCACTAGTGCGCTGAACCTCTGGTCCACTCCGGAAAGGGCGATCGGTTACCTGCGTGCCGCCGGCTTGCTCGATCAGGTTGGGCTGATCGGTTAACCAACAACAACAACAACACTATCGACATGCCTCTAAAATACGCAAATGGCTAACATATTAAGAAGACGTTATTATGACATTTCTAGTCCAGCCTTCTACGGAGGCGTTGATAGACTGCACAGAGTTTACAATGATGGAGTAGGGAAAAAAGATGTTCAGATGTTTTTGCGCGAGCAGGATGCTTATACTTATACACTTCATAAGCCTGTGAGAAAAAGGTTTAAAACACCCATGACAGCAGCAGCATCGATTGACTCTATCTGGCAAGCAGATTTAACAGACATGCAAATAGGATACATCCTATTCTTAATAGATGTATTCTCTAGATATTTATCGCTAATTCCTCTGAAAAATAAATCGCTGAAACAGTTGATAAAGCCACCAAAACGTTGATTTTGAAAGAAAACAGGGTTCCTGGCTATTTTTGTACGGATATGGGGAAAGAATTTATAGGCCGAGCTTTTCAGAACATGCTGACAGAGTTTAATATCAGCTATTACACTACCAATTCTATACATAAGGACTCTTTAGCTGAAAGGGTTCAATGTACCATAAATGAACGCATGCACCGCTATTTTACACATAAAAACACATACAGATATATAGACATTCTGGAATCATTGGCCTCATCATACAACCGCTCACACCATCGCACGATTGGAACAACACCTAACGAGATTTTAAAAAGAGGTACGCGTACAGAGCCTGATGTGAGAAGAGATATGCGTAGAACACCGCCACACTCTGTGCGTTTTAAAATCAATGATAATGTAAGGCTATCGCGTCCAGGAAATAAATTCACGAAGGGATTTGAGCAAGGTCGGAGACGTGAGATTTTTAAAGTTAGGGCTATGAGACCTAAAGGCAAGATAATGTTGTATTACGTTGAAGATTTGATTGGGGAAGAGAAGCTTTTACCGTGAGGAGTTGCAGAAAGTGACATTTAATTTAGCAAAAAATGTTTAAAATTGAAAAAGTTTTAGGAAGCAAAGGCTCAGGAAAGAGAAAAATGTACCTGGTGAAATGGCTAGGGTACCCAGAAAGCTTCAACACCTATATAAAAGCTAATGCAATAATGAAGCTTAAATATAAGCAACACGGCGTCTAACCACATCTATGTCGCACTAACGTCCTCGTCTTCCCTGTCTGTACATCCTAACATCACCCTGGCGAACTTTGTAATAGAACTCCATGGCCCTATTGAATTGGGTCGCGATTCGTATGAGGTGGGGATATGCGAAATTCAGTTGGACACCCTCTTTTTAAGCATTAATTATAAAGAACCCTTTTTATGGATCTTAGAGACCTTGATGAGTGTGAAAAGGCCGGGGTAACTCGGGATGAAACCATACGTATTGCCCGGATTGGGGATGCACGGTATTACAGTAGAGTAGTAACACTAGTTCCGGGCCGTATACGAAATCATAAACAAAGAAAACCCTGCACATACTCTAATCCTAAAATCACAGGCTAACAAACATATTAAAGTCAAAGGGCTGTTCAAAATTATAACTAATGTGCGATAACAATCAGCTTTCAAAAGAGATACCTTTTACGAGGTGCAACATGACTTGTCCAGCCTAATGTATCAGATGAAATTGGAGAAATTGGTTGCTGCCTATACATGTACTATATTTACAGTAATATATTTACTCTATATTTACTATATTTACAGTAATATAGCGGAGCACCAGTTTGTTGGGGATACCCAGGCACGTCTGCTGCGCATTGCTCACACTCCCAACCATAGAGGGAAGAGCTTGAGTATGACATATGACAGGCCCCATTATGTGAATGTCGAGACTAATTTAATAACCAATATCTCAATATATCTCAGACCGATTGAAGGAAAAAAATTTCCCATTCGGTAATGGGAGCTTAACAGTAAAGCTGCACTTTCGACGCACTGAATTATAATGAACAGAAAGCCTTTCTCAGTCTATCGATGTGTGAGATACCAGCGTGGTATGAGCTTGGATCCATTTTTTCAACCATACTACGTACGGTTGTCCCTTTGCTGAAGAGGGGTGCCAGATATCTCGGGAGAGAAGCACTATAATCACGTCTTAACACAGCAGAAGACATAATGGCTGGGGCTAAACCTAAAGAAGCTCTGAAAAAAACACTTAAAGCGTACAATGGACGAAATCATCAAAGATGCAAAGAGAAAAATGCGTGGTAGTGGGAAGAAGAAGAGGGCTGTCCAGAAGAAGAGATTACCACTACGTGGCGTTAAACGTAAAAGGACATCAAAAAAGAAGAAATGTTCTAAGCGAATGAAACCTATGGTTGACCATTTTTTTACTGATATAAGCTAAGGACATTGATCTCATGAATCATAGACTGTTTACTACTTGTCGAGAGAGGTTGTACTATTTATGACTTGTCGTGGCACGCTTCATCCATCCGTGTAGTTCACAATGTTGTAAATCGGAGCTGTCCCTCTTTGACATGCCCCCAACTCAAATTTCTATTGAGCACAGTGACTTTATTAAAATTAATCCGTTAAACACAATTAGTTCCCCGAGTGCTCCTATAGAATTTGTGATACCCAGCTCAGGCCCATACTTTTTGGCCAAGCTGTGTGCACATTTATGCTAAACTACGTATAGCCCATTCTGATGGAACGGACTACGATGACAAATATGCTGTATACCCTGAAACAAACTTTCTGCACTCCATTTTCAACCAATGTGATGTATATTTAAATCAAGTCATCATATCGGCCTATCTGGAAAATGTGCTAAGCTTCTCCAAAGAAGCGAAGGATACCTTTTTAAATACCAAGGGCTATTATCAGACAAAAGACGAAAGTAATATAAAGGACAAATTTAAAAATTCTAAAAAAAAAGATATATGAGTGTTTTGGACGCCTGGATACAGGCTTCACATTTCAGAAGAAGTTGCTTGTGAATGGGGTGGATATGAAAATAAAGCTCACCCGCATGAATCCTGATATCTGTTTAAATCTGGGTGCTGATCAAGAAAAGGGTGCAAAGCCCGTTGTGATTGATATTATAGAAACATACTATACCTTCGCGTACGCGTGCCTTTAAATTCGAGAATTTCGGCCTTAAAAATATAACTCTATACATCAATGGCGTTGCGTTGGGCGGGGCAATGGATACGGATTATTCATCAGGCGCTCTGTTCCCATTTGCGCGAGAACATATAGTAATCTGGACCATATTACAGGTGTTTGTGATGAGCTCTGGATTGGGGTAATGCAGAAAGAATTCATCGATCAATTTAATCTTTATCCGTTTGACATCACATCTGACTTATCTGCTAGTTTAAATACACACTTAAGTCCACAAAAGAGTGGAAACATCTCAATCAGAGTGGAATTTGCCAAGCCGATAGACGCGCCTATTAGTGTACTAGTATACCTCGAGTCACAAGCCCTAATAGAAGTTAACAGATTTAGGGGCGTTGTCACTGACTTTTAAAATGGTCGCGAATACACTTCAGAGAGTAATGGATAGTGAACGAATCACACATACCAAATTTATCGATGTGTATGCGAAGAATGAAACATTGAAATTGCCAAATACGAGAGATTGTGGTGGTCTTATTGTGAATACCAGTGTTAGTTGGGGTGAAGGGATTCATTGGATAGCTATCTATTTTAAAAATAGGGACCGCCTGTACTATTTTAATTCATTCGGGACTCATTCATGGAATGACGTTATTACTGTAAAATTTCTCGAACAGCTACACATTCCCGAAATTGTATGGAATCCCTCTCGAATCCAAGGATACTTTAGTAACTTATGTGGTATGTATTGCCTTTCGTTTCTCATTTACATGTCACGTGGTAAGGAATTTATAATTTTTTTAAAGTATTCGACCCGTGTCACACTGAGCGGTATGATCAAATGGTATGCAGACAGATAAAAAAAGGGACTCGTTTGTGCGCACTCGATGTTGTATTATGTTTTGCTCGTATATATAAAATGAATATTTGCATCATTCTTGTCCCCAATGATGCTAGTTTATGTATTCTATAGCCTATTTAGAATATAAAGGAAAGTAATTCTGTAGCTAATTTAAGATGGGAATAAAAAATTGTACTATTTTATAAAACATGATTTCTATCATTTAATAAATTGATGAAAATACATTCATGCATCTTCTTACCCGAAACACATGCAAAAGAAAAAGTTCTTACCCGAAACGTAAGAAAAAGAAAAAGCTTACATTATTTCGTTTATGATGTGGCAATCGCTGGGTTGAATGAGCGGTAAAACTTCTACCTCCGTATTCAGGTCCACGACATGCGTTTCTTCAATGCTATCACGAAAAGATTTATAACACGAGTCAATTCCTCGTCAGACCTTCAAAGAGAAAGGGTAATTTAAAATTAACTTGATTAGTTCTTACATTTTTCTGAATCTTTTTTAATAAAAACCCATTTGCTTTTCATAAAAAACACTTGCAGAGTAACCCTTTAAGAGAAAATGCCGAATAACACATTTCAAATAAATTTATTATGGAATTTTATAAAATTATTTAAAACTTGCAACGAGTCTTGATTGTCATAAGTTAAAAAAAATTCAACGATTTTTGATGAATAAAATATCAAAACAGGACTTTACCATAATATTAATTATTAATTACTAATTCAAACTAATCTATAATTAAAAATTGAGGTTATCTGCTATTTTGGTGAATCAGTTTACACTAAAATGTAATGAGATGAAAATAAATTACTACAACCCTCCATATATATATATATATATATATATATATATATATGAAATAATCGAAACACAGAACGGTACTCAAGAGCATTCGCCTAATGACATGTTCAGGAACACTAAAATAAATAACAAGTTCGCGACTAAATTTATTCCACAAAAAATAGAAATACAGGTATATAAATTTTTATACTTACATTTCAACTGCAATCCCTTGCGCCGGATCGTAAGGAGCGTCACTGCAAATATTATCAACAGTTTGCGTTGGACATAATCCATCCCGATCAGTTGCGTTAAAAAGATTAATTGGAGACACCGCGGCAGTCTCCATCTTCATATAAAGCCTGTAAACTGTAAAGTTCTGACTGACTCATGACGGAGGGAATGTGTTTGTTTATTCACTGGTTATAATAAGTGCTGTGAGTTCCAGCTGAAAAACACTTTTATATGCATGATCCCCATGCACTACCACCAAAATACTAATAGGCGGTTCATAATTTTTCTGATTGGTTGTCAATGTAGCTGGGCGGGATATGTTAAATGTGTGACCAATCAGCTGTAGTAACACCGCTATAACGGACCCACGCTTTGGGCAATGAAGTCCTGATTCGTCAACTTCACGAATAATGAAGGTGTCTTTATCAAAGTCAGTTTATTCTCTCCGAAGATTTATTTTCAATGCTCACATCTCAAGGTGAATGAGTGAATTGCCCACTCGCACGCTCTGTCACGGTGCCTTAAGTATTTTGTATTATTATATATTTGCACGCATAATACTCTCAGCTTGATCTTCAACTTTCCCATTTTGGCCATGGGTTAGGTTAGGTTAAGTTATATTGGTTATGGAATCAAAACCATGGGTCTCTACATCATCTGAACACGGTCCCCCATCCAACTACTACCCAGACCTACGTCGCTTAAACATCGCTGATCCAACGGCGATCTGTGTTAGAACAAGGCCACAAAGCATGCGAAATATATATACTAAATATTGTACATTATGTAATTAATTAGTGATTTTTTATGCTTTTTAGAAATTTAATTTTTGGGCGAACTTTTTCCGATACTGTATGCTTATATCCAAACAAAAATTTCAATTATAGTCATCCTTACCTTTTTTACCATGCATAATATAGTTATGAATAATTTACCATGGTTTAAAGTGTGTATTTCTTAAGTTGAGGGAGGGAATTGCTGTCTGATCTCCTACTCCCCGTATATGAATTTAATAGATAGATTGATTCCCTCTGCAGCGTTAAATTTATCAATTTATCAGTATGTAATTTTAAAAAAAAAATTTAAGCGCAGTAGAACAAAGGGTACATATTTTGAGATCAGAATTTTTTTCATAAATTGAATTGTACTCATATTAATGGAAATTTTTTTAACTCATTTTCAAGTGTATTAAAAATAATTTTAAATTTTTTGAATACTTATCTTTATTAAAACTCGCGAGGTTTTGATTGAATAAGTCATTAAAAAATGGATCAAACCCGTAGTAGAGAGTTACACGGAGTTACAAGGAAAAGAAGTACCTCAAAAGGCCTTGCGGCCCACACCGAAGCGGTACCAATGGGTAACAGAGAAAATTTCCTACACCTTCAAATAGCGCGCAAGATTTGGTCTAACCTTTTCTTGAAATGATCTACAGAGGAACTGTTCAAAATTTCTGAAGGTAACTGTTGCACGTGTCACAGACCTTATACATAAAGTAATTCCCACACACACTAGTCCTAAACCGTTTCAAATCCAACTTCCAACCATTGTTGCGAGTTGGGTTATCATTTAAACTAAACATGCTCCTAAAATCGACATGGTTGAACCCGGGTAAGAGCTTGAAAACCTCAATGAGTTGACGCGCAGCCTCCGAGTTTCCAGCGAAAACAAGTTCAGGGCGCGTAAGCGTCGATTGTAGCCCATATACCTAACAGAAGGGATTAATTTGTGGCCCTCGCCTGCACTCGCTCCAGCCTCTCAATATCTTTCCTGAGGGTGGGCGACCAGAACTGCACAGCATACTCCAGGTGCGGCCCAACCAGGGAATTGTACAGAGAGAGCACAATCTCCTTGTTTCGAAACCGAAATTGCCTCCTGATATAACCCAACAACTTCTGGACTTTCTTTTCCACCTCTACGCACTGTTTTGTAAACTTAAAGTCGCTGCTAATTAGCACACCCAAGTCCTTTTCCAAATCAGTGGCCTCGATATTACTCCCAAACATCGAGCAGTCCGAATTGGGATTGGCGTAGCCAATGAGCATCACCTTGCATTTGCCCAAGTTAAACGGCATTTGTCATTTTTCGGACCACTCTCCTATCCTACGAAGGTCCGCACGCAGTTGTTCGATCGCCTCGGGCGTCCCAACATTGGCCCCAAGCTTGATGTCATCAGTGAATTTGGCGATCCGACTGACGATGCCACCGTCGATATCATTTATGTAAATGATAAACAACAGTGGCTCCAAAATGGAAACCTGAGGAACCCCACTAGTGACCGAGGCCCAACTCAAACTAACCCCTTTAATTACAACCCTCTGCCGCCTATTCTTCAGCCAATTTTCAATCCACCTACAGACTTCCCCACCGATACTAAGCGCGCGAACTTTGGCCATTATCCGGCGGTGAGGTACCATATCAAAGGCTTTCTGAAAGTCGAGATAAAGTATATCAATCGCCATACTCTTATCATACTCACTCAACATGACGTGGAAAAACTCGAGCTAGTTGGTGAGACACGACCTATGCCGTCTAAACCCATGTTGGGAATCCCCAAGCAGCTTATAGGAATTGAAATGGTCAACAATCCTATCCGTTATTATCCCCTCTAATAATATTGGGTAAAAAAATTTGAAAAATTTTCTGTTTATTGTGATTTTTCTGTCGTTCCTTAATGATTTCGGGGCGCTGATTCCAAAAATGATATTGGTTTTGCTCTATCATCAACCGTTTCAAAAATATAGGTTATCACACTTTTCATATAGCAAAGTATATAAAGAAGGCTAACATAAATATTTTCTGAAAATAAAAACACTATTGGAAATTAATATTTATTGAGCCAAAATTGTTTGACAAACCCAAAATGGTGCAAAGGATTTAATATATATCATGAGGAGAACCGATAAGAGAATAACAAGCCTCGTTTTGCAGTGTGCGTTCCTTAAAAATGCACTGAAGAACGCGACTTCCGCGTATGAACATTCTTATCCTTTCTGATCAGCGACCATACATAGTATCCCATCATGGAAGCATCCCAATGGCCCTGGTACCTTTTCTCCATCGTTTGAATATCTTGATGGAATCTTTCGCCATGTTCTTCACTCACATCGCCCAGGTTATCAAGAAAAATGTCTAGATGTGAATGCAGAGAGTGTAATTTCAAAGACATACGGCACCCCATTTTGCCGTAGCACTTAATCAAGTTTGACACCAACTCCTTATAGTTTGGTGCTTTATGGTTTCCTAAAAACCCACGAACCACATCACGGAAAGCACACCAAGCCTCTTTTTCGATCGGAGTCATCTTGGATTCAAGGTTCTTTGAATTCAACAGCACTTTGACTTGTGGTCTTACAAAGATGCCAGACTTGACTTTGGCCTCAGAGAGTTTAGGGATATGACCCGAATCTGCTGGAAAACTTCCCTTCCAAAATCGAACCCAGTTACAAACTGCTTAATTAGACCCAACTTAATATGGAGAGGTGGTAGCAGAACTATGTCAGGCTTCACAAGAGGTTCCCTGAGTACATTGTACTTTCCTGGTTGCAGTCCTTCAAGTGGAGGCCAATGAACTGTTTTATAGTGCTCAGTTGAAGCCCTGCTATCCCACAGGCAAAGAAAACATGAATATTTAGTAAATCCTCCCTGTAAACCTAACAGGAAACCAATCATTTTGAAATCACCACACACGTCCCAGTTATATTGTTCATACCTGATTTGAGTGAGCAGTTGTTTGACATTTTCATAGTCCTCTTTCATTTGAACAGAATGTGCAACTGGTATAGATGGATATTTGTTCCCATTGTGGAGTAGAACAGCTTTTAAACTCCAAATTGAACTGTCAATAAACAGGCGCCACTCTGAGGGTATATGTGTTCACCCAATAGCTGTGAATAGACCATTAACCTCGTTGCAATAACAGAGAGAGCCATTGACATCGTAGAACCTTGCAAACTCTTCATGCCGCTTTCGGTATACAGTGCTCTTGCAGTCTTCTCCAAGCAAATTCCACTCTTTGAGTCTGGAGCTCAGAAGCTCAGACCTTGATTTCGTCAGACCCAAATCTCTAATTAAGTCGTCCAATTCCCTCTGATTTGGAAAGTGAGGGTTTGTACTGAAATTTACTGTATATTCTTCATCATGACTGTCCTCACCAGCCGACATCTCAGATGAGCTAGCTGCATCCTCATTTTCAACCTGCAAAGCAAAGAAACAAAATATAGGCATAGCTATATATGTAGAAGAGCATCAGCACTGAGAAAAATCGACACATAATGACCCACAGTCTGTAAATACAGACGGTAAAGTAATGGATAGATACCTGTTCTGGTGGACGTGGTATTGGAAGACCTTCGCCATTTGGTACAGGAGCTATGGACGACGCTACGCTTGGATACTGAAGAGTCTGCCTTCCTTTAACTTTCCTGTACTTAGAAACATCTACCATGCAGTAGTAGCAATCGTCGTGGTAGCTCTTTGGTTCTCTCCATATTCTGGGTACCGCAAAGGGCATTGCCTTGCGTACTCCCCGCAGCCACCTTTCAAGTGTGGAGCGGCAGCTTCCACAGATCACATGGGGTGCCCATGGCTTATCTTGGTCACCCATAGGCATACCAAAATAGAGCCGATACGCGATCCAGAACTTGGTGCCTTTCACAATCTTGTGCGATATTTGCTTGGGGCCTATGTAATTCCCACAAACGTAGCAGAATATATCTGGCGAGTGTTTACAAGTTCTAGTTGCCATTCTCTTTACCAAACTGTACTAAATTAATCATAACCTGCAGATACAGAGAGAAGAGTTATTAAATCTGCAAAAGATTACAGATTCCAGAAAATAGATGTATTCACAACACTGAAATAATGTTCGCAATAAAAAAGGATCGATAGCACTCAAATCGTCAGCACAGAGAAGCACAGAAACACAGTACCTCAGTGCTGGTAACCATCAGGCAAACAACCTGCTTTCTTTGTGTGCTCACACTTACTGACTTCTCAAACTCTGCGCTCTTCTTTATATAGCACAGTGGAAGTTTCGGGCAATTTCTAGAGCAAGAAACTGTCAACGAACATCCGGATTGTTCTCAACAATTCCTGATTATTCTGATATTGCTGCGCCCATAATAACATTATACTGGTAAAACATGAAAAATGGATTATCTCTGAAACCATTGATGATACACACAAACCAAGGCCAGATTTGGACTCAGCGCCCACAAATGCAGATAAAAACAAAAAATTCTATATAAACAGAATCAGTGTTACACTGTAATTTACCTACAACCGATATGAGACTAATGGAACTATAGTTCCCTGGACTTTTGTGATCTCCTTTCTTAAAGATAGGGGTCACGTTGGCTTCCCTCCAGTCACCAGGCACCTGGCCCATCTCCAACGATTTGTTGAAGACTGTAGCCAGGTGGGGAGCCACCTGTTCGCGCACCTCCCGCAACACTCTGGGGAGGAACTGGTCTGGCCCAGGAGCCTTAAACGCGCTTAGTTTGTCTATTCTATCGGCAACGACTGTCGCGGTACACCGAACACTATCCAGGCCAGCACCTTCGTGCCTGACGCCTGGCTCGGGGATGACGCGAGAGAGAGAGAGAGAGAGAGAGAGAGAGAGAGAGAGAGAGAGAGAGAGAAATAATTTTTTTTCTTTCTGTAATAGAAGTTCGGCACGTAAGGTGAAATTCACGGTCTCCAATTCAGCCTATGGTTAAAAATGCCGAAATCGAGGTTTAGGTACATACATTTCTTCAACGATTCATTTTTTTTATAAGTAAAAAGCTTCACTTTCAAATTGTTTGCTTGCTTGCTTGCTACAAGTGGACTGAGCCATTAATGTATATGCATATCATTAATGAAATTATCGTTTCATAGAAACGGTAAGTTGGCTAAAATTTGTAAAATGAAAGTAGATGTGTATATCTTAGGCTTTAGTGCACACATACCCACAACAAACATCCCCATATTCTTCGTTCAACTTGTGTATTTCTTATACAGGGTGTCCATAAATGTTTACCCTGAAAACAGTATGCTCTCATGTTTTAATGACGAATCTTACATCCGTTTTCTTTTTACAGGTGATCTCGTACACGCATAGAGTTTCTGTGCTGGTGTGTTTCGTCTACCGCATTCGCCGCTAGGAGCGCTGTAGTAGCTATTGAGTTAAGATGGGGTCTGTGACAGAGAAGGCACAATGTGTTGTGTGGCTTGCAGAAAAAATATCTCCTGTCAGTGTTCAGCGAAGGTTCAGAACAAAGTATGGAAAGAATCCACCTGATGTGAAGTTAATTAAGTCGTGGATGAAAACATTCTTGGAAACTGGAAACGTGGAAAAGGCTAAGAGCAGTGGTAGACACTGTTTCCGCAACTGTGTACCTGGATATACTCACCAATTACGCCATCCCCCAGCTGCAGGACAGACAGCCAACTGTCATCTTCCAACAAGATGGGGCACCCTCTCATTGGGCGCATGTTGTTCGTGAAACTCTCGACACAACATTTCCAAATCGATGGATTGGCAGGGACGGGCCAATCCCATGGCACCCAAGATCATCAGACATTACCACGCTGGATTTCTTTCTCTGGGGTCATGTTAAAGATGTGGTTTATGCAACAGTTGTTCCAGATATCAGGACATTGCGAGAACGCATTACGGATGCAATTGCAACAGTTAACCCACAAATGTTGGAAAATGTGTGGCGTGAGTGTGAATACCGTTTAGACATTTTACGTGCCACTAAGAGTGCACATGTGGAAGCTTACTAAGTTCATTAACTACGTATCAAAACTTTGTATGTTTATCTACTTATGATTGAAACTGTGTTTGAATAAGAGTGTTTATTTAAAAGTTATAGCAGGCTTTAATCAGGCTAATCATTTATGGACACCCTATACTATTATTATTTTTATTGTATATATATATATATATATATATATATATATATATATATATATATTATATATTCCTCGTTTAAAATGTGCATAGAAAGTGGACTGAGCCATTAATGTGTTTATATACAGTATATCATTAACGAAATTATCGTTCAAAGAAACGGGAAATTGGCTAAAATTTGTAAAATGAAAGTAGTTGTGTATATCTTAGGCATTTTATGCACACATACACACCACTATTCTTCGTTCAACTTGTGTATTTCTTATGTGTGTGTGTGTGTGTGTGTGTGTTTGTGTGTGCGCGCGTCTGACATCTCTCGTCCCATGCATTGGTATAGCATTCGGCTACCAACCCACCTAATTTTTATGTAGGTCGAGAGGAAGGTTCGCTTTTGACCATCACGGTGTTATAAATAATAATAAGTTTTTAATTACATTATGATTGTACACTTAGCAAAATCACAGAAAGCATACTCAAAATCTGTTATTTACTTATATATATATATATATATATATTGTGTTCTTTATGTAATAGAACTCGGCACGTAGGTGAAAGCTACAATCTTCAATCTCTTATTGCCTACGGAAACTTACCTGCTTCAACTTTCTGATCTTGGAATTTGCTCAGCGTGTGTGTGTTGTGTGTGTGTGTGTGTGGTGTGTGTGTGTGTTACAATTTATTTTATATAAAAAGAATGCTTTGTACTAACCCTTCGAATTATATCGTTAGTCTATTTCACTCATGCGACTAACATTTTCCCATTATTATATAAGAATTTTATTTTCCACGATGTTTTAAATAATAATAATGATAATTTTTAAATACATTATGAATGTACACAGGAAAATTACAGAAAGCAGATTCAAAATCTGTTATTTACTTATATATATATATATATATATATATATATATTGTGTTGTTTCTGTAATAGAAAGCTACAATCTTCAATCATTCTCGTGCACACATACCCACCACACACATCCCCATGAGAAATCCTCTGTGGATGAAGGGAATGAGAATGGTGCACGAATTAAATGAAATGTTTAGAAAGATATTCAGGGTATTATTGTGACTAGCCTTATGACAATCAGTTTGGCTTTAGAGTGAAACACTCTACTGACATGTGTTTTTATATGTTAAAGGATGCCGGTCTAAAGTACAAGATGTCAAGTAGCAATGTATATTCCTGTTTTTAAACCACCTTAGACCTACAATTTAACATGGGATCCGAAACACGTTTGTTAATTTTTAATTTTTTTTCTAAGCTGGTATGGAATCCATCACTAAAATTTTTTCATTTTATTCGTGGTGATAAATAGTACGCGTATCTTTTGATCAAATTTAGTTGGTATTTTAATATATATATATATATATATATCGTTTAAAGTGTGTATTATTATTATTTTTGCTTGTATATTTATTTTCTCTCATTTGCTTTTTCATTCACTGTCTGTTATTGGATTTTATCTCATATTCATTTCTTTTTTTTAAATGGTATGCATTTACACGACTAGTTTTAATAAATAAATAATTAAAATAAATGTTGCTCTCTGGCAACGCAACCCTCTCTAAGCATTGAGAACATCTCTCTTGCCTTTAATATATAAATAATTAAAATATATAGTGGTACCTGGCAACCCCCTCTAAGCATTGAGATCATCTCTCTTGCCTATATATAAATAAAAAAATTAAATTACTGGTAACCATTCCATATATAAATAACTGGCGACCCTCAGTATAAAAATAAGTAATTAAAATAGTGGTATCTGACAGCTTCCGACCCTCTATATAAGATGTTGGAACCCTGAATTCGCATTATGCGTCTGGCTAGGGCCAGGCGAACACATGCTCTCTCTCTCTCTCTTAGGTTAAGGCTTACCTTCTTAGGTTAGGATATCCCTTCGGGGGGGTGAGGCCATCCCAGCTTCTCCCCCAAAGACTCTCCTCTTACTTTCTCTCTCTTAGGTTGGGTATACTCCTTTGGGGGTGAGGCCGTCCTAACTTCTTCCCCAAAGCTCTTCCCCTTCATGCAACTTGGAGGGTTACCCCAATCCCCTTGTTGCATAACCCCACTCCCTTGTTGCATTACTACCTCCCATTTGCAACATTACCCCCTCCCCCCTTTGTAACATTGATCAACATTTGCAGCATTGCAATTGCACTCTCCCTTTTTGTGCCCATACTACCTATATGCATAAAGTCACTTATTCAAATTTAGCTCACACCTAATTTTACATAAATAGTAGGTTACTAACATTTCAGAAAAAATTAGCAACAACTGATTTTAATATATAGTTCAATCAAAAACTTTGATTCAGTAATATATTAGAAATTTAGCATTATAACTGACATGATGACACCTAGAAGATAACTGATAAAGGCGTGAAAGTAATCAACCTATTTTTCTAAGTTCTATAACCCAGAGCTTAGTCTCATAGACTGCATATAAGTTCGGTAGTGTCTGTATTATCAGGAATTTCTTGTGGAGTGAATTATGACTATGAACTGCATCTATCATACATTTAGGTAAAAATATTTGCTATGGTACTGAAATAAGCAGAGAATATCCAAGTACAGTAATGATGAGTATTTTTTATTCCATTTTTCAGACAACCACTGAAGCTCATTTTGTATTCTTTTGAAATTACTTAACACTTGTTTATATAATCAGACCTCTAATACAGTTGACAAGGCTAAGCATAAACTTTTTTTATTCGTGTGTGTGTTAAGCATATGTGTGAGGCGGGGAATTTGTGGTTATATGGGAAAGAGAGAAGTGAGGGGATAGGGAAGTGTGGAAGGGAGGTTATGGGGATCATGTATGGTGGGGTTGGGTTTGTGTGGAGTAGTATGTCAAGGATAAGACTACGTGTTAGGGGTGGGCATATCAGAAAGCTGTGGGTGAGGGTGTGAAGGAGGCTGTGTGGATGTGCATTTGGTATTCTCACAGACATTAAATAACCAGCAAAAATACCTGTCATACGGGCACGATATTTAGCCTCATAACAAAACAGACGTCATTTAACACTATGGTACGTACCTTTAAAAGTGTGCAGAGATCATCCAGACTCACCCAGACAGGATGCAGCAGGCGCCACTACAAACGAATCCAACAGTAAAAGTAAACTTCACACCAAGGGAGTTGAGCTGTGAAGGCAGTTAGGCAGTGTAAGATTAACTTCAGGCTAATGAGGTATTATCATTCTAAATAATTTACTATTTAGCTACCATAAATTTCAAAACTAGCCAACTTTTCAGCATTCTTAACTCAGTAGAGCGCAGCACATTCTAAAGAAAAATAATAATCGTAGTAGTGTTCAACAACTTGCATGCAAAACATTTATCCAGTAATAACCTTTTACAGGCGGCCTGTAACAGGCCTAAAGGTGAAATATCTTACTAACCTTTGCGATAATATTATCATATTGCATGTCATTTTATAAATTATACCTAACATAAGTCCTATAAATAACCATAAAAAAGTATCATAATATGAAGGTTGATTTTGTAGGCTACCTGGTCCGTAGTCTGGCCAGTATTATCTAGTCCGTAGCCAGAGGTGGGTAAAGTACTTTCATTTGTTACTTAAGTTAAAGTACAAGTAATCTTTAAAAAATTTACTCAAGTTAAAGTTAAAGTAAACGTTATCAAAAGTACTTAAGTTAAAGTACAAAAGTAAGTGTAAGAAGTACTTTTTAAAGTACTTTTTAAAAAATGAAATAAAATACACTACAAATATATAATAATATAAAATAAACATCATTATGGCAAACAGACTTCATTAGGATACAGAATTAGGATTATTATAAGTAGGAATTATTATATTAAGAACTATAATATATTATCTAAAAATTTATTATAATATGTATGCATTATGTACAAAATTATTGAGTTTTAACAACAGCTGATTTTTCAACTTTTTGCAATCTATCCTGGCTCTTTTTGGTACTTTCTAGAAAGTACATTCTCGAAAAAGCTACTTAAGTACAGGTACTTAAGTATATCTACTTCACTAGTACCCACTTCTGTCCGTAGCCTATGTAAACATGCTGGCCGTCGAATAGTTTGTAGGGCAGTAATAAAGCCGCGAGAAAGGCGAGTGAAAGAGGGCGACTATTAATGCTGCGTCTCTAAAAACATTACAAGCGCCTCTTTCCGTAAATTCTCTCTGCCAGGCAATCTACTGGCGCCCTTCATCATCATGGAGACCATCTGAACGACCCTCACTTTCAAATTATCTCGATTTGCTACTGTACCTGATCCCTACTGAAGGCTCCTGGATCCTAATAACATGAAAAGTAAGTTTGTCTTAAAAAATGACACTGAATTAACACAGAAACTTACATGAGATGAGATACGTACTGTCCAACATACAACGGTGCAGACGATGCAGTGTTGTTGACTTGTGGGCGGGCCCATGGCGCGGCCGACGTGGGATGCCCGCCACAACCAGATTTAAAATGAATTAATTGTTATTCTTGGAGAGAGAGTACGCAAAGAAATTATATCGAGAATAAAGGAAGCAAAGTGTTTCTCCAGGATGTTTGGCTGTACCCAAGATGCATCTCACAAAGAACAAATGAGCCAAATCATAGGATATGTTAGAATAACAGACAGCCAGTGTTCAATTGACGAAAGTTTCATTGATTTCATTGAGAGCCATGAGAAAACTGGACAAGGGCTGACAACAGAGATTACAGAAAAACTGAAGGCTGATGGACTAAAAATTAAAGACTTTAGAGGTCAGGGTTATGACAACGAAGCTAACATGGCAGGGAAATATTATGGACATAAATGCATCGGCAAGATTTGTACCATGTGCGGTCTACACACTTAATCTTGTAGGTGTACATGCAGCAGAGATTTCACCACTTATGATTATATTTTTTGGTACATTCCAAAGAATATTCACAAACCTTTCAGGGTCAACTAACAGATGGGAAAAACTCTTGTCTATTTTAGGAACTACATTGAAAGGGCATTGTGCAACCTGATGGTCCTCAAAGAAACAGGTAGTGATACCACTTCATCACCAGTTTGCTGAACTTCATAGAGTTCTGCAAGATATATCTGATGACCCCAGCCTGAATATTGACACAGTAACGGGTGCTAGAACGCTGATGAATCAGATTGACTTCACTTTCATTTGTTTGCTAGATTTTTGGTATGATGTACTCATCCACATTGATCGTGTAAACTGTGGCCTCCAAGCTAAAAACACAACCATTGATGGCGCCACAAAAATGCTGAAAGGTTTAGTATCAAATTTAACTGAAATGCCAAATTTTCCAGAGAAATGAGTGAGGAAGAAGAAAAGAATGTCAGGAGAGACAGGAGGAATTCAAAAGGGAATGCAGTTCAGTATATGACAGTGTCATCACACAGATTCAGTGGAGATTTCAGAAAATTATGAATATTTCAGAGTTTTCATTTCTCCCTGTCATCCTTTACTGCTAAAAACCTCAAGAAGAGTGCATCTGACCTTGCTCTTATATAACCAAATGATATAGATGGAGTTGAGTTTGCATCTGAAATTGAATGTTTCAAGTTCCATGCAGATGCATTCTCTTGAAGATGCCTATCCCAATACTGATGTAGCTCTGAGGATATTCTTAACGCTTCCAGTCACGGTTGCTTCCTATAATCGCAGTTTTAGCAAACTGAAACTAACTAAAAACTACTTGCGTTCATCAATGGGCCAAGAACGTCTATCTAACATGGCTATTATATCTATAAAACAGAAGATAGCAAACTCTCTGAACTATGACAATGTGATTGATGACTTTGCAGTCATGAAAGCAAGAAAAGTATTTCTTTAATAACTCTTGACTTTGTTAAAGTGAATTTCCTAATAAACTCTGTAAAACTGAATGTGCATAGTGTGCATTAGTAATTTCTCTGTAGTTCAATTTGAGTTCAATAATTAAAAAATAATTATAAACACAACAACGCTATGTCTGAAATTAATTTGTTCAAACTTTGAGACATAACCATAAAATGATAGATAATTAGCTGTGTCAAATAATCCTTATACATGCCACATTATTTATATCAATTAAAATTAAATTCATCACATCAATGATTATTTGCAGGGGGGGGGGGGGAATTCAGGTTCTATCCAGAGCGCCATCAAGGCTTGCTACGCTCTGACGTTCACTACTTGGCGAAAAAAAATCCCAAAATACGATTGGGTAAACCCGTTAAAACGGCTACACTAACAGTTTGGGTGTGCATTGGTTATTCAGGACTCGTTTCCTTTGACGTATACGTAGAGAGATACGATAGATGCAAAACGCTGTTGCCAGGTATTGAGAGAAAAAGTTTTGCCACTTTGTTAAATTAAAACTTAACAAAATATTTGTATGAATAAAATTCTTATAGACTTTTTGTTTGATTTGTTTCATCATTTGAACACTTATCTGTATAATGTTAACTAAGTAGTTGTATGTATAAAATCCTTAAAGACTTCTTCCACCCTGTAGATAAAACAGTGGATGTACTTTAAGTGTCAAGAGTACAATTAGACAATACTAATTAATACTTAAGGTAGAACTAAAGAACCAAATTTAGAGTGATATGCATACCTATAGTGTTGCATATATATATTGGCCTGTTGACTGTAGGCCCTATAGTTAATTATTAAGAAGATAAATGTTACAATTGCTTGATTAAGTGTGCAGTAAGAAAAGTGTATGAATTGTTGATTACCAATGATGGCAAAAGGACAAATTACATAATATCTTATTAAATAAATTACAAGAATGCGCGCGATTAAGTGAATATGAATAACATAGGTCTGCTATATAAACGTAGCACCTTGGACGCATGCCAGTAAGAACTGACGAGGGTAGCAGCTAGCTTCAGTTGGAGATCTCAGAGTCGAAACAAGTTAACACGATGTGTGACGTCGTCTTCTTCAAAGATATGGAGGAGGCAATTCTCGAATCGTTGTCGGGTAAAGAACAATAGAGCCTTGTTTGAAGCAGCCTCCGACAATCTCCAGAGAAAACAACGGATTCTTACGAAGGTAGACAAACGAGTGAATGCCTGTAGATATCGTTGAAGAAGTGCCTGAAACGTGTCACTATAATATATATATATATATATATATATATATATATATATATATATACAGGGTGCTTCACAACCGGTCTGCCATACTTTGGGGGTGATTTGGGGTGTGTGTGACATCGAATAAAAAAGTTAATACAACATAGGTGCAATTTCCAACCCTAGCGGAGCCACGGACGTTTTAAGATGTGCAAACAACAAACCCCAACTTGTTTGTAATTCGATAGATGGCAGCACTGGTGGTAGTTTCGGTTAACGAAGTTACCACTACTAATCCTCAATTTTTTTCTTTCAGTTGGTTCTAATCTGTGGTACGAGACACTGTGCTGCGCTAAGATGAACAATCAAAATGAATCAACAGTTCACGCCCGCTGAATACGCTGATATCCATTTCATTTATGGATTCTGTGATAATAACAACAGAGCGACAGTTGAGGAACATCGAAGACGTTTACCGAACCGCCGAATATCGAACAGTTAAGTGTTTAGTAACAGTCACCAGAGATTAAGGAAAAAGCGACAATTGTGTCACGAAACCAAGAACATGTAGTACGACGGCCTGTTGCTGTGAAGGAACGCATACTGGACCTAGTACAACGCAGCCCAACTACCAGTGTTTGAATGATTTCTAGACGAATTGGTGAATCCGCATCGCGTGTATGGCGAACCATACATGATAAAGGTTTGTATCCCGATCATTTTGAACGTGTGCAAACTCTTCAACCGGATGATTACGATAAACGTGTTCAATTTTGCTAGTGGATGGTTATGCATCGCCAAATTCTTAGTCGCATACTGTTTAGTGATGAAGCACAATTCATTCGGGATGGAATTAACAATAGACGAAATTCCCACTTGTGGTCCGCCGATAATCCCCACGGTATCGTTGCAGGAAACTTTAAACATCAATTCTCGATGAATGTTTGGTGCGGTGTAATTGGAGATCAGCTGATTGGACCGTTCGTTTTGGAACAACGATTAGCTGCTGATATTTATTTGAACTTTCTGACGAACTAATTGCCGCTTTTGATGGAGACAAGGCGCAGGATGTTGTTTTAGCTCAATGGGGCGTCACCACATTTTGGTCATGTTACGGATTACTTGAATCAGCAATACGGGAATCGTTGGATTGGTCGTGCTGATCCAATATCGTGGCCCCCGAGATCTCCGGACCAAACCCCGTTAGATTTCTTTTTATAGGGCCTTATGAAAGCGATGGTCTACAAGACCAAAGTACAAACGAGAGAGGAATTCTTGCGTCGGATTACGGATGCCGCTGCTTACATACGAGAACACCCGGAAATGATTCAATGGGCAGTGGACTCTTGTTTGGAATGAGCAAGGCTGTGCATTGAAAACAGAGGCGGATATTTTGAACATTTATAAGGTGTATCTCAGAAAATGTAACAATAAATACATCAGGTTAATACTCTCGTTTATTTTTTCTGTGCACCTTAAAACGTCCGTAGCTCCGCAACGGTTGGAAATAGCACCGATATTGTATTAACTTTTTTACTCGATATCACCCCGTCCCCAAATCACTCCCCAAAGTATGGCAGACCAGTTGTGAAACACCCTGTGTATATATATATATATATATATGTATATGTCCCCGCAAGGGGGTTCTAAGCTCGTGCTCTTGAGTGCTCTTTGTGCTCGTTTGTACGTGCTTGTTCCTGGAGGTTTCACGTGCGCCCTCCCGGCCCTAGCACCCAAGGATGATGGGGCTCGACCCTGCAGTCCTTGTCATCCTTGGTCTTTTTCCACTTCGACTGTCCCCTCCACCCTTTCTTTTTCCTCTGTCTTTCCTCTCACTTTTTCTTTGTTTTTCCGCTGAGATATGCCCTTTAAATAGAGGCGAATCGGTTCTTCCTGAACTAAAAAAAAAAAAAAAAAAAATATATGTATATGTATATGTGTATATATACGTACATATGATCACTAATATGAAAGTTTTTAAAATAAGTAAATAAAAGAATTTAAAAATAGCGTTCAAATAAACTTATAATATTATTATAAATATACACTATATTTTAATTACACTTCTAAACAATTTTCTTACATCCGCTACACAAATAAGGGGTCGCGCGTCTTAAGGTACCTAAACGCCACCACAGGCGAAAACGTGTTTTTGATGGATATCACTATTTTCACCCTTCCTCTATCGCGTGGTTTGGGTTATAATAACCTTACGACACTAGAAGTATGGTTGAAAACCTCATGAAGCGAACTACTTTTTTCACCTCTATAGCCAGCCAAAAGTTCACCCAAAGTTCGGCATAATAAGAAAATCAAAAAATGTAAAAAAAAAATATATATATATATAAAATATAAAATATGAAAATCTATTCCAAAAACTCATCAACATCTTCATTAGCATATTTAGAACTCTAATTTAGCCAAAAATGAACGTTCTAGCTCAATTAATAACAGAGATACTATTGCGAGAATATTGCTGAACTTTGGAGGCGATTTCTGGCGAATTTTAATTTTGGCGCTTAAGTACCTAAGACGCGGGACCCCTCAAATCTTCTCACCCTTAAATTAATACTAATCTCTTTCAGATTCATATGAGATAGATTCATACAAATAAGAATAAGATAATAAAAACCCACTCTAATAGACAGAGTTTATTTCCACAACAGTTTCGATGCCCACTGACATCCTCTTCGGGTGGATACAGAAAAACGAATCCACCTGATGAGGATGCCAGTGGGCATCGAAACTGTTGTGGAAATAAACTCTGTCTATTAGAGTGGGTTTTTATTATCATATTTTGACCTTCACGTGGAAAAAAGTGAAGTTTTTTGCATTTATTAAATAAGAAATTTTTTTTTAAATGTATCAACTGCGTATATTTTTAAGTCAGTCTTCAAAAGAAGGCTAAATGCCTGGCTTATGACGATACCACATGAAACGGGTGTACCTGGCTATGTGCGATGGAGAGCGCAAGAGACCAACTCGCTCCTCCACCAAGACAGGCCTAGAGGCGAGGCTACCAACTTGACCGTCGTGTGAAGAGAAACCAACGTACGGAACTGCTACGAGGTTACGATTCGAGGTTACGAATCACTTATTATTTTCATCATTAGTTCACACTTAAGCGTTAAACTATTTAATTGAATTACTGCACGGGTAAAAAGACTTAATTGTTATTTAAAGATTCTTTCAAACAAAACGAGCCACTCGAGATTTATGAAGATGTAAAAGGTAAGAAGATTTATTATAAGTTATGGTTTCGTAAACAAGAGGGGAGGATTGATTAAATGTGATCTGCTCATTCGAGTCTCCTGTAGAAGCTGTAGCACAGAGACTATTGAATGAAGAGTTATTATAAATCGTATCATTGGATAAGAGAAAAGTATATCCGTGCCGCTGGAAAAGATAAGGATGTATAATGACCCAAATTGATTATGAATGTACTCGTACATAAGAGGAAAAACTTAAAATAATTAGTGTGGAAAAGATTTACTCATATTTACTCATATTTCATCCTTTAAACACTGAATGAGTGAATGGCTAATACGTTATTTATAAAAATAAATACAATTTAACCGTCTTACAATTTTTGTTGTTACAGTAATGAAGCAAGTGTAGTTTACGTGCCCCTGACGCAAAAGGGGACACAAACTACACTAGGTCAAAGTTGGGGAACGTAAACTACACTAGGATCTTTAGGAAACATTTTTTTAAATGAATCCATCGGTACTTGTAGGTTATCTCCCACCCACCCCCATTTTGACAGAATATTTTCGTTAAAACTAACGAAAATATCACGACTTAACCTAATCAATCATTAAGGGCGTAAAGTTGATCTATTAGTAAATAGTAAATACTATTCCAGAAACAAACAATGTTATAATTAATAATAGATCAACTGTACACTCTTGATAATTGGTTAGGTTGAGCCGTGATATTTTCGTTAGTTTTAACGAAAATATTCTGTCAAAATTGGGGTGGGTGGGGGAGATAACCTACAAGTACCAATCCATCAAATAAAACGTTAAAACAAATGAAAATATTACGACTTAACCTAACTAATCGTCAATTTATATATATAAAATTGACGATCGGTTAGGTTAAGTCGTAATATTTTCGTTAGTTTTAACGTTTTATTTGATTAGGTATACGCGGACAAAGTTGGGGAACGCAAACTACACTACGATAATGTAGGGGAACGTAAACTACACAAGGATAATGTAGGGGAACGTAAACTACTCTAGGCACCACAAAGGGACGTAAACTATAGTTGCTCCACAATAATTTCTAACAAAAACAGGATCAAGTAAAGATAAGCATCCCCAGCCTTCTTTAATTAGTCTTATAAGGCTAACTACGAAAATATCACGACCTAACCTAACCAATCGTCAAGGGCGTACAGTTGACTTAACGATTGGTTAGGTTAGGTCGTGATATTTTCCTTAGTTAGCCTTATAAGGCTAATTAAAGAAGGCTGGGGGTGCTTATCTTTACTTGATCCCAAAAACAAATAATTTTTAAATTGGATTATTTCTTTATTTAATTTGGTCCTTAAATTTTACGCTTTACAGGGCTCTGAATAGATGCAAGGTATACTTTCATTTTTCATTTATGCTGTGTAGATGTACAGTAATTTATATTCTCCCGGGTGAGATGACTTAATCTCAGTTCTAACTACTGAGTGAGATATTGGATTCCTGAGGCTGGGATAATGCCTATATTCCCGTTCATATACGATATCAATGGACTGTAGATTTCTGGTCTGCATCTGCCTTTATAGTTTTAGCTGAGTCAACCATCTGCGAATAGGATATTAAATAAAGTAATCTATATGCAGTTGCGGAAAGAGGTTGTGGTCGAAGAGATAAAATCTATGGAAAAAATACTTAACATTTCAAAATTCAACAAGAATTCATTATTGGTGGGAAAAAAATTTGACCAATAACAAAAAATAACTAAACAGTGGGAATAACACTATTTGCCATCCATTCATAAAGGAGAGAAAGTCATCTGAATATTGGTAGAAGATTAATGCTCCAGCTAATTAACCAATTATGAATATTTGATGAATTTTGAAAAATTTAGTACTTTTTCATATAGATTTTTTTTTTTTCCAACATCCTCGGCTGTACAATAAGCACGTATTTATATGCATACCAGCACTTTTAAATGCATTCAAATTGCGTTTTAGTGTATGAAAATTATTAATAGTGATGAAAAACCTATATAAATTAATTTTTTACCCAAGTAACAGGCTTTTCAGTACATTTATAATTAAACATGAGCACTTAAAATATGCCAATGACGTAGTATGTTTGCATATATTATTGCTCCTATCAGCCATGCTTGCTCATAGCTATATCCCTGCAGAGTTCATGAGGGTATATATCTTGCCCCTGGTCAAAAATAAGTATGGAGACATTCTGTCCAGCAATAATTACAGGCTTATTGCTGTCGCTTCCTGCTTCTCGAAATTACTAGAAAAACTCTTGTTACTCCGATTAAATGATTACCTATGGACATCTCCTAATCAGTTTGGTTTCAAAAGGTCCAACTCAACTGACCTGTGTATCTATGTACTTAAAGAAACAATATCTAAATATATTGACAGTAATTCATCTATTTATGGCCGTTTCCTAGATACAAGTAAGGCATATGATAGCGTGAACCACAACATTTTATTTAAAAAAGCTATAAGACAGGAAGGTTCCCATGTACATATTAAATTTATTGAAATTTTGGTGTCCCCACCAATCTTTTACCGTTAGGTGGGGCAATGTACTATCCGAATGTTTTGGCCCCTCTTGCGGGATCAGACATGGCTCCTTGCTTTCCCCTATGTTGTTTAATGTGTATATTGACGGATTAATTGCTTCACTTAATAAGCAACAGTGGGATGTTGTGTAGAAAACACAAGGATAAATGACTTAGTTTATGCCGATGATATGGTGTTAATAAGTCCCTTTGTTAAAGGTCTGGATCGGCTACTAAAAGTATGCGAAGTGTATTCGCAGAAACATGATATTCTTTTTAATGTTACAAAAACTAAGGTTATGCAATTTCATCCTAAAAGTTGTAAGCAACCAGCTGGTATTAGTTTTAAAATGAAAGGTGAAGTAATTGAGGAAGTACAGTAGTTTAAGTATTTGGGTCATACTATTACCAGCTCATTGAGTGATGACTCGGATATAAGAAAACAATCTCCAAGCCTTTGTGCTAAGCGAATATGACTATAAAGAACTTTCAGTTCTGTACAAGTGAAGCTAAAGACCCTCTCTTTCGTACTTTCTGCAGGAATATTTACGCACAGCAACTCTGGATGAACTATAAAAAAGTTTCTGGCAGAACCCTAAATTTGATGTACAACTCGCAATGTCCCGAGCTTCCCGGAGGTAACAAGACGTGCTCAATACAGTCTGATGCAAAGAATTAAAAATTCAACCAACCCGATTATCCAAGCTATCCATGAGTCTTGCCGTTTATCCTCTAAGCATGGAATTCTTGGTACGAAAACGTCTGTCTGTAGCTCCACTTAACTCCGACATTACTATATTATTTCTAATCAAATGTGTATATTTCTATCCTTAGTATGTGAACTCTCATTGTATTAATAATATTTATCATATGGACTATAGTCTGCCAATAATCCTTTTCATTTTCATTTTCATTTAAACAAGTTACAGGCTTTCTAATACATTTATAATTATTAAACAAGTAACAGACTTTCTAATACATTTATAGTTAAATACAGTAAGTTTCTTTAACATATCCGCTTCAAGTGAAAAGAAAGCATTATTTTAATATATAATTATATATTTTTTACTTTATCGAAAGAATATATGATATTTACCACAAAAAACTAATTAATTAACTCAAAAGGAAATAGATCCGAGGAAAAAAATTTTTTACACGTTGAAAAACTTTTCCCATAACAGAATATATGTTATGCAATTACGATCAAAGAGGCAATCAGAAAGCCCTTTCAGCAAGCTCATTTATATAAGTAGGTCGCTCTAAATATATATACAGATAATGAAAGGAACCAATAATAAGAAGAAAAGCCAGAGAAATTAACCCCAAGAAATAATTACGAAACCAGTCGATAGAGAGAAAACTCATTTTTTCTCATCCGTTTTTATAAATGAAAAAACTTTTGAGAACGGAGAGAGAACCGGGAACATTTATTAGCTGAGGTTTCTTTATAGGAGAAGAGAGGCAAGGAGAACACGTTTTCGAGGCAGAATCAGATCATTTCAATGCAGGAGTTGAGAGAGTCCAAAAGAACTCACGGAGTCGTTCTAATTAGTCCTTCAATTAATTTTTTTTCTTTCACGCAGTCACCAAACGACTACACAAGCGAGAATTTCGGGATGATTATGTTGGTTTACGTCGTCGTCGTCGGCCTAGGCAAGCTACGGCTTGGGACCGTAGCGCATCTATCCGGTATAGGTTAACCTGGATGATGTAGCCATAAACACTGCCGCTAGTTAAGTGCCAACCAGTGATTATCTCACTAGCCGTATTGAGTCCGTTAGGCGAAACTGCGACAGTACCAAAGGTGGAAAATATAACCTTTGGTTTTCTATTGTTTATTTGTAAAATGGACATGGTATTAGATTAAAATAAATATTTGAATATAAATAATTAACTGACAATTGTGATATATAATTAATTATGTTTACATACAATAAAATAATATAGTATACATAAAATTAGTATTAATGTGGTTCACAATTGAATTATAATGGGGTAACTAATTTAAAATGAATTTATAACTATTCCGAAATTCAAGACTGTAAAATTAACATTTATCTTGAAACTAAAATAAGAGTATTCACTACACACTCCCCCACCAGAGAGGAAGTTCAAAGAGTTCCGAACGACACAGATTTCCGCTGGACCTTTTTGGTAGCTACATGTACCTCGCTTAAGGTTGATTCCAAAAACGCAGGCTTAAGACGATCGATAGAAACCTTGTCGACCTTGGAACCGCGCTGGATGAGAAATGATTTGCGCGTACGTCGGAGAACTTCATAGGGCCCGTCATATGGACATTGGAGAGGCCGTTTTGGGAGAGGTACACGAACGAAAACGTGGGTGCAAGATTGGAGGGCTGGGGAAAACAAAGATGTTCTGTTGGCTAGTCAATCGAGGGGGAACAGGCTGAAGGGACTGCATGTGAGAGGAAAGTGTTTGAGCGAATTCCGTAGGATCACATGACTTATCCCCTGCAGTGAAGTAGCCACCTGGTAGCCGCAGTGTTGTTCCATAGACTAGTTCAGCCGCTGTAGTCTTCAGATCACTCTTAAATGCAGAGCGAATACCAAGCAACACGAGTGGAAGTTTATCCATCCAATGGGAGTCTTCGTGACACATAAGGGATGACTTCAGCTGGCGATGGAAGCGTTCGACGAGGCCGTTAGCTTGCGGATGATACGCACAGGTATGCGCATGTACTGTACCCAACAAGCTGGTAAACTTCTTCCAAAGCGAAGACTCAAATTGGCGACCTTGGTCAGTGATGACTTTTGTCGGCAATCCAAATCTTGATACCCATCCATGAAGAAAGGCTCTTGCAACAGTGTCCGCTTGGATATCAGGAAGTGGGATGGCTTCAGGCCATCTGGAAAAGCGGTCGAGACAGGTGAGCAGATAACGTTGGCCTTGAATCACTGGAAGAGGGCCAACAATGTCTACATGAATTACCTCAAATCGCTGGGATGGGGGCGGAAATGCGTCAAAGGGGGACCTGGTGTGCCTTTGGACTTTGGCACGCTGGCAGGCAAGGCACGTTTTGGTCCAATGTTTGACATCCTTCCGCATCGAGGGCCAAACAAAGCGAGAGGTAACCAGGTGTTGCGAAGCACGGATACCAGGATGGGAGGGCTTATGAAGATCCATGAAGACTGCTCGTCTGTGACATGGAGGGACATATGGGCGAATAGCAGCTGTTGATACGTCGCAATAGAGGGGCACAGACAATCCTGGCATACTCATTTTCTTGAGGGAAAGTGAGTGAGTGGAGTCTTCTCTGAGCAGGTCTTGTAGTTCCGTATCCTTATCTTGATCCTGTGCAATAGCATTCCACAGTGTAGAGCTGAGGGTAACAGAAGTAATCTCTATTCTTGAAAGTGCATCCGCTGGAGTGTTCAAGACACCTTTGATGTGGCGGATATCTGTGGTAAATTGCGAGATATAATCGAGTTGCCTGATGACTCTGGGAGAGTGGTTACAGCTGTTTTTATTGAAGACAGTGACCAAAGGTTTGTGGTCGGTAAAAACACAAAAATCTCGGCCTTCAAGGAAATGTTGAAAATGCTTCACGTTTAAGTAAATAGCAAGAAGTTCACGTCCGAAAGCACTATAACGCGTTTGGGCTGGCTGCAGCTTTTTCGAGTAAAACGCGATGGGTGCTTGTTGACCGTTAATGGTTTGTTCCAACACTCCACCGATCGCAACATCTGATGCATCGACCGTCAGAGTTAGGGGGCATCACTGATAGGAAATGACAGAGACAATGCACTATTGATAGCATTTTTGGCATTGTCGAACGCCTGTAAACTATCGCTACACCATACCAATTTCGTTATCTTGCGTTTGTGTGTGATCATAGCGTGTAGAGGAGCAAGAACACTGGCAGAGTTTTGAATGAACTTGCGGTAATAATTTACCAAACCTAGAAACCGACGTAACTCACGCTGATTACTTGGCATAGGGTAATTTTTTATCACTTCACACTTGTCCTGAAGGGGGGTAATTCCGTGCTGCGAAATCGTGTGACCAAGAAATTCCAAGGTTGGCTGTGCAAACACACACTTAGATGCATTAATAGTAACACCGTATTGTTCTAAGCGTTGAAAGAGGAGTGAAAGATGTTCCTTATGTTCCTCTTCCGTTGAGCTGGCCACAAGCAAATCATCGATGTAGGCATAAACAAAGTCTAAGCCTCTGGTGACCTCATCTATAAACCTCTGAAAGGTTTGCGCAGCATTCCGTAGCCCGAACGGCATCTTCAAAAATTCGAATAACCCAAATGGTGTACAAACTGCAGTCTTGGGAATATCCGAAGGCTCTACGGGAATGTGGTGGAAAGCCTTAACGAGATCTATTTTACTGAAGATAGATTTGCCGTGGAGAAGAGAAGTAAAGTCTTGGACATTTGGTACCGGATATCGGTCCGGGATGGTTGTCGAATTCAAAAACCGGTAATCCCCACATGGTCTCCAGTCTCCTGACTTCTTCTGGACCAGGTGTAGGGGAGAGGACCAACTGCTTTTGGAAGGTCTTATTATCCCAAGATCTATCATAAGCTGGAATTCCGATTTGGCAGCTTTCAGTTTGTCCGGGGCAAGACGTCTGGGTTTTGCAAACA
>JAJOZX010004038.1:230000-367500 GCA_023014485.1 Bathynomus jamesi | reverse complement strand
GAGATAATGTAGGTGTGCGTAGATGTGTAATTTAGGTCCCCTTCAGTCGATCAACAAGAAAATGCTCTTAACGTGGTGAAACATGTGGTTTTAATTGTCGAGCATAACGAAGAAAATAACGAAGGGCGGAACGTCTTCTCAGAATAGCAGGGTATATAAATAAACGAATAAGAAATATACCTTCTAATGGACCATTATCGCTTATAACTATTTATTACAACGCTAAAACAGAGAGTAAAAATAATAACATCACAATATTTATTCGAGAAAGAAATTTTCATTACAAAGTTAATACATTTTTGGGTATTTATTCTTTTCATGTACTCTGTTTCGACAAACTTTTAACCCATTTTAACATATTTTTAGCATATTTAACATATTTATTGTTAAGATACTTTTAATTTTTAAGATACTTTTTACTTATTTTGAAACGAATTTTTTGAAAATATTTTTTTAATTCCATTGGTTGAGCTTATCAGTATGTTTAAACGAATTTTTCCATAATGCACGAAATAATTATACAAAGTGTCGACAAAGTCTTGTTGCGGTTTTAAAATTTTATCACAACAAAACGTGAATAATGCAGGTTTTTACATTTTATTGCTTAACTAATAAAGATTCTTTCTTGATTTACAGGTGTGAAGTTGCCATTGATAGAAGCTTCAACGAAAATAGTGATTACACAGGAGAAAGCTCAATGTTTAATGTGTATATATATATATATATATATATATATATATGTGTGTGTGTGTGTATATATGTATATATATATATAGTTTTATTTTCTCTGCCGAAGACTTCGCCTTCAAGCAAAACTCTTACGGTAATCCATAATACTTTGAAAATGAAAAGGCAGTTCTGTCATATTGTAGAAAAATGTAGAAATGAAATATAAGCTTCCAAACTCCTTCCATTGGCATCCAACATGTCAAAACTCGAAATATAATTCACTCGTCAAAACTTTGCTCTCAGTGAACAGTGTTTTGAAGTGTCAAATCTCTGTGGCGTTACAGAGAACGAAATTTAATTAGCATAACGTTCAACGATTTTTTTAGTTTGGAAGAATTAGAAAGTATAGAACTTGACAAGATATTTGTGCACAGCTCTAAAATGACGGGATTAGGGACAACGTCATATTAACGCACATTCATACGAGGATTTATATAACGCCATGTTAACGTATACTTAAACAAGGACTTATATAACGGTTTATAAAGTCTAGATAGTTCCGGAATCAGTATTAACTTAGGATTATTGTATTAAACGCTTATTGAGAAATGTAGTTTTTTATTTATTAAAAGGCCTATATACTGTATTAAGAGTACAACAGTAAACGAGTATCTGTCCAGCTTTACCAGTCGACATGTCACTGACACAACCTTACGGTTGACGAAATAACTTACTGGTTGGAGTTTATGTTTATTAAAATAATTAAATTATTTAAGGATGTCAAGCCTTTAACTTACTTAATAGAGTTTATGTTTATTAAAATAGCTAAATTATTTTAGGATGTCAAGCCTTTAGGGCAAGGGCGAACGTTAATACATAAACAGCACCGATAGAGATAGATTCTGGTAATTTGCGATTTACACTAAACTGACAAGCTGTACTTACAAAATTTTGAGAGCCCCAAAAACCTGTGATCCTGACTGAACAAAACCTAGAATTCAACTCCCCGTATGTAGGATCTTGTGGCACCCTTGTAGAGGGTTTTCCGCAACTTCTTTCCCCAAGGGCAGCTCTTGTCCCCCAATTCCCAACCGAAACACCCACAAAAAATATAAAAACCGTTACATTCTCTGAGAAGTTACATTGAACAGACATCTTAAATTTATCTTTCCAAAACGACTATATAAAAAAACGCTATATTAAAAAGTTTAATTTGAAATACTTATGAAACTGCTATATCAACAATGTCCATTATAAACATTTCTCTCGGTGCCATTTATTAAATTTATTACAAATCATTACAGTACTTCAGTTTTTGCATTTCTTTTATTAAAGTTAATACGATATTTATGAATATGAACAAAGAATTTATAGGATGAGGTCCATAAAACGTCGTTATAACTCCAAATTAGGTATTTCAGGGAAAACTTTAAGTATTAAATGTATTATTTTCGTCTAATTCTACCCTTCATAAATAAAGTGCATCTTCTATATGCTCACTATTTTCTGTTCATACATACGAGAATAGATATAAATATACAATGTATCGATAAGCTGTATTTACAAAAGACAACGAATGTACTTCGGGTGCGAAGAGTACAATTAGACCAGCGGTTCTCAAACTTTTTCCTCTTCTGTACCCCTTGAATTCTTTCACGAGATTTTCTGGATTTTCGAGAGAGATAGATGATTTTTACTTTCTTTACGACTGTGTGACTTGTGGCCGTTTGTTAATCGTATATACAATTAAAAGGGTTATATTTTCAGGACCCCTTCGCGTACCTCCTAAGATTCCCTCGCGTACCCCTAGGGGTACGCCGAACCCCAGTTTGAGAACCACTGAATTAGACAAAAATAACACATGTATTACTTAAAGTAGTCCTAAAGGGCTAACTTTAGAGTGTACAGCCTATATACTTATAAACGCTTAGTAAATGAACATTGGTTGAAGGGAAGATCAAAACTTAAACGTTCTGCATAGCTTCTCAATATAGCGATTATATATACATATTGTAGGTTTGACTGCAGTAGGATTAAATCCCTTGTTTGTATTTCGAGATTATATAGTGTATAAAACTGTATATATACATATACGTATATATATTATAATGTTACAACCACCCAATTTACCATTCCCAAGTCTGGGCTATTTCCATGTTTGTACCATGAGAAGTTCGTGCCAAGAGCGAATATCCCTTATTCTCACCCTTAATCGAAGGGCAACCAAGAGTGATCAACCTTTCAGATTGTTTATATTCCATCAGAATTATTCCCATTTTTCCATTCTCCATTTGTTATGAAATTAATGGTATTAAGTGTAATCATCTTATATCCATCCCTCCATCTGTAAATCCTATTATATCATGCAAGCACGTTTGGCTGCGATAGGATCAAAATCCCTTGTTCGTACTTCAAAATTACATTTATTGCCATATATTTCTCAATTTTAAATAACGAACCATATATAGCTTATAAATGTAACCTTATTTACTAAGTTCCGATTTCACTTACTGTGTCCTGTACTATTTCTGTATTATATCTGTGTAATTTCATTACTGTGATTACTGTGTCACTCTGGTCTGTATTACTTTCATACACTCCTGTAACGATTTATATATTCAACAGGGTTGAATTATTAAATTCATAAAATTTGTCCTTATACTATAAGGGTCATTATAAACGTATCGTGTCTTGTGCATCGTCTGTCTTATATGTAAAAAACATTGTCGTCCAGGTTCTTTCAATACTTAAAATGAATTAATGTTCCTTCTTCAAATGATTAATGTTCACTTATCCATTATTTATTGGCTTCAACCATCACTTAAAACTATCCTTAAAATAATTTTCAGTTATCTTTGAATTTATTCTTGAGCTAATTTCTTTGGTCAAACACTTCATTACCCAATATTGGTCTTTGAATAATATGAATTAATTCATTTCATACATTATTTACTCTCTACCTATGTCTACTTACCTATGTGTTCCTATGTTCTACTTACCTATGTCTGTTCACTGACGCACATGTTTTTACGTACATGATTTAAGTTTTTTTATATTTTGTAATCATTTCTAAATGCTGAAACAGTGGAATTCGTCAATACTTTCCTTCGAAACACTAGTGTAAGCTTCCATATTCCTCTGACTCGGCAAATTCTAGCCTCATCGTTCCTAAAACTCCTCTTTCGATTATAACAGTTTATAACATTATTAGGTTATTCATATGTTATGTTATCTATGTTATATTATGTTATGTTATGTTATCTATGTTATTGTGCTATGTTCCTAATTCATCCTTTCTTCTACGTCACTGGCTAATTATCCCTGATAATAATTAGCACAGACCTCCGATGGTTTTGTTGTCCGAAATATTTTATTACTTATATAGTAATTTCTGTACGCCGATTCCGAAAATAATATTCATTTTTCACTATCACGTACAGATTTTTCACAAAATGTCATATTTCATATTACATATGTAAGTAATTTTCATTAAAATTGACTCAATTAAATTTTGATTAAAAACTACTGCCTATAAATGCTTCCAGATCAGAAGTGACGTCATAGAGTCTTCTAGAACTTTCGAGAAACGCACCGCTAGTATATAAGTGATTGACACGCCACAAGATGAATAAGTCTGTCTATTGCGTGCGAGGTTATAGTTCTTTATGATTCAAAAGTGCGCGGTGACTATATTTCTCTTTTGAAATTTGTTTATTTGTCGCTATGGCAACCAGAAGGTGTGTAAATAGCCCAAACATTTTCTGTTATATTTGTGGAAAATTTACTGTGAAAAAAACAAGGCGAGATATTACAGACTTCGTCAAGAAAGCATACTATGCGTACTTCGGAATGAAACTTGGGGATCAAGACAAATCATGGGCTTCACATAAAGTTTACAGTGTTTGTGTTGAACAACTTAGACTGTGGAGTAAAGGTAAAAAGGATTCTTTACCTTTTGGGATTCCAATGGTCTGGCGTGAGCCTAGAAATCACAGCAATGACTGCTATTTTTGTTCATGTAACGTGCAAGGCTACAATACTAAAAATAAAAAGGAAATTTCTTATCCAAACTTTCAGTCTTCTATAAGACCTATGCTCATGGACCTGGTATACTCGTACCTACTAAACCAAATACTCTTGATATAACTTCACCTGATTCGGTGTCTGATGACGATGGAAACGATGATATTGATTGTTTTCAAACCGAAACATCTGGTGAACGCCAATTGTTTACACAAAGTGAACTTAATGATTTGGTAAGAGATTTGTGTCTCCCGAAGGATTCTTCAGAGATTTTGGGATCCAAAACTTCGTGCAAAGAACTTGCTTTCTCCCGGGACGTCATTTTACTGGTACAGAAATCGAGAAAAAGAATTCATCCAATATTTTTCTCAAGAAAATTCACTTGTATATTGCAAAATTTGCAACAATGTTTCAGAACTAATACCTAATACCTAAGTTAGGCGCTGCAGTCTATGACCCAAATGAGTGGAGACTTTTCATTCATTCCTCCAATAAAAATCTAAAAGGCGTTCTCCTTCATAACGGTAACTTGTATGCATCCGTTCCTGTTGCTCATTCGGTTCACTTGAAGGAAACGTACGAAAATCTTGAGCTTTTTCTAGCTAAGGTTAAATACAAAGAACACGGTTGGCTAATTTATGGAGACTTAAAAGTGATTTGTATGTTGTTAGATCAACAACCAGGTTATACGAACTTTCCATGTTTTTTGTGTGAATGGGATAGCCGAGCAAGAACTCAGCACTGAATAAAAAAGGAATGGCCACGCAGAGTCAACCTGACACCTGGTTCTAAAAACATTCAACGTGAAAGTTTAGTTGACATGAAGAAAGTCCTTTTACCTCCGCTTCACATAAAATTTGGCTTGATGAAGCAATTTGTTAAGGCCTTGGACGAAGATGGAGATTGTTTTAAGTATCTGTGTGGTAAATTCCCAACTCTTTCGGAAGCAAAATTGAAAGAAGAAATTTTTGGTGGTCTCCAAATTAGAAAACTAACTTTGGATGAACACTTTGAAAGAACAATGAACAATCTTGAGAAAGAAGTGTGGATTGCTTTTAAGGATGTTATCAGCAAATTTTCGGGGAACAACAAGGACCCAAATTACCAAAACATTGTGAACAACAAGCTAAATAAGTTCAAAGAGTTGGGTTGTAATACGAGTTTAAAATTACATTTCTTACATTCACACTTGGATTACTTCCCTGAGAATCTCGGAGCACTCAGCGAAGAACAAGGAGAACAGTTTCACTAAGACACCAAAGAAATGGAGAAGAGATATCAGGGAAGGTGGGACATCAGCATGATGGCTGATTACTGCTGGATGTTGAAACGATACTCCATAAAATTACATAAAAGAAAAGGAACAGCGCGTACATTCGACATTCAAAACTAAAAGGCATGTATCTCACAAGAAAACTCAGGACAAATAAAGATGAATATGTAATTGACGTCAATAGTCTTCTTTCTTTTTAAAGTTGTTTGTATTTGTAATTAGTATAACAAAGCGAAATAGGTAGCTAATGTAAATTGAAATAAATAATATTTATTTATGTTGTTGTTTTTTTCCTTTCCAGTTTTCAGAAAATCCTTACTTGATAGAAAAAAATGGACACCTTATTCGAAATCAGCGTAGTTGAATTATATAAGATCAGTATTAGTAAGAAAACAACTCTTACAAAGTTCTCATTTGCAGGCCTGTTATTGATAATAACATTCGACATAATTAAACCTTATAATAATTATAATCATGGTTAACGAATGTACCGGGTGCTTCAAAAAAATGTTACCACTTAGTATGGGGGTGCTTCAAAAATATATTTCAATACTGTGTATTTATTGTTTATATATTTATCCATGGATTTCAACATGCTCGCTATGAGTATCAACACAAGTTCTGAATCGTTGAAATACCTCGTTAACTGCATGGACACACATTTCCCTTGGAATGTTAGCGCCATAAAGTGGTAAAAAAATTTTGAAGCACCCTGTACATGAATTGTTCGTTTAACTTCAGATTAACAACAAATTCTTAATTAAGTGGGAAGTTAACCTTCAGCTGCATTCTACCCCCCACCCCCACCCCGCAAATGAAATCCTAGTCGTATTTATTCCGATTTTTAAAATTAAATCATTCCTGTCATAGCCTTTGACTGAGAGCGGTCTTTCTATCTCCTTTCTCCGTTATTATCTGCTCATCGGAGGCATCGCTCTTACCTCTTTTTGATCGAGCCTTCTTCTGTAGTTAATTCAGCAATAAATTCAATGAGTGAAACAAGACGCCCTTTAGAAATAACCGAGTTTTTCTTCAGTCCAAACTTGTGCAAGATTATTAACTATATTTTTTCATATAAAAACCACGCCATTTATTAACTATAAAGAAAATCTTTAATTGAAAGTCAAATTCTTACCGCAACTTGGAGAAAATAAAATTAGAGCCATATAAATCAACAATCTTCCTCTCTCTCTCTCTCTCACCCTATATATATATATATATATATATATATATATATATATATATATATATAGGGTTGGCCGTAAGTTTCCATACATAGGAAAATTTAAACGTTTGTTTTTATGTTTCAGATACCCTAAGAATATGCGTTTGACGAAAGAGCAACGAATTGAAATCATACTGATGGCTGGGTCGGGAAGCAGTCGCATGGTTGCAATGAACTTTAACAGACAACATGGAACGAACATCACACACGACACTGTGGCAAAACTTATTAACAAGTTTCAGAAAACTGGAAATGTTGCAGATCAACCGCGAAGTGGTCCAAGACGTACAGCCACCGATGAAGACACAACAGCTACGATACTTACAGCGCTTACACGGAGTCCCAGAAAAAGTACACGACGGTTGTCTGCAGAAAGTGGTGTCAGCAGATCGAGTATCAGGCGCATTTTGAAAGCAAACAAATGGCATCCATACAAATTGCATATGGCACAGCATTTGAGTGAAGACGACCCGAATAGACGGATGGAATTCTGTGAATGGGCATTAACCAAAGTGAACGAGGATGCAAACTTTTCAACTAAGATCTTGTTTACTGATGAAGCAAATTTTTACGTCAATGGAGAGGTTAATCGGCAAAACATACGTTATTGGAGTAATGCTAACCCTAACTGGCTGAGTCCGACGAAGATGCAAGGTGCCGGTAAAGTGATGGTGTGGGCCGGGATATGGGGTGACAGAATTATTGGACCAATTTTTGTCAGTGGAAATCTTAATGCCGAAAGGTATCTTAACATGTTGCAAGAAGAGATTTTCCCATCCCTGCTAAACGAGGAAGGTAACTTCCCAGTTTACTTCCAGCAAGATGGAGCTCCACCTCATTATGGTCTTCACGTGCGTCGGTATTTGGATCAGCAGTTTCCGGATGCTTGGATTGGTCGGCGTGGTCCTGTGGAGTGGCCTCCCAGATCCCCAGATCTCACCCCTCTTGATTTCTATCTTTGGGGGCATTTGAAGGCCATGGTGTATCAGGAAAAGATACGAGACATAAATCATCTAAAGGAACGTATCACCAACGCCATTACAAGCATAACGTCAACTGTGCTAATGCGTGTTCATCAACAGTGGGGAACACGTATTGAAATGTGTTTTCAAAACAATGGCAACCATGTAGAGCATATTATATAAATAAAAATGGTTGTCCATAAAAAAATGTTTATTTTTCCTATGTATGGAAACTTACGGCCCACCCTGTGTATATATATATATCAACGTAAAGAACGACGCTTGTATAGGAGAACATTCCGCGCAAGATGAGGAGGGAGTACGAACATATGAAAAAATGAGGTAACCACCCGGGAATCGAACCCGGGATCTTCCGATTGCCGGTCAGATATGATAACCACTACACAATGGTCCTCACTCGATCAGAAGTCGTAATTCTCCTACATACGCGCAGAAACCAATGCCCCGAGGGCAATCGGAAGATCCCGGGTTCAATTCCCGGGTGGTTATCTCAATTTTTCATTTGTTCGTTCTCCCTCCTCATCTTGCGCGGAATGTTCTCCTATACAAGCGTCGTTCTTTACGTTAATTATACTGCGTGTTCTTTGCAGTTGAAATATATATATATATATATATATATAATATATATATATATATATATATATATATATATATATATATATATATATAAGGGCTATTCAAACTGATTCATCCGATTTCAACTGAGAATACTTCCGTACCTATCAACCGTGCATCAACTGGGCATACACCACATGAAAGAGGAAATCTCCGAGTTTTACAAGATCACCGCGAGAGGGCTCCAAAGTCACGCCGTGGCCTAGCCTAGCAACAAACAGTCAGTGTGAAAATGGCGTCCGCACAGCAGAAGGCGTTTTGTGTGTTGCAGTTTTCGAGCTGTAAATCGGTAGTCACAGTGCAGCGTGAGTTTCGTCGACGTTACAGAACAGATCCACCGGGTGCTCAGAGCATCCGTCGGTGGTATCGGCAGTTCGAGGAAACAGGATGTTTGTGTAATGGCAAGTCCACAGGACGACCGCGCGTGTCTGAGGATAATGTGCAAAGAATCAGAGAGAGTTTCCAACGTAGCCCGAGGAAATCAACAAACCGCGCCAGTCGAGAATTGGGACTTCCTCAGACGACTGTTTGGCGTGTTTTGAGACGGCGCTTGCATATGAAGCCATACAGGTTGCAACTGTTGCAGGCTCTACGGCCAGGGGACAAGTTAAAACGACAGAACTTTTTTGCGATCTTATGCAGGAGGCTATGGAGGATGACGAATTTGCTCCCCGCCTGGTGTTCAGTGACGAAGCAACTTTTCATTTAAGTGGCAAGGTGAACCGTCACAACCTTCGCATATGGGGCACGCAACAACCACATGCAACAATCGAGCACGAGCGCGACTCACCTAAAGTTAACACCTTCTGTGCCATTTCCCCTGGCAAAGGTTTACGGCCCCTTCTTTTTCATGGAAAACACAGTGACTGGTCACTCCTATCTGGATATGCTGCAGAACTGGTTATTTCCACAATTGAACGAAGATTCCGGCGACTACATTTTCCAGCAAGATGGGGCGCCGCCTCATTGGCATTTGGATGTTCGCCGTTTTCTCAACGAAGTGCTCACTCGCCGTTGGATTGGTCGCAGTGGGCCCCATGACTTGGTGCTCCAAAGCTGGCCCCCTAGGTCGCCGGATCTTACACCGTGCGACTTCTTCCTTTGGGGGTACGTTAAGGATACTGTGTACGTGCCACCGTTGCCCACATCTTTGGATGAACTCCGAACTCGCATTGTTACTGCCGTAGAGTCAGTGACAACGGACATGCTGGAGCGAGTATGGGAGGAATTCGACTATCGTGTCGACGTTGCTCGTGTAACTAGGGGAAGTCACATAGAGCATTTATGAGGTGAGAGACAAAATTTGGACAGTTTTTCTTTTGGTTGATGTATCACAAATCACTCTGTATTTGTAACATTAAAAAATATTCTCATTTGAAATCAGATGAATCATTTTGAATAGCGCTGTATATATATATATATATATATATATAATATATATATATATATATATATATATAGGGTGAATCAAACGTCTGGAAACATAGGAACTATGCTTTTCAAAGCAAATATACATATATATTTGCATTGAAAGGCATAGTTCCTATGTTTCCAGACTTTTGACTCACCCTGTGTGTGTATATATATGTATATATATATATAAGGTAACCAGAGTCCCGATTTTGGGCGGGACAGTCCCGAATTTATGACATGTGTCCCTCTTTTCAAAATGTCCCCAAAATGTCCCGCATTTGGAGCAAATTTTCATAAATGTCCCGCGTTATTAAAGTTACTGTTACATTAGACATTAGATGTCCTTTATGAATGAATGGAATTATGCCACATTCCGATTCCAAATCTAAATATTAACTTACAAACTGAACTGGTACGATACATGTCGCCGTGCGGCAGTGCCGTGATTCCCGGCTAGCATTTCAGTGTTTCATTAGCGACCTCTGTGTAAAGTTGTGTTGTAGTGTAACGCTTTTATGTTTTTATGTTTGCTTAATTAATAACCTTAATTAATTCTTATCCCTGCATCCTTTTTTTTCTTTTGCAGCTAGGTTAAACTTTTTCGTTTGAAGGATAAGGAAAGTTATTAATTGTATCGTACGTAAGGTCGTAGGCCTAGTTTGATAACAAAATGTCTAAAACTAAAAGGAAGTGTACATTTAATGCACATCTTCAGTCTAAATATCCATTTATTACAAAAACAACAACAGAAAGTGATGTACGGTGTAAGAAATGTAGAAGTGACTTCAGCATTGGATATGGTGGGATTAATGACATTACTAAGCATCTTGGCTCAAAAAAATACAAATCGGTTGATATCGGTGCTGAAAAGTACGAAATTGAAAAGCAAGTACGATAATATTGTGTATTGGTATGTCATAGATATAAGTCATTCTCAGTTAATTTTTTTCATAATTATATACTCAAGTGAAAGATACAACCAGTGAAGTAATACTTATGTTCCATATATATATATGAGGTAGAGAGGTGTCCCGCTTTTAGCTCCTGAAAATATAGTCATTTTAGTTTATAACTACAAAAATAGAAAAATGTCCCGCTTTTTGCTCCTAAAAATATGGTTACTTTATATATATATATGTGTGTGTGTGTGTGTGTGTGTGTGTGTGTGTGTATGTGTGTGTGTTCCAGACAAATGAAATAGAAACACACTGGAATGATAGAAGAGGCAGATTCTGTCCTAACCTAACTCCGATGGAACAGGGGCTCATAAAAACGAAGATGGGAAAATACCCGCAGAATACGTGACACAAAACTTTAACGAGCTGCCAAAAGAACTGAGGAACCTTCAGCACACCAACCCGAATAATTTCAAGAACCAACTGGACAGGTTCTTGTGCAAAGTCTCTGACCAGTCATGTGTGGCTGACTCCGAGGGCAGGAGGAGAGTTGAAACCAACTCTTTCCTCCAAGAAATTCCGCAAATGAGGTGGGATGCTATTCAGGGGTTGACCGCAGGTCGACCCTGAATGAATCGTCGTTCGAAGAAATCACGAAAGACTCAAATAAGATATATATGTGTATATGGGATGATGATGGTAATATTTGTCCGTTTATACACGCCTAAATGGCTAGGGTAAACTGCACCAAATTTAATATACAAATTAAAGGAGAACCAGGGAAGGATTTAGTAATACACTCGTCCCTCCGACTGACCCTCTAGGTTGTGTTTCGGGGGCTTTTGCTACGCACGGTGCAGGGAGCACTCTAGTATATATATATATATATATATATATATATAAAGAAGTAAAAACGTTAGCTTGGAACTTGAGATTGGAGGAGTCTGTTTATATAGTATAGCATATATAAATCAATTTAAGGGGCTTTATTCCCTCTCATCTGTTCGTTCTCGCAACTTTCCAAGACGGTCATACAACAGAACATTCTCTCTCTCTCTCTCTCTCTCTCTCTCTCTCTCTCTCTCTCTCTCTCTTTCTATGGATGGAAGGCTGGAAGTTATTGCAGATGCCGCGTAGACACGATACGACATTCGTCCACACAGTCAAATATTCATTTACATTTTCAAACATTTACAGGCGATGCAACACCCATCCATATGCTATACGCTCCGAATAAACACTTTGTTTCTTCACACACACACACACACACACACACACATCTATCTATCTATATATATATATGGAATATGATGCATGAATCCGCACAATTTTTCCTGATGTAAAATCGCCCCCACCACGATTCGAACCGACAACTTTTATTCAAGATGTTGTGAGTTCAATTCCTGAAGGGGGCGATTTTGTTCATCATATATATATATATAAAGTGTTTCATATTTCTCCTTATTTGAAAATTATTTGAAAATAACTCGAGTGATTACTTTATTTATAATATATCTGCCTTCATCAAGAGCAAATTAAATGTATTCCAGTCCGATAAAAGACGAAATAATTGAATTTCAATTCTATTGTGAAAACCGTAAATCTAATTTACATGTGCAACAACTGTTTTTTTAATTCGTATACAGCAGCCAAGAGAGGTCAATGAGCATTCTCGATCCATTCTTTCTCTGCATTGGGTAATTGATTTTAAAATGCTTGTGAAGTATTTTTTTGCCATATACGCTTTACTCTTGTATATGTGTGTGTTGTGTACATTAGGGTGGATCGATTTTACATTTTTTTCGATTTCCATATTCTAATAGAGACAAAAACTTGCGCATGCATGAGAAAATAGCCTCTGCAAAATCTTAGCTTAATAGGTAATCATCTTCTGCCCCCGGCAGAGCGATGAAAATCATATTTTAGTAGTCAAAAACGTATTTTTCTTATAATTTTTAAAATATTTCAATATGCATCAAAATTATTCCTAATAACTATAAAGTCGATGAAAAAGACCTCATATGATCGTTTTTCCAAGCGCGTTGTCCTACGTTAATATCTTTTGCCCCCGGCAACAACGTCAAATGTTGAAAAAATAGGTAATTTATATACATATTTTCAGATCGGCTCTTTGTCTTAAATAATGCATTTATATATTTCCCATAGCATTTATATCGTTGCTTAGGCATGAAATAACACACACGCAAAATTTTATGACTCTAGGCTAGGGTTTAAAGGTCATCTCTGGTGAGTGCTGCCAGCAGCAGCTGCCACTGACGCGCCAGTACGCACTGCGTACTGGCGTATGATTGAAATGAAACTACAAAGGCCAGTTCAGTGGATCATATGCCTATTACACGGTAATGAATTATCACTGCGACACCTCATTCAAGACTTGGACGGCAAAACAACTGGGCCAATGGGCTTTACTGGACCAGTTGGAAAACAACTGAACGACTGCGAAAAACTTCCAATTACAGAATTCGATGCCATTCCATCTCCCGACATTGACATAGATGATGCCGAGTTGAGCACTGACCAAAAATATTTGTTAGGCATCTACAGAGCAGTGTCGAGCGGTAGCTGCTCTTCAGCTCTCGCGGCTCGAAATCCAGGTAAGATGGCGCATTCCAGGTGGCTGACAACAGCAAATAGATTTCTGCGCCTCTATGTTTCAACCAGTGAACCCTCCAGCACCTTCAACGAAATTGTGCGATTCATTATGACAGTTTACGCACCAATTTGGTTTAAGATAAAGAAAAACTCCAGTTTCACTGAGGGCGCAAAACATTTTTTCGAAATGATGCGTCTCTCTCAGACCATGCCTCAAAGATCTAAGACAATCACCAACAAAGTCCTCCGTAGAAATTCTTTCTTTGCTCACCCAGAAAATATTTTGATCTCCATGCTACATGCCGATGAGCAACACATAAGAGAATTGGGATGGAGAAGAATATTAAAAGCACGATCAAAACAATCACCAGCGGGGGAAATTCGAGCCTTCGCCATGCCTGAGCTGCTCTACGATAGTCAAAACTATTACGAAATGATCAACTGGCAAACGGGTGAGGTGACCGAACCCCCCCGTTACAAAAACAATACCTGATACCCGAATAAAAGAGTTTGTTGAGACGGGAGACCAGCCTGATGGACTGATCCCACTATTCCCTTGTCATACTCAAGCGGTCGAGAGACTCATCAAATTAGTAACCGAAGCCTCTGCCAGTGTAAGTGGAATAGAAGAGAGGGACGGATTCACCCGCTCCCGTCTTCACTCCCGAACAAAAATTCCACGATTTGATTCTAAGAAAGATTACCGTATGTAAATCGACATGCAGCCAAAGGAAGGGTGGTTGGGGCTGGATAGGATGGAACTCGACGTACAGCCACCTCCTCGTGGTGAGTTCTGGGTTGCTAATTTTATAAAATTAGCAAGCGAGGAGCTGTACTTAGTACTTATCGTACTTATAACATCGCATTAACGTAATTATAATCCACATTTAGACTTTTCTCGGGGACAGAAGATATTACTCTAGAGTCATAAAATTTTGCGTGTGTGTTATTTCATGCCTAAGCAACGATATAAATGCTATGGGAAATATAAATGCATTATTTAAGACAAAGAGCCGATCTGAAAATATGTATATAAATTACCTATTTTTTCAACATTTGACGTTGTTGCCGGGGGCAAAAGATATTAACGTAGGACAACGCGCTTGGAAAAACGATCATATGAGGTCCTTTTCATCGACTTTATAGTTATTAGGAATAATTTTGATGCATATTGAAATATTTTAAAAATTATAAGAAAAATACGTTTTTGACTACTAAAATATGATTTTCATCGCTCTGCCGGGGGCAGAAGATGATTACCTATTAAGCTAAGATTTTGCAGAGGCTATTTTCTCATGCATGCGCAAGTTTTTGTCTCTATTAGAATATGGACTCGAAAAAAATGTAAAATCGATCCACCCTAGTGTACATGTGTATGTGTGTATATGTGTATGTATGGGCTTACAGTAGGGGAGGAAGTGTAAGTATATTTGTAGATTCAAACTAAGAGAGTAAAAGTATCGAAGAACTGACAAACATACCACTCACTATTCAATTTTAGGCATTTACCGACCACCAACTGGTAACGTACCCACTTTTATTACAAATATCGATAGAATTCTAGCCTCCAGTTTCTTGGTAACAAATGTTTTATTGCAGATTTAAATATTAATCTCACAAAAGAACATTCAAATAATAACGCAAGCTTCCTTTGCAACATTCTGACTGCAAGTGGTTTTAAATTAGCTATTACAAAGCCAACTAGACTTCACAATGACATTAGAAATTCGACTCTGCTAGATCAGATCTGGATGCAGTCCCCGTTTGACTGCATCCATCTTGGGTATAATTATATTAAATATCACAGATCACTTGCCTACATACGAATAGACCATGTTAATCACCCATTTCTCAGCAAAGGAAACTAGAAAAGTTGACAAGAGATTTCACAGCTACAACAACAAATTAAAGTTCCTCAGAGAAATAACAGCTCTTGACTGGACTAGAATAACTGAAAGTAACCATGGCATTGGAACAAAATTTCAAGCATTCTCAAGCACACTAATGGATATATTCAACATAAACTTTCCTCTTAAATCAAAAGTAATATCTAAAACTAAATACAACAAACACTGGATTACCTCAGCACTCACTGTGAGTATTAAACGCAAGCATACTCTCTTTAAATTATGAAAAACTGATATTACCGAGCAGACAAAAAAATTACTGTAACAGACTTAATGTAGTCATTAAAAAAGCAGGAGATCATTATTGTTAAAAAATTAATAAACAAAAATACAATCCAAAAAGGCTATGGAACATTCTGAAAGAGTTAATTAAGTCAAAGAAAGTTAAAACAAATACCTTGTCCTCCCTCGCACAAGGTGGAAATTCTTACAGTGACCCCAAATACATAGCCAATTTATTAAACAACTTCTTTGCAAATATTATCTCCAATACTGCATCGTCGATCCCATTTACAGACACTCATTACCAATAATACCTGCCACAACCAAATCCAAACTCAATTTTCTTTGATCCAATCCTCCCATACAATATCTCTCTAGCAATAAAAAATCTAAAAAATAAAGAGTCTGACATCAATACGATCTCGGTAAAAATATACAAATTAGTATCTGATGAAATTACAGTACCACTCAGTAAGCTAATGAATGAATCAGTAACAGTAGTTATATTCCGTGATAGTCTAAACTCTAAAGGAAGTCAAAGTATGCCCTGTATTTAATTCGGGAAACCCGAACACTCCATCCAATTATCGCCCCATTTCCTTATTGCCAACTTTAAGTTAAAGTATTTGAAAATATCATGTACAATAAACTTACTAAATTCTTGATAAAATACAATATTTTAATTAAAACACAATTTAGGTTTACGTGTGGACACACAACGGAAGATGCCATAAACAATTTAAACATGCTATTAGAAAATGTGCATCAGAACTTAAACAGGAAAAAACTGCCTTGATCTTCCTCGCCTTGTCAAAAGCATTTGATACACTTTCGCATGAAATCTTATTGAATAAACTTATTGAATATCCCCGACTGGTTTAACTCATATCTGTCAGTACATCAGATGAATAGAAAATTTATCCGACAAAGCGATGCTAACTAGTGGAGTTCCACAAGGATTTATTTTTGTCCCATTACTATCATATTTCTAATTCACGTCAACGATTTTCATCTCTCAACCACATTAAATTGCGTACAATACGCAGATGATACCACACTTATTTCTTCCCATCATACAACAACTCAGACTTTTTGATTAATCCGTGTAGAGCAACCCTGAGGTGATATGAATGTGCTTGTGATTTGAAGTGGTGCACTTGTGTTACCCGGAGGAGGAAATACAAACTTGTGGTGCATCTTGCTCCTGATGAATCATGTAGCCGGACCTATGAAATAAAGCCAGGAGTGTCTGCTATGTAAACTAACGATACAAGCAAGGAAATAACTATGGGTCAAACTGTTCAATGGAGTATGATAGCCCAAGGCATTATTGTTTCCACTGGTATACACGATCTTTTCTCTCTCTCTCTCTCTCTCTCTCTCTCTCTCTCTTTCCATGTATATATACACACTCGTGTATATATATCATCAACAATTGGTGTGTAAAATACATTCAATATATGTGATTACTTTATAATTTCCTTATTTTATAAATGACTTTAAACTCTGTTGTCCTATATATAAAATTTTAGTTTCGGAAGTGCGTCTTATTATATATATGAAACTGAATGGAATATGACGCAAATACGACGCAATTTCCAAAACAATAAAATCTTTTTGGGAATGGAAGAATAATTCCAACATGAGCACGTTTCCATCAAATGTTTTTAACTTAATATAAAGTCAAAAACAGAGAGAGAGAGAGAGAGAGAGAGAGAGAGAGAGAGAGAGAGAGAGAGAGAGATGTAAGCGACAAGATTTCTTTTCATGTATAGTTTGGTATGACAATACATTCATTACATAAACTCAAAATTTCGCCTCTGTTGTGGAAGTTCAGGTCATCAAATTTATTAAATTTTGATTTTTTTAATATCTAAAAATATATGAAAATGTGTATTATCTGTTTTTCAAGATTTAAATTTCAGTAATTTTTTTTTTTATTGTTCACTATATATATATATATATATATATATATATTCTTACAGCTATTATTATAATCCTATATAATAAAATTCAGATATCTAAAATATACACAACAATATTTTATACAATATATATATATATATATACATATATATATATATATATATATATATATATATATATATACTCGTGCAAATATAACGAAACAAAATCGAATAAACATCTAAAATATGTAATTTTTTCCCCTTTTTATTGCGTAAGGTGAAAAAAATTAAGCAATACATATCAATATAAATTGTTTAGAAGGACAGTAACCTTTTGTTTGCAGAAAAAGATAGGTAACTATATTGCACCTAGGAAGCACATTCACAGAGTCGAATTTGGCAGTATTTCTTGAGCTCTCGATGTGTTAGGAAGTGTGGCTGACGGCTCGCTCGTTCCGCAACCACACACTTTTCCGTTCTTTATCTAATAAAGTTATCTAAGGAAGAAAAATTCCCACAATCATCCATTCACTCGAATTTAGTATGACATAACATTTCAAATTCTTTAAAATTTGTATTCAGTGTAATTAATGTGATAAAGATAGTATATATATATATATATATATATATATATATATATATATATATATATATATATATATATATTACATATACTTTGTAATTAAAATACGAAGAGTATTTGTAGACTTTTATGTTTCTTATGCTGTATAATTACTAACTCATAAGAAAGTGTTTTGTACTAATATTAACTCGGACACCTACAAAAATTACTGTGGTTACTGGACTAAACAAGATTACTGGACTGAATACTGTTGTATTCATAAACGAATGTGCATTTGTGTTAACTAATATACATGTGTTTATCACTGTAATATTCAAAATGACAGTTAAGTAACGGTTTATTATATATATATATATATATTATATATATATATATAATATATATTATATATATATATATATTATATATATATATAAACCCTGAGTTGTATAAAACTTTTAATAAACCAATATTTTAAAGCTAAAAAAGAAAAATTGAAAAAAAAAGAAAAACGAAGTTAAAAGTTAGTGTGTAACTTCGGCAATGAAGCATAAAATCTATCCAAACTATTGTGATAAAAGTTAATAAAAAGAAGAAAATACTCAAAATAACTCTAAAATCGAATTCCTTCCAAGACAAAAAGAAAAATACTTTAATTCAATACAAATACAGAAGACAAAAATCCCGCCAAAAAAAATTTCAGTGCTACATGAAGGAGTCTGTAATTACATAAATAATTTTGAGTAAAAACTAAATAATTTTGAGTAGAAGCCCAATCATTTTTAGCAAAAACTTAGTTTTGAGTAAAAACCTAATAATTTTGAGTGAAAACCTATAATTTTCCATACAAAACTTAAGTCTAATAAAACATATTTACGAACTTGAAAAAGGTTTTCAAATAAACGTTTTCAGAACCAACATTTTCTAACTGAAAATATCAGTAAAAGATTTTTCGAAAATAAAATTTCAACAAAACATGACAGAAAACTGAATTTGAGGCAAGTACGTCTAAACTATTGAATTATGGTTTCGGACCCGCTATAACTAATGAAAAATGGTGAAAATTATAGAAAACAGAGCAAATTTGTCTTGTGGAAAAATATAGAGTATAAAGAAAGTTATGACCCTCTTTATTTTTATTTTTTGGAGAGGGGGAGGTTGAATCTTCATTAATAAAACTGATCAATAAAAATTGCTACAAGGTTGCTGAAATTCAAGCACCATTGCCATATATATATATATATATATATATATATATATATATATATATGTTTAGGGTGGTTCTTATTTTTGAAATTGAAAATTTCACCGTCTCACCCATTCAATATATTCCATTTGACAAAAAAACAAAATATGCAAAATCTCAAGTAATTATAAATATTCTTATTGGTCCCTCACAAGGACTCAAATTTAGTTAATTATTTTTTATTAGCGTTCCATTATAAGGGCAAATAACAGGAGTTAAAGAACAGCATAAACTAAAATAGACATTGACTACTGATTAACTAGAAACTGAATTGAACTAAACATTTTAGGACTGAAAGCATAGTAGATTTGGCCTAGTAGGGATGGCTGCTTATGAGGCACCCTTAAATATTAATTGATTTTAATAAACCTTCTTTAGTACACGTTTTATATTAATAGGAAAAAGTGCGGGGGTGCGGGGATGAGACCCTCAAATTTTGGTTGATTGGGTGGTTCTTATATGTATAGGAAAAATTAAATATATAAAATATATTAAGGGTACCTCATAAGCAGCCATCCCTACTTGGCCAAATCTATTATGTTTTCAGTCCTAAATGTTTAGTTCAATTCAGTTTCTAATTAATCAGTAGTCAATGTCTATTTTAGTTTATGCTGTTCTTTAACTCCTGTTATTTGCCCTTATAATGGAACGCTAATAAAAAATTCGTATATTTATGTTTCAATAATTAACTAAATTTAAGTCATTGTGCGACACCAATAAAAATATTTATAATTACTTAAGATTTTGCATATTTTGTTTTTTTGTCAAATGGAATATATTGAGGGGATGAGACGGTGAAATTTGCAATTTCGAAAAATAAGAACCACCCTGAATATATATACAGTATATATATATATATAATATATATATATATATATATATATACACAGTGCGTTCGAAAAGTCTCTCCGCAGTCAACCAACACTTTAAAAAAAGTGTTTGACAACAAGTGTAGACGAGTTGAGTTGCTCTGTGCCTGCAAAATGGTGGAAAACACTTTCAACACATGCTGTAAAATCAAAAGGTTATGTAATAAAATCACTAAATCATGGTTGAATGAAAACATTGTAGTTTTTCAATTTCCTATGCGTTTAACATAGCACTGCAGAGACTTTTCGAACGCACTGTATAACCACATATATATACAAAGTTTGTTCTGTTTATATGTTAAGAATCATATATGATTCATATATATATATATATATATATATATGATGCTAAAATTACTCTTATATGATTTTGAAAGTCAAAAGACAATATTAGAATAGATTTCAACTGTAGGACCACATTTCTATAAAACATCCATTAAAGCTAAGAAGTATTTGAACAAAAATTATTTCAGAATTGAAAAACATCATTATGGTTCATATAAATTTTATAACTTAATTTAAGAGAGAGAGAGAGAGAGAGAGGAGAGAGAGAGAGAGAGAGAGAGACGATCATTTAATTTCCAGCATATAAAAATGTTTGTATTTTAAAATTAAATGTAAATATTTAATCTTTAATCTTTAATTTCCCGACTTTGTTCAGCAAAATTTTACTCTTATTTCACGAACTCTTCGAAATAACAGACACATACACCCACGCACACACACACACACACACAAACACATATATGTATATATATATATATATATATATATATATATGCAAATCTTATACTGAGATATTTATTGGAAAAAAATTTAATTAGATAAACATTTTGAAAGCGGCGAACAAGATTTATTTACTATATTTTAGAGCTCTGAGAACCATTCTCAGCTAGAAAACAGAAGGACAAGTATTTAAAGTGGATTCTGGGCTTTCCTGAACGGATCGTAACTAGTCGTGAAGGCTTCGGTCTTCGGTGAATGTAAAAGAATTGCCGAATGCAGAGTCTCCCGATCGACTTTCAAACACTCGTGAAAAATAGATTTTAATGTTGGATATTTCTTTTCCAATTGAGCATGCATGAACGCGTTTCGTTCGGAGTCGAGTTGGGTTTTAAATTTTGAATTTTGGTAATGAAGAGTAACATTATTTTCGGGGGGTGAGGGAGGGGGATTAATTGTATATTTGGGTGGAATTTATAAACTATTGGCGTTTAAGCATTTGTGATTTTATTTTAAGAGTGAAATTAATTTCATTCATTTTAGTTATTCATTTTAGGAAACTGATTTCATGGAAAAGTAAATTTTTGAAATTTCTTTACAAAGAAGTTTTACTCTCTTTTATACATACGTTTAACTAGTTATTAATTTTAAACTTCTTTAAACCTTAAATTTTAAACTTTGTTGAAGAAACTTGGGATCAAGTAAAGATAAGCACCCCCAGCCTTCTTTAATTAGCCTTATAAGACTAACTAACGAAAATATCACGACCTAACCTAACCAATCGTTAAGTCAACTGTACGCCCTTGACGATTGGTTAGGTTAGGTCGTGATATTTTCGTTAGTTAGCCTTATAAGGCTAATTAAAGAAGGCTGGGGGGTGCATATCTTTACTTGATCCGAAACTTGGACCCTTGATGAAAGATAATGCAGAAGTTCAGTTTTCATATTAACAAAACTGATGCACTGATAAGGTACAATTGCAAGCGGAACTTCTTGATGAAGAACGTTAAAGTTCTTCATGTCATTTTTTAATATAAACGTTAAAAAATATTATTTCAATACTTTTTGCATTGTTTCTTTAAAATGAGTTAATGTAGGATAAATATGTTGTTTTCATTGAAATGACAGACAATATTGTAACCAACTTCATTGGTAATCAGCGCCCGTAGCAAAGTGGGTAACACAATTTCCCTATAAGCGAAGTGAAGACACTGAGGTAGGGGGTTCGACTCCCATTGGTCCTGATAATAATAATCTGGGAGTTAAGGCACTGCGTCGCATTAGTTTGGCCTGAGCCCTGTACCAGTTGCTGGCTTTCCTCACTGATTTTGATCTCATCGGTAATAAATGAACTGTTTCATTTGACGAAAGATTTGGGTGTGTTTCATCGGGTATAGTTTCAAGGCTTGGATAAATTGAATTTTAAATAATTTTTACTTTACGCTAAAACGATGGGTAAAGTTTTAATTAATCTCAAAATTAATTAACTGTTTATACTGGCTAATCGTATGAGTTCAAATTATAACCAGGGTTTTTTTAACTTTACAAATTGGAACTAAATACAGTTGAAATTAAGTTAAATAACTTATTTTCAGGGCCGGATTAAGAGAGCCAAGGATCCTGTGCACTGAATCTGTGCACCCCCTCTTTTATTATAAAAAAAAATCCTAATTTCAAATAAAGGTCAATTTTATTGAACATTCATGTAATGTAATACGGGTATAATACAAATGTGACATTTATAATTAAAAATTGCCTTTCCGAAATTTCATGACAGCAAGTTGAGAAACCAACATCTTCAAAGTCAATCATGCGTGTCAGATCGCTTTCAATGGACATGATGATGGCAAGGTAGTTCAACTTGTTTTGGTCCATGGTCGCACGTAGCACATTCTTCACTAATTTCATTTTCGAAAAGCTACGCACAGCCTCACATACTGTCACATGCAGTGACAGGAAAATTCTCAGGACAATGGTGACACTGGGAAATGTTGTATCCAAACTCTGCCGTTTGATGAACTTAAGCATTGAAGCCGGTGACCCCATCCTCTCTTTTAGCCGGGTCATAAAATCATAGAAATGTTAAAATTCATCAACAGAATCTGAATCAAAATCCTTGTATTTTGATGTCAGACGAATTTTTTCCCTCGGATTTACACGATTCACGTGGGACCGATCTGGACGTTCAGAAAAAAAAAAACAGTGGAAAAAAAGTGGAAAAATCACATCTCTGATATTCGCAATTATAATTGTATCTTAATGTTGAATGGTGAATATTATATTTTCAGTGTTCTCCCTGCATGGCAGTTAGCTCATAAATGATGGATAAAAGTAATGGTGAATAAAAGTAAAGTTCAAGGGCCCCCTCCAAGATGTCGGGTCCCCGTCTTGTGCTCCTCAGGCACCGTTGTTAATCCGGCCCTGGTTATTTCTACTGAAACCATGAGTAAATTTTAACTAATTTAACTTCCTACTGAATGCAATTATAATCTAGTACAAGTATAAAAATTTCCATATTCGTTTCTGTACATATGATGTGTACACAATGAATAGTACAGGGTGGGAAAAAAGCCTGGGTACCCCCTCAAAATAAGATAGTCTACATTGCAGTTAACAAATTAGATGAAAAAAATTGAGTGCTACTATAGTATGCGGTCTACCTACGATTGGTTAGGTTTAGTTATGATATTTTCTTAAAAACTAACGAAAATATCATGACTAAACCTAACTAATCGTCAAGGGCGATTGACAGTGGGATGTAAACAAGCAATTAGTAAACAAGATAAGAAGCTATAATTAAAAGGTAGACCACTGAATCGTAGGTAGACCGCATACTATAATAGCACCAAAAATTGCAATATTAAGTAACCTTTCACGAAATTAAATTCTGTTTGATTAAAAACCTCATTAAAAAGTAAAATATTCTGCAAATAGGAACGGAATGATAAAGGAAAAATTAACTTCCCCTTAAATATTGCCTCTGAAAAGAAGTTACGTTATACAGTAGTTCCCTTTAAGAAAATAATCCTTCTTCAGCAAGATGATTTAGCTACTTTTTAAACTTCTATTCTAAAACCTGATTTTTGTAGTGTGGTGTGGCAAAAAGAAATAAAGACTCATTCTGGAATATATTAATTTATGAAAACTATAGTTAGGCTACGTCTTGGCCAGTGTCGTAACACCGTTTCCCGTAGATCAGCGAAATTAAGCGACATTGAGTCTGGCGAGTACTTGGATGAAAAACCGTCCTCCTCGTCCCCTCCTCCATATGACCTTAGATTTTGCGAAGGTAAATAACTCCATCACTTAAAAGAAATATTTTATTTTTTGATTTTCATTAGTAAAATAAAAAAAAAAGACTTTCACAATAGACTGTTGACGTAAAAACCAGTTTATTTGTTTTTAATAAAACGTTTTTGTTTTGTGTATTGTTTTTATGTAAGTGTGTTAAAACCTTCAATAAAAATACGTTTGTTTTATTTCAAATAATTCCGTTATTTATTTTTGAAGAATTTCTTGGAATATGACTCAAACTCTGTCAATAATATTTGACCTGTGAAAGTCTGGAAGTGCGTCCAATCATTTTAATTTTCTGTAATATGACGCAGTTCTCAAACTAAAATCTTACGTACAAAACAACGGAAATATCCTTGAAAAAATGTAAATAATTATAATCAACGAACTTATTCTTGAAACTAAACACATTTTTTCCTTACTATACTTTGAACGAACTTTAATTAAAAATGTGGCACCACTTTTTTTCGAGTGATACAAAATCTCACTTTAAAAATTTAGCTCGTTTCTATATAAATCAGTTTCTGTTTTAATGTCTCATTTTAAACGTGGCCTTCAACTAAACTGCAAACAAAAAGAATAAATAAAAAAAAATAATAAATCAGAATTGTTTAAAAATTTAGTTTTTTTTATTCCATACCCAAACTTAAAACTAAAATTCCATCTAACGCATAGAAAGAACCGCGTAACTGTAATTGAGTTTTACTGCAAGGTCTCCTTCGTATAAATTTGAAGAGAAGTTTCGTATAAAAAAGAGACAATTTCAAAAATTTACCATGCAATAAATACCCTGAAAACTTAGTTATACTTTACCCCTGTAGGGAGGGTTCTCTCCAGCCTCCTGAGATATTAGCCCAGTAATGCTTCATAAAATATTTATTCACAAGTTACGAAACTTTTGTACTGCAATTCACATCCTATATATATTGTGTGTGTATATATATATATATAGGATGTCCATAAATTATCCTTAGAAATTCAACCGTAATAATAGTGAATTTATAAAGATAATTTATGGACACCCTGTATATATATATATATATATATATATATATATATATATATAACTGTTGTTGTAGTTAAGTACAGGCATACTCGTACTATTTGTTATTATATCTTTATCACTAATATACTAACATACGAATTAATAAAATCGGTACTTATATTGTACCGTCCTGAACCAGTTCTCGGAAAACTCTTTTTTTTTTCTTCTTACTGATTGATTGCAATTACAAAATAAAATCTTGCGATAGGAATTCGGATCAGACTTTGCCGTTAATTCTTAAAGTTTTCAGAAGTTTCTCCATAAATTATTATTTCCGGATTTAAATCTTATTTTTTAACTGATATAAATCCAAGAAGTGATTTAGATACAGTGCTTGCGTGTATGCACGCAAGCAATATCACGCAAGTACTATCGCAAGTATATTAAACCCAAATAAAAGAGAAGGGTTCGAATGATAATAATAATAATAATAATAATAACAATCCAACTAACCTTTCCAAACCATTTTTAACTTATCTCTTTACATACTCGTACTATGTTTCAACGTGCGGGTCTGAAACGTAGGATGACAATTTATACATACGAATGTCACCCATTCTGTAATTTTATCTTCGGGAAAGCTCCACTGTTAAAAATTATTACAAATTATTACAAAGTCCTTGTGCAATTTTAAACTTTAATAAATTTATGTACATATGATAGAAACAAACTGTAAACGGCATATGAAAGCATAGTTATTAATAATTAATTTTAACACAGTACATTACAAATTTCTAAACCTCAACGTAACCACCATCTTTCTCAATACATCGTTCAATTCGATTTTCCAAAGACCTGAAAACATTGTTCAGTCGCTGCTAAGTGATTTCATGAATTGCATTTGCGATCGTGTCCATAAGTTCATCCAAAGAATGTACTTTTTCACGAGTAAAGTTTCTCAGTTCAGGGATAAAGAGATTTTGCAACATTGCAAGGTGACGTTCACCACTGACTGTTGGTTCTTCAAAAAAGAAAGGACCAATGATGCATGATTTTCCGAGAGTGCACCAGACACTGATTGTCGGTAAGTTTCTTTCATGTTGCCAGACTTCGTGAGGGTTCTCTGTTTCCCAAATGCGGATGAACTTATGGTCAGGATCACAAATTCAACTCATGGAATCACTCAGCAGCAAATGGAGAATATGTCCAGGTATTTGGAAAATCGGATTGAACGATGCATCTAGAAAGATTTCGGTTATGTTAAAGCCTAGAAATTTGTAATGTAGTGTGTTAAATTTGTTAATAATTATGCTTCCATATGCCCTTTACAGTTTGTTTCTATCATGTGTACATCCAAATTTATTAAAGTTTAAATTACACAAAGACTTTTTAACCACCCTGTATATCTAATATATCTGTTAGTAAGGTTTTTATTTTGAAAAAGAAAAAAGAGTGAGAGCGGGTAGAAAAAGAGAGAGAGAGAGAGAGTTGTGAAAAATCGTTTGCAATACTATCAAATTTCAGGCAGGAGCTGACTTAAATTATGGGTAAAAGACGCTTCATGTAACGAAAGGTGAAAAAGGAGATACTTTTAATAAAAAATGTGTATATGATATGAATTATGCAGTATTTAATTTTCAACACAGACTTATTTATATATATATATATATATATATATATATATATATATATACACACTACCAGTCAAAAGTTTAAATACACCTACTAATTTCCAATGTTTTGCTGCTTAGCTCATGACATAAACTTTAAATGTAAACTTAAGAGGTACTAGAGATGAATTTGCTTACCTAGCTTTCATACTGTATGCTTCAGTGCATCTGCCCTATGCAGTGTGTTGTAACACAGAAGCTTCTTCAAAATACCCTTCAAAATGTGTTTATTTACGTCTAGCATGCAACCTAAAATTAATGCCATTAGCTCTGCACAAAGGTCCAAAAACAGTTTAAAAGTCTTTACTGGGGTTGTGTTTCTTCAGGAGTATGTTAATACATGTGTTCAGTTATTAACATGCGCTGCAGGTCTTTACATATAAAATCCTTGCAAAGGAGCTAACTGTAGTTTAAGGTATATTTCTGTTTCAAAAAGCAAAAATTGTGCCAAAGTCAGTTAACAACAGAAAAAAGACAGTCGATTGTAACTTTGAGAAATGACGGCCAATCAGAGGCAAATTGCAAAAAAATTAAAAGTTTCTGTGAATGCGGTTGCTTGTGCCATTAAATGGTACGAAGAAACTGGTCAAAATAAGGACAGAAAAAGGTCAGGGCGACCAAGAACCACAACAGACTCAGAGGACAAGTATATCCGAGTCACTAGTCTGCGCAACAAACACCTCACAGCACCTGAAATCAAAGCCCAGCTGAACAACTCCAGTAGTACAACAGTTTCAACATCAACTGTTCAGAGAAGACTAAGAGAGGCAGGATTAAAAGGACGAACTGCAGCAAAGAAATCAATGCTGAGACTCCAGAACAAAAAGAAAAGGCTAGCCTGGGCTAAAAAAACACCAAAAATGGACTATTGAGCAGTGGATATTTGTCCTTTGAACTGACGAATCAAAGTTCAAAGTTTTTGGATCCAAATGCAAAGTATTTGTGCGGCGCAGAGCAGGTGAAAGAATAACACAGCAGTGTGTTGTGCCAACAGTGAAGAACGGTGGAGAAAATATGATGGTCTGGGGATGTTTTGCAGAGGAGCAAGATGGAAATCTCCACAAAGTCACTGGAATACTGAGCCAACGTGGCCATCACAGCATTCTACAGCACCATGCCATTCCATCTGGACTGCGACTAGTTGGCCAACAGTTCATAATGCAGCAAGACAACGATCCTAAACACACTTCCAAGCTGTGTCAAAATTACCTGAAGCAGAAAGAACGGCAACGTCAGCCCACAGTTATAGAATGGCCAGCACAGTCCCCGGATCTGAACCCCATCGAGCTAGTGTGGGATGAACTGGATCGGCAAGTGAAAGCCAAGCAGCCATCCAGTCCTCAGAAGCTCTGGGAACTCTTACAAGAGTGCTGGCAGCAGCTTTCACCAGACTATCTTCTTTCTCTTGTTGAGCGCATGCCTCGAATTTGTTCTGCTGTAATTGTTGCTAGAGGATGCTATTTTGATGAATCTATAATTTAGACGTTGCTTTTGGTAAATGTCCTGATTTGTTTTATTTAAGTTCCCATGTTTGTACTTATGAATTTGTGTCATGATAACTGAGTTAATAAATAAAAACTTTAAACAAAATTTGAAATTTATGAATATTTCAGGGTGTACTTAAACGTTTGACTGGTAGTGTATATATATATATATATATTATATAATATATATATTATATATATATATGTTATTAAACGAAAGCGCTTGAGCACCATCCTGTTTCCTTTCCTTCGTGGTTCTTTTCATCATATATATATATATATATATATATATATATATATATATATTATATATTTTCCTTTCCTTCGTGGTTCTTTTCATCATATATATATATATATATATATATATATATATATATATACACACACACAGGCCCGGATTTAGCTATAGGCGAACTAGGCGATCGCCTAGGGCCTCGCGCCAAAGGGGGGCCTCGCTCAAGCCGTTTTGCGCGTTCTGTTCAAGTGATATTAATGATTTAGAACTCTATGAAGAACTTAAAGTACTTTGCAGGTTTATACCTGAGAAAACAGATCTCGGAAATGCCCTTGTTTATATAGTGCAAAAACAACTAAGTGAGATTTATCCTAATGTTTATGTTGCACTTCGAATAGTATTAACCATCCCAGTTACTGTTGCTTCGGCTGAAAGAAGTTTCTCGCGTCTCAAACTTATTAAAACATATTTGCGTTCCACCATGTCTCAAGCGAGATTGCAATCATTAGCTATGTTATCAATAGAAAACGATATAACAAATTCATTCGATTATTCTCAATTAATTGAAGAGTTTATCTCGAAGAAAAGTAGAAAAGCATTGCTGTAATATTCAAGGAGCATCTGAACCAAATATTAAAGCATTAATATTTAGCCTGATAAGTCGATCGCTCACTATTATAAAAAATGAAATGTCAACATCTCTTATACATCACATATGAAAAACGTTTGTATACTATGGAAAGTCATTACCTATAATATTATATAAATCTTAGAAATCATTGTCTTATATTTTCGATACAAATCTTGATTCATATTATAATTTATACTTATTTGTATGGTTTATTTATATTTCTTATACAATTTCCATGCGTGATTATTTTGGTTTGGTTTAATTTTTAAGTGCTGGCATAGTTCTGTCTATGCGGGATTCTAATATTGCTGGTATAGTACCGATAATTAAGTCCATATTTTCATATAGTATATAGGCCTAGGGCCTCGCAATTTCTAGATCTGCCTAGGGCCTCGCAACGTCTAGATCCGGCCCTGTATATATATAGGGTGTTTCAAAAAATTTTACTACTTACATGACGCTAATATGTCATTGCTTACCTCTATAGTTTGTGTGGTTTTTTTTTGTTTATGTAAGTATTTCTGTGTTTATTTGCTTGTTTTTAATAATAATGTCGTTTTTTCAGAGAGTGTGTGGGTAATTAATGAGTGAACCCCATTCAATGGAAATAGCTACAAGGTTTACATTACTGCGAATGTAAACTTTGTAGCCATTTTCATTGAATGGGGTTCACTCATTAATCATTCACACAATCCCTTAAAAAAACGACATTATTATTAAACAACAAAGCAATTAAACAGACAAACACTTATATAAAAAATCTTTAAGTGGTAAGCAATGATATATTAGCGCCATATAAGTGGTAAAAAATTTTGAAGCACCCTATATATATATATATATAGGGTGTTATCAAATTATATTTTATAAATTAGTATACGTATTCAGGATGTGAAAGTGAACAAAAAAGTTCCTATGAACATAAATCCGTAATCGCTTCGTTTCCGAGACACATTGCTTTTTTGCCGAGGACGATCCAATTAAAATGAAAGTTATTTAAGTTTATCAAAGTTTATTCACAGCAAGTGCTCAAAATGGTTTCCCTGCGTCGCTGAAAATTTTGTCGCATACGTTCGAAAACACCTACATGATTGCGTATTGTTTCTGAACAATGTTGAACACGTTGCCACAATTCATTTATGTTATTAACTTCTCTTGCATAAACAAGACTTTTTAAATAACCTCACAAGAAAAAGTTAATTGCATTTAAATCCGGAGACATGGTTGGCTAAGTGATGGGACCATGCCGCCCATGTATATACTCTGATGCAGGGAAACCATTTTGAGCACTTGCTGTAAATAAAGTTTAATAAGCTTGAATGACTTTCATTTTATTTGGATCGTCCTCGGTAAAAAAGCAATGTATCTCGGAAACGAAGCGATTACGGATTTATGTTCAAGGGAACTTTTTTGTTCACTGACGTCCTGAATATGTATACTAATTTACAAAACATAATTTGATAACACCCTGTATATGTTCGTTAGTCTACAGAAATAATGCGTCGGCGTTTCGTTGTCGGTATTGTATATTACAAGGTCTAATACCACACTTACAGTCCCAATACTGGTGTTGTGTTAGCCTGTCCTTGGAACAGGAAAGAGTATAGGGGGTGAGTCTCCACCCCAATCGTTAGTAGTATTTGCTTTCTAGCTGAAAAGGTGAGCCCATGACTGGCTGAACCCTTCTTCACTTCTTTTCCTGACTCGTTATTTCTTCCTCCGTCTCTTTTCCAATTCCTTCTATTATCTTTTTTATCTTTTTTCCATATATTTTTGAGCCCTCTTACTCGTCAGGGTCCCTACAGTGTTAGGGCACGGGATTTTAAATCTGAAAGTACTGGATTCGAGTCTAGACTAGGAATTCAGGTTTCTCTGGGTCTTTCTTGGTAAAATATAGTGGTTCGGACGCCACGTAAAGCTGTAGGTTCCCTCCGTCATATGACTTTAAAGGATTTCACGAACGGGGTTTTCGAGCCTGGAAAACCACTGCAAAAAAAGAAAGAAACTTTTGAAATTTAATGTGAATTAAAATTCTCACTAGGTTTTAATAACTAAATATGTAATTTAGTTTTAAAAATACTATTACTGACATTTAAATGTTACAAAAGAGTCAAAATAATTTAAAATGAAAATCATTCATAATTTACTAAATATTCACTAAATTATGTATTTTTAAACTTCATTTCATTGAAATTTAATCTGATGTTCGTTTCAGAATTTTTCGCGTGCTTTTTGTTTCAAAAGACATGTCAGAGAAAAAGTAATAAGAAAAAACAGAACTCAATCAATAATATTTCAATTAATGCGTAATAGCGTTTTCGAAGCAAGTGTAGTTTACGTCCCCCTGTGGTGCCTAGTGTAGTTTACGTTCCCCTACATTATCCTAGTGTACTTTGGATTCCTCAACTTTGTCCTCGTATACTTAATAAACTAAAACGTTAAAACTAACGAAAATATTACGACTTAACCTAACCAATCGTCAATCTATATAGTATATATATATATACTATATATATATATATATATATACATTCAACTGCAAAGAACACGCAGTATAAATAACGTAAAGAACGACGCTTGTATAGGAGATATTCCGCGCAAGACGAGAAAGAGAAAACAACAAATGAAAAAATGAAGTACCACCTGGGAATCGAACCCGGGATCTTCCGATTGCCGGTCAGACGCGATAACCACTACACCATGGACTCCACTCTTCCAAATGCCGTAATTCCTCTACATACTCGCAGAAACCAATGCCCCAAGGGGGCACCTCCCGCTTGCCGTAACATTATATCATTCAACTGCAAAGAACACGCAGTATAAATAACGTAAAGAACGACGCTTGTATAGGAGATATTCCGCGCAAGACGAGAAAGAGAAAACAACAAATGAAAAAATGAAGTACCACCTGGGAATCGAACCCGGGATCTTCCGATTGCCGGTCAGACGCGATAACCACTACACCATGGACTCCACTCTTCCAAATGCCGTAATTCCTCTACATACTCGCAGAAACCAATGCCCCAAGGGGGCACCTCCCGCTTGCCGTAACATTATATACATTCAACTGCAAAGAACACGCAGTATAAATAACGTAAAGACGACGCTTGTATAGGAGATATTCCGCGCAAGACGAGAAAGAGAAAACAACAAATGAAAAAATGAAGTACCACCTGGGAATCGAACCCGGGATCTTCCGATTGCCGGTCAGACGCGATAACCACTACACCATGGACTCCACTCTTCCAAATGCCGTAATTCCTCTACATACTCGCAGAAACCAATGCCCCAAGGGGGCACCTCCCGCTTGCCGTAACATTATATACATTCAACTGCAAAGAACACGCAGTATAAATAACGTAAAGAACGACGCTTGTATAGGAGATATTCCGCGCAAGACGAGAAAGAGAAAACAACAAATGAAAAAATGAAGTACCACCTGGGAATCGAACCCGGGATCTTCCGATTGCCGGTCAGACGCGATAACCACTACACCATGGACTCCACTCTTCCAAATGCCGTAATTCCTCGTCTTGCGCGGAATATCTCCTATACAAGCGTCGTTCTTTACGTTATTTATACTGCGTGTTCTTTGCAGTTGAATGTATATAATGTTACGGCAAGCGGGAGGTGCCCCCTTGGGGCATTGGTTTCTGCGAGTATGTAGAGGAATTACGGCATTTGGAAGAGTGGAGTCCATGGTGTAGTGGTTATCGCGTCTGACCGGCAATCGGAAGATCCCGGGTTCGATTCCCAGGTGGTACTTCATTTTTTCATTTGTTGTTTTCTCTTTCTCGTCTTGCGCGGAATATCTCCTATACAAGCGTCGTTCTTTACGTTATTTATACTGCGTGTTCTTTGCAGTTGAATGTATATAATGTTACGGCAAGCGGGAGGTGCCCCCTTGGGGCATTGGTTTCTGCGAGTATGTAGAGGAATTACGGCATTTGGAAGAGTGGAGTCCATGGTGTAGTGGTTATCGCGTCTGACCGGCAATCGGAAGATCCCGGGTTCGATTCCCAGGTGGTACTTCATTTTTTCATTTGTTGTTTTCTCTTTCTCGTCTTGCGCGGAATATCTCCTATACAAGCGTCGTTCTTTACGTTATATATATATATATATATATATATAAGGTGGGGCAACAAGCTTGACCTTCGTCGGAATGAGCAATTCGGGCGGAAGCAAAACCAAGGTGAACAAGGTATATACAGGGTGTCCCATAAGTCCGGCATCATAGGAAAATTAATAAAAAAAGACAAAACAAAAGCTTTTATTTACAGAACGTGCTCAATATGTCCACCATTGTTTTCAATACACAAATTCAGATGTCATACCCAGTCAGCAAGCACACGGTGAATGATGTCAGGAGTAATGGTGTTACATGCCCCAATAATCCGCTGCCGCAAATGTTCAACACTCCTAATTTTCTCTGTGTATACCAGCGCTTTCAAGTGGCCCCAGAGATAAAAATCTAGTAGCGTGAGATCCGGGCTTCTAGCTGGCCATTCCACAGGCCCTCGACGTCCTATCCAATGACCAGGGAATTGTTGGTACAGGTATTCCCTTACTTGGGTGCTGTAATGTGCAGGAGCGCCGTCTTGCTGGAACCATGTTGGGAAATTTCCTTCTTCGTTCAAGACACTGGGAAATGCTTCTTTCTTGAGCATACGTAGGTAGGTGCCTCCAGTGACATGTTCATCGAAAAAGAGGGGGCCTATGATGCGATCGTTCCAAATGCCACACCATACCATCACCCGAGATGCACTTTCTTCCTTTGAAGAGGTATACCAGTGAGGGTTGTTTTGAGACCAGTAGCGGGTGTTCTGTCGATTTACCTCACCATTTCCATAAAAACAGCCTCGTCACTGAACAGAATGGTGGACGGGAAATTGGCATCCCGAGCATAAGAAAAATATGAATTATGGTTTGTAGAAATAGAAAAATATGAATTTCTCCTATGATGCCGGACTTATGGTACACCCTGTATATACACCTTTCAAATGTTGCGTGCGATGATTCCTCATTTCACGAAGGTGAAGCTTGTCGCCCCTCCTCTCGAGTTGGTCTTGTGAAGTAGTGAGTTGGTTTCTTGTACTCTCCAGCTCACATAGCCACGTACGCCGGCTAATCGGGGATTGTTCTGAACCAGGCATCTAGTCTTCTTTTGAAGATGTCCACTGCAACAGCACTCGTGTTCCTTAGGTCTTTGGGCAACTGATTAAACAGTTTTGGTCCTCTCAAAACAAAACTATTTTCTTTCAGGGTTAAGGATGTTCCCTGTCTATCCTTTAATTTGGGAACACGACACAGTCTTCCTTTTCTACTTTCCACTGTTGTTTGGAGAGTTACAGGGTTCAGAGTAAGATTAGGGACTAGTTTCTCCACTATTTTCAGTGTCAATAACGGTGTGTGTGTCTCTTCTCCTTTCCAATGAATATAGGTTAAATTCGCGTAACCTTTCCCAGTAGTTTAGTTCTTTGTACCCATTGATCTTAGGGTTGCCAGACGTCCCGTATTTTACGGGACAGTCCCGCATTTGATCCAAAAATCCCGCGTCAAAATTCCGCTTTCAAAATGTCCAGTAAAAAATATTTTTTAAACAAATTTTTTGGGGATGAATTGATTTAGAATTTCAATATTATGTATAATAATTTCAATTTATTCACGATGTTTAATTGTCAAATATTATTGTAATAAAATTTTTTTGATATTGTTTGTTGTAACCGTTGAAGAAATCTAGTTTCAATTTGAAAAAAATTTGGTCTTAAAAAAAACCTCAGAAATTTTTTGTCCCGCATAGACATTTGAAAAATCTGGCAACCCTAAAATTTGATCTTGGCTGTGAAGCTTTTCTGAATCCCTTCTTGTTGTCTAATGTCTTCTGTTTTATATGGGCATGTTAGGACCGAGCAGTATTCCAATATATATATACAGGGTGTCCCAGGAGAAAATGTCAAGAATGCACCATTTCACTCTTTGGGTATTTCTAAGTAGAAAGTATTATATCGATATGGGTCTGATTCCCAACCGTTACCGAGAAACAGGCCTCTACATTTGGGTAATTAAAACTTAATAAAAAGGCGATCTTAGATACTATTTAATGACACTTGTGGTTTACAAAAAGTACAAACATACAATACACTATTGCACTTATTGCAGAATGGTTTCAAAGTGACCCCCTCCTTCTTCAATGCACGCGGCGAGCCTCCGATCCATCGAGTCTTGCCAAGGAAAACGCGGAAGTTCATTTCTGAGGTTTATGAACGCATCCTGTATACGTGCAACCAACTGATCCCTAGTTTCGGGCTTACCCTGCTAATAAACGTTACTCTTCAAGAACCCCCCCAGACAAAAAAATCTAGCGGAGATAAGTCAGGCGAACGAGGGGGCCATGCCACAGGTCCTCCACGTCCAATCCACCTTCCCGGAAACCGTTGATTTAAGTATGTAGTAACTTCCCTGCCGTAGTGAGATGGTGCCCAAATGTAGAGGCCTGTATCTCGGTAACGGTTGGGAATCAGGCACATGTCGATATAATACTTTCTACTTAGAAATACCCAAAGAGTCAAATGGTGCATTCTTGACATTTCCTCCTGGGCCACCCTGTATGTATATATATATATATATATATATATATATTATATATATGATGAATAAAACCATTAGACAAAAGCGCTTGAGCACCTTTTGTGTTTCCTTTCCTTCGTGGTTTTATTCATCATAAATATTTTTCACGTGTTACTTTCGTGAAATAATTTTCATATATATATATATATATATTGACAATTGGTTAGGTTAAGTCGTAATATTTTCGTTAGTTTTAACGTTTTATTTGATGGATTCATTTAAAAAATATCTCCTAAAGATCCCCAACTTTGATCTAGTGTAGTTTGTGTTCCCTTTTGCGTCAGGGGTACGTAAACTACACTTGCTCCGTGTTTTCTGATTTCTTAATTAAACAGTTAATTAATGAAAGCCGAAACCGCTGATCCTACAAACAGAATTTAATTTTGGAAATAACGTAATATAATTCATGATTATAATTGAATTTCAATAAAAGTTATTGTTAATAGCGGCATATTATACAGCTATTGCGAATACTCACTCTTTGTTGGATACCTGACATTTAACCTAATGCGAATAAATGTGTGTGTGTGTGTGATTTACATCGATCGAGTGGGAAGATGAAGTGGATAAAAGCTATTAGTTAGCGATCCTCATTATATTGCAGTATTGCGTGAACTGATGAAATATTAAGTATTTGTTATCTGTCATGGACTTTTAAATCACCCTTCAGTATTTTGTGCTAAGTTTAATCATAAATCATGAATTTGTGAGTGTATTCGGTATGTAAATTGAGATACACATTAAATAAGTTATGTAAAACATAATTTAGATCACCTGAAGATCAGGGCCCCCAGCCTTCGTTAGTTAGCCTTATAAGGATAACTAACGAAAATATCACGACTTAACCTAACCAATCGTCAAGGGTGTACAGTTGACCGAACGATTGGTTAGGTTAAGTCGTGATATTTTCGTTAGTTAGCCTTATAAGGCTAACTAAAGAAGGCTGGGAGCCCTGATCTTCAGGTGATCCCATAATTTTCCCAAAATTCTTATTTCTTGTAAAAAAAAATAGTTTTGATCAATAGGGACGTATACAATTACAAATCTTAAAAGTTAGTATGTGGTGTCTGCACCTTTATCGTATTGAAAATTGGTTAAGCTTTACACCTCCCCCCCCACACACACATTTGGTTACTTTACAAAATCGTGACATTTTCAATTATGTTAATATATAATCTAGTATAAATAACCTTATAACTTAACCTAACCAAGTCTAACCATTACATCTGTTTTTAATGATATTTAATGACTTTCAGTAATAAAAAGTTAAGTCTGAAACTACGATGTTACTGATATTGCTAGCCGCTCGTTCGTGTCGCAATAAGCTGTATTCTAAAGATTGTTGCGGTTTCGTCAGGTAACCAAAACACACACATACACACATGCACATATATACTATATCGTACAGTAATTTACTCAAATAATTATAACAAACATGAAATCTTTACATTTTTCTTAATCTCTCAGCATCACCTTCACTTCCTCTTTCCAGAACCCAAACAAGGCAATACGAAGTGGTCACCCTAACCTAATTTAAGTTGACCAATACGAGAAGATATCGACCATGTCGTAATTCCTTAAATGGACAATAAAATATCAGACACACTGGCAAAAACATGCAATAAAAACATTTTATTTTGTTTAGACGAAGGGCAAATAATGTTAAAAGAATGTGTATATATATATATATATATATAGAGAGAGAGAGAGAGAGAGAGAGAGAGAGAGAGAAAACACACACACACACACACACACACACAAAGAATAAAATAAAGTCCGCCCACAAACATAGGTTTTTGAAAAAGAATAAAAAATTACTAACTAATAATGTCTAAGTTTGGTTTTGAAATCTTATTACTGTCACCATGAATAATAAAATATATTTTTTATGCTCTTTAGAAATTTGTTTATAGGCAAACTTATTTTCCAAACTATGGATGCCTCAAGTAGATACGATAAGTAAACACACGCAATCACTATCTTGTAACCTTTTCATGCGTGTATTTCATGAAGGGCTTGAACACGCTGTGCACGGCATTGCAACGATGAGATTTTGGAGGACGAACTAGTCCAAATTTTGTTAAAGTTTAGTCAGTGTTTTTGATACAATTTGGTACACTTGATACAAATATGAAAAAAGAGAACTTGTTTCCCGTAAAATGATCGCACATGTTCCCAGTAGGATTCATATCTGGGACTCTTGGATCCCAAAATAGAACTTCTAACTTTTTTTTTCTTTATCACTAAGTACAGTGTGAGATCTGACAGGTTGCATGGTCTCCTTGTAAAACTAGCGTTTAGACTGGTGTTTGTCTTACTGAAAAATATGGAAAAAGATGGTTCTAAAAGCTGGACATATACTGTATATTTCCAGGAATTTACACATCCCTCTACAAATATCATACCCGTCTTTTCTTTGTAAACTGAACCATTTTTCGTGTGCTCATTTTATTCCTGAGAAGCTCTGTAAGATGTGGTATATTGCCATCGTATTTTTAAGTTCTAAAAACGCGCCGAAGAGCCGTTAGAACAATATTTTCTTTATTTTTTCATAAACTATTCAATATAGAAGAAGTTAATGGTAAAAATGTCTTGTTATTTTAAATTGGTTAGATTTATGAACTTTTAAACAACCATTTAATAGCTTCCCATGAAAACAATAATTAACGTAAATACCCAACCAATCAAACAAAGTAATAAATTCACACCAAAAGATAACGAAGAATAAATTACATACCAATTCAACTATACAACCAAATATCACAAAAAATAAAAAATAAAAAATACATTGGTGAAACAACCAGAAACTTTTCTTTTACGGACTAATCATTAATTTATATATATATATATAAACGAAAGGAAACTGCTTTTACCTTTAATTAATGTACATTTAATATATATATATATATATATATATATATATATATATATATATATATATATATATATATATGATGCAACCCCACAAGGGAAAAGAAAAATGATTCGAAGGCCTTTCGTGTATTCAGAAGTACACCTCGTCAGGGAATACACGAAAGGCCTTGGAATCATTTTTCTTTTTTGTGGGTTTACATCATTCATTCATTTAACGTGTTTAATTATGAAATTCATCCCATATATATATATATATATATATATATATATATATATATATGTGTGTGTGTGTGTGTGTGAAGAGAATACTGTTTTTACCGCTGCAGTATATATATATAGAGGAACGTAGACAGGGGGGACTACGGGGGCTTCAGCACCCCCCGGGAAATAAAACCATAGGTTTGATATTTCTATGCATTTTTTGATATTATAAGTAAATAAATTATAAGTACGCCATGCTAAGTACCTTCAGTGCATATATATATATATATATATATATATATATATATATATATTAGCCCCTCCCGAATAGAAATTCTGGCTACGCCCCTATATATATATATATATATATATATATATATATATATATATATATATATATTAGCCCCTCCCGAATAGAAATTCTGGCTACGCCCCTATATATATATATATATATATATATATATACACACACACTGTATATACATATACATATAAAGTCACTAAAAATAATGAAAAGCACGTAACAATATTTATTTTAAACTAAAAATACATGATTTTGGCATTTTAAATTGTAACTATAATTTTAGCGCACTTTCAGAATCTAAAAACGAACGATAGTACTGTCTTCACTTTCTGGTTTCGTTTTTTAAGTAATAAATTGGCAAAACATTACAAATCTTCGTTATTAGTAACTGATTTTAGGGAGACTTTCGATTTGGTTTTTATCTTCTGCACAAGAATGCCAAATGAGTAGAATTCTTGGCACTTTTCTTGTTATTAAATAAAGATAATGAAATTTAGGGGCTGTGGATGATGTTTGTGTTTTTTATTTAATTTATTTAGTTATTTATTGTTCTCTTTAAATATATATATATATATATATTAAAAATGTATGAAAAAGGCGGGGGCGGGAGAAATAGTCCTAGAAATAAGGCCGTTTTTCACACCGATTAGTAGCGAAACGGCGCGAAATGAATTATCAATTTTAATGTTAGATGGGGGCAATGTATTGTCCGAATGTTTTGGATCCTCATGCGGAGTTAGACAATGCTCCTTACTCTCTCCCCTGGTGTTTAAGATCTATATATATATAGTGATGGATTAATTACTTCCCTTAATGAGTCAAGAGTGGGATGCTGAATAGATAACACGAGGATAAATAGCTTGGTCTATGCCTATGATATGGTGTTGATAAGCCCTTCGGTTAAAGATTTGCATCGTCTTATAAAAATTTGCGAATCATATTCACAAAACCGTGACATTAATATTAATGTTACTAAACTAAGGTCACGCAATTCCATCCTAAAAGCTCAAACCGAACAGTCAATATTATTTTTAAAATGATAAACAAACCCATAGAGCAGGTACATGAATTTAAGTATCTTGGTCAAATTATCACTAGCTCCTTTAGTGACGACTCAGATATAAGAAAACAATATCGAAGTTACTGCGCTAAGGCAAACATGAACTTCAAATTTTATACAAGCCAAGCTAAAGACACTCTTTTCAGTACTTTCTGCCCTAATATTTTCGGGTAGCAACTCTGGGTTAATTATAAAAAAGGTTCCTGCAGAACCTTCAATTTACTTTACAACAGATCCTATAGACTGCTGTATAAGTTTCCTCCAAGATGCTCAGCCTCTTAACCGTTCGATAACCGCAACGTTTCGAGCCTCCTTGAGGTAACAAGCTGTGCTCAATACAGTCCAATGCAATTAATTAAAAATTCAAACATTCCAATTGTCCAAGCTATTCATCATTCCTCCTTTATGTCTTCTAGACTTGCTCGAATAGCTTTTCCATTACATGTACTTTATATTTTTATTTTTCTGAGTATCTTTGGGATGCTGTTATTTCTAATTTTATTATTTCTCGTTTCATTACGTGTATTATTATTTCTTCACTACCATAGTCCTCTTTTTTTTTAAATTTAGTGTTTAATTGGTTGTATTGCTGATTACCTTCATAGATACTGTACCTCTTTTATCTCTCTCCTGCCAATAAATATTATCATTATAATTAACATTATCATCATTACTATATATATATATATATATACGTAAAGAACGACGCTTGTATAGAAGACATTCCGCGCAAGATGAGGAGGGAGAACGAACAAATGAAAAATGAGGTAACCACCCTGGAATCGAACCCGGGATCTTCCGATTGCCGGTCAAATATGATAACCATTACACCATGGGCCTCACTCGATCAGAAGTCGTAATTCTCCTACATACTCGCAGAAACCAATGCCCCGAGGGGGCGGAATGTCTTCTATACAAGCGTCGTTCTTTACGTTAATTATACTGCGTGTTCTTTGCAGTTGAAAATGTGTATATATATATATATATTAGGGTGTGCCTAAAATGAAACTTTATTTTTTCTAATACCACGTATCTTTATTTTGTGGCAATGAATGAGAAACTAATATAGACAAAATTTTATTGAATTTAGTTAATATTAACAGGGTGCTCAATACACTGAAAAGTTCTACTTCAAAAAAGTTGTACCATAACTAAATAAATTCCATACTTTTAAGACTTTATTTCAACTTGAGCTTAATTATTTTCAAAATTTAACATAAATATACTTTTGGAGTCTTCTGAACATTAACTTAAGCCTATCTTTTTTAATCTCTTTGTAGGCCTATACAAAAACTACACATAATATATTTTACACAAAATAACCATAGTATATTTTTTGAATAACACTTATTAACATATATTTTTTAGTAATATTTCTTGGCTTTGGGGTTTTGTTTCCTATGGTGTTCTACAACCTGCAAAAGGTACTGTTTTTGATTTTCGTCTGTTGTTAGTGTTGCATTGAACTTCGTAATGAGAGCCACACCACGTTCTGCAAGATCATTTACAACTCTCAAATTTGTAACTATTTCTTTTGCTGCATTGTAATATGCTGAAACTGACCACCTTTCAGGATCTTCATGAAGAAATTCTGCGAATACTCCTGTGATTTTGAAAAATGATTTGGTTCTTTGCGTGCAAAAATCGGGTAAAGTTTTGTGAGAAGGATCAAAGGGCTGTTGTTGTTGTTGACGTTATAAGAGGTGAAATTAGAGTTGTAGGAGTGATAACAGAAAGTGGGGAAATGGGAAATATAGATGAAGAGTTGATAGGTCCTCGGGCTCACCAAGGATGGCGCAGGGTTTTTTTTTTTTTTTTTTTTTTATGGGGGATTTAAGGTCTGGTGATAAGTGAATCACCTTCCTTGCGCGTTCAAGCTTTTGTAGGGTGCTTGACTTGTTAGCTTAGTTTCGGTTTTCTACCTCTTTTATTTTATTTATTTTTTTATTTATTTATTTATTTTTATTTTTTTTTATTTTTTATTTTTTTATTTTTTTTTTTTTTATTTTTTTTTTTTGTTTTTATCTTCTATACGGTACAAAAAGTGCCGTTGGTGGGGGGTGTCTCCTGCGGGGTAGACTTCTCTTGAAATAGAAGTACTCTCTCCCGCGCTGAGGTCCAATATCGAGTTCTTCATAGGTCTGTGGAGAGGTGTTTTGTACCTTCCTCCAAGTTTTCTCCGCCCTGCTGTGCAGGAGGACATTGAGGGCTGGTAAGTTTGCTTGTTGGTGCAGTGCCTGGGATGATATCCTGTCGCTGAGTCGTTTTCCCAGGATGAATCTTGTTCCAGCGTTCTGTATTTTTGTAGCAACATCAGATTTGTGTCGCTCGTTGTGTGCAGTGGAATTGCCGGGTATTCGAGGATAGACCGTACCAGCGCCGTGTACAGCATCTTCTTATTTTTTACCGAGAGTCCCCTGAAACGGTAGAGTTTACTGAGCTCTCTTCTCGCTTTGTTTGACCTTGCTGTGGTATGGTTTTTATAGCCAAAGCTGTTGATGGTCAGGCCGAGAGCTGTGCCTTGTTGCTTGTAAGGTTGGACTCGGTTGTTTATTTCTAGTGCGTGAACGTTCCTGTGGCCAATGTTAATAACTGTGAATTTCTGTTGGTTCGTCTGAATTTTCCAACGTTCCTCGAATTCATTGATTCTTTCAATTTGTCTCCTCAGCCTGTTGGCGTGTTGCTCTTTGCCGAGGTTTGATGTTACTATTTGCGTGATGTCGTCCGCGTAGATGACTTCTCGGGTGTGTGGTGGGGGCGGAGGCAATTGGGCGATGTACAGGTTGTACAGAGTGGGCGAAAGTATCGCTCCCTGGGGCACTCCCGCCTGGATGTCGAAGAGCTTGCCAGTGTGGGTCTTGTGTTGGACGTAAGCTTTTCGATCTTTGAGGAAGCTGCAAAGGATTTTCCCTAAGTTTGCGTCCATGTTCTGTTCGAGGATGCGGTATTGTAATCCTTGGTGCCACACTTTGTCGAAGGCGGCCTTCACATCTCTCAGTACTATCGAGACTCTTCTGCCGAACGCTAGTTTGTTTGCCACCGCTTCGTGCAGAATGGCGAGGGCTGTGGCTGTGCCTCTCTTTTTCCTGAATCCATGCTGGGCGTCTGAAAGTGCACCATTGACCGTGAGGTGGAAATTCAGTTTTCGAAAGAGTATTTTTTCCAGGGTTTTGCCGAGTACCTCTAACAGGCTGATGGGTCTATAGTTCTCGATGAACTCTGTGGATTTCCCTCCTTTAGGGATCATGATGATTTTTGCGGTTTTTAATGCTTTTGGGAAGTATCCGATGGAGAGACTGGCGCTAAATATGTTTGCTATCTCTTCGTGTATGTTCGGGGGCGACTTTTGGATCAGGGTTTTCGTGATTCCGGAGGGGCCTGGTGCCTTTTCTTTAAAGAGGCTGATCGTGTCAGTGACCTCTTTCACCGTAATTCTGAAGTTGGCATTTAGGGGTTCTGCCCTATCCGTTGGTAGGATCCTTTCGTGGTTGTCTTCCAGCCACTGCGTGACCCTTGCTTCATTGTCTTCGTCGAACAGGTCATTTTCTTCATTGCTTATGTTGAACGTTCTTCTGAGACGATTTCGAAAGCTTTCCGCTATTTCTTGGTCCGAGATGAGAGGTCTTCCGTTTTCATTCCGGAGTGTCTTGAATTTTTCAGCTTTGGGTGTTCCTTTTAGTTTCCTTATCTGTGACCAGAAGGTTTTAGGGTCTCTTTCTACGTCTATCCTGTCGACGAGCGCGTTCCACATGTCGTGTTCTTTTTCAATCCACAAGCCTCGTAGTCGGGCTCTGAGGATGTTGTATTGCAGTTTGTTATGCAGGTAATTTATGCCGCTGTCCATCTGGTTCCTGACGACGTTTAATTGGCGTGTGGCGGCGACGATTTCTTCGGAGGGGGAGGGGTGTGGCAGAATGCGGTGGGTGATGGTGGGTACGTGTTTTTCCTTGGCAGTCTTCAGCGCCTTCAGAAGGTCTGCCGTGGCAGCTTCAATTGCTGCTATCCCCCCACCATTCAGTTCTGAGGGTTCGTGTTGGGCGAGGTCAGCCTGGTACTCCTCCCAGTTCGTCTTGCGGATGGAGGGGCGGGGACGGATTGGGACTTGTAAAGGAGCGCAGGCAATCTTCATGATGATAGGGACGTGGTCGCTGGGTGTGGCTGGGCCCGGATAGTGATGAGTGTTGAGGTATGCCAGATTATTGGCAATAATTTTGTCGGGCATCGTTCCGGCGTTCCTGCCGTAAAAAGTTGGAAAATGTGGCCCTAGCCACTTCATTTTCCCCTTCTGTTTATTTCCGCCAGTTGTTTCCCGTAGTGGTTACTGTAGTTATCGTCGAAGTCCACATGTCTGGCATTCAGGTCTCCGATGATGTAAACTGGGCAGTTGTAGTTCAGAAGTTTGATAATATCTGCTGATGAGATGGTGCCCCTCCTCGGGGGGCAGTATGTCGTCCCAATGACGAGGTCTTCGTGGCCCAGTTTTAACCTCACTGCCAGTGTTTCGTCTTCGAAGCTTGTGATCTCTTCGAAGCGAAGACCACGTTTGACGGCAATTGCAACACCGTCATGCAGTTCTTGCGATCTGTTCGATTGTATGATGTTGTAATTGAACAGTTTTATTTGCTGGGGTGCCTTTAGGCTGTGTGAGTTAATGAGGATGATGTCTGGGTCGATTAGTCTGTAGGTATTGGCCAGAGACGTCTTGTGCGTTTGCCAATGCAGTACATTTTGCTGAAGAATCGTTAGGTTAGATTGTTGCGCGTGCATGTTGATTGTGGTTTGCTTTTTGGTTTAGTGCCTGTGGGGGAGCGCGTCGCATTTCCTGAACGAATTTTTTTGAATGCCTGGTCCTGGAGAACGTCGAGGTCCTCACCGATGACAGCGATTTCTTGTCGTTCGATCAAGAGTGGGATGTCATAAGTGGTGTCCACATTCTCTTCGAAGGTGTACTTATAAGATCCCTCTCTCAGCCCTTTCACCAGTTGGGATAGCACCATGGGTTTAGGGAAGGGGTTGGTGGCCTTCGCGACGATCCTCAGTCCCAGATCTGAGGCCTTGAGTTGGGTATGAGCAACCTTCTTCGGTAACGGCTTAGAGGATTCAGTGTTCGGCTTCTCAGGAGATTTGGGGCAAGAGGTTTGCCCGGTTAGGGGCTTCACTTTCGGTGCCTCCCGTATTCCCGCACGAGTGCGGCGGGGTCGTGGGGCATCCGTGTAAGATTCCGCTTCGTTGTCTGATACTGGGGCAGAGACGGGTTTGGGTACGGGTTCGGGCTCAGGTTCTGATTCACTGTCTGATTCGTCGGAAGCGGCAGTTGTCCTTTCTGGAAGTCGTGCCGCGAAGATAGATGCCGAGGGGACATCGTCGGGGGCGTTGACTTCCGGCATGCCGTTTCTCCTGAGCATGTCATTTAGGTGCTTCGAGTATGTGCCTGGGGTGCCCATATTGAGGAGATGAGCGTGTATGACGCAAGTCAATAGGGTCAGGCTGTTTATCTGCACCGACGTAAGGTTCGCGAGTGACTGAGAATGACAGGTTTAGACTTGAGCTTTTGAAGTCGTTGAGCCTCAGTTAATATTCATTAAATTGAACAAGATTTTTCCTGAAAAGTTTTGTTTCGATATGTAACCAATTCACATTGTGTGCTAAGCTGTAAGTCATTTTCAAAATTTTGTCATACATACAATGGGCACACCCTAATATATATATATATATATATATATATATATATATATATATATATATATTGGCAGTTCCACTACATGTATGTTTTATCAAAGCTAATGACTTCTCCTTAGGGAAACGGAGCTTACAGATGAACAGAAGGATCAACACAACGGCAAACATTTTCATTTATTTGTACTTCAGACGTTTCGACAAATCTTTTGTCATCATCAGTGAATTAAGTCTTAAAACCTTAAAACAAAAGTAAAAAGTGAAAAGTGAAAATTACATCAATACAATATTAAAACCATTAAAATTAAAACCTTAAAGCAAAATGAAAATTGCATCAATACAAAATTAAAATCATTTAAGTTTCATCACTATAAAAACTAAAATTAAATTAAATTACCTCAATAGGTAAATACACAATGTTTACATCCACCTCCATACTTGGCAAAGCCTAAGAGAACACTGGATGGTCAGAGGATTAGAAAGGGTATGTCTATGAGAATCGGTTGGTTAGTTAAAAAAGCTGTAATTTGTAGGATGAGCTATTATTGTTAAGGGAGGGTTTGTTTCTATAGATGTACAAAGATTCTAAAATTCGGAGTTCTGTGAGGTTATTGGATCTAGTTAAAATTTCAAACTGAGTTTTGTGAAGGGGATGGTTGTTTTCATTACTATGGTTTCTAATTGCGGATTGTGGAGGGCTACTGAGGGGACGGTTGGTACGGACTGACAAGCCTTTTATAAATACTGTATATTGTAGTCTTAGCTATGGGCAGTTTTTATCATTACTTGTTTCAGTACACGTCTTATTTTTCATTTCTCCTTTAATCCTACTTTTCTTATGTTTTAAATTTATTATTGTTTGATTTATCGTATCGTTTATGACCTCAAAGAATATTGTACTATTGTACCCGGCTCATCTGGGACAGTCCTGAGCCAAACATCTTGTCTTCTTTTGAAGATTTCAACTTTGATCCGTGTGAAGTTCCTGAGGTCCTTTGGAAGGTGGTTAAAAAGTCTTGGCCCCCTGACAACCAAGCTATTTTCCTTTAATGTTGAGGAGATCCCTTGTCGGGCCTTTAGTTTGGGAACACTACACATTCTGCCTTTCCTATTTTCCAGCGTTGTTTGGATAGTAGGTGGGTTTAGTTTGAGGTTTGGTAGCAGTTCTTCGATCATTTTTCATATGTAGATTATGGTGTACCTCTTCTTCTCTCCAGGGAGTACAGATTTAGCTTACATTGTCTTTCCCAGTAGTTGAGTTCTTTGCAGCCATCAATCTTAGCTATGAAATATCTCTGAACTTCTTCTAGTTTATTAATTTCTTCCTTTTCATTTGGGGACGTCAAGACTGAGCAGTATTCAAGTTTTGGTATGATCAGTGTTTAAAGCAGGGGAATCATTACTTTCTTGTCCCTTCTTTTATAGATTCTTAGTACCTGTCCCGCGACTTTTTTTGCTTTGTTTATCGCTATCTGATTTTGTGTCACGAATTTCGCATCATCGGTCATTATTACCCCCAACTCTATCTTTTCCGTGCTTCTCCGAATTTCTGTCTATCTGGGGCATAATATGCTGTCTAAGTTCCTCATTTCTAACATATCTCAAAAGCTGAAATTTCTCGATGTTAAATGTCATGTTGTTTTCTTCTGACCATTTGTATATTCTGTTTGTGTCCTTATATAAGGCCTCCACCTATTTTGCATCGCTGATTTTTCTGCTGATCTTTGTATCGTCTGCAAAGGATGTTAATATACTGTTGCTGGAGTTCATTCCCATATATATATATATATATATATATTAGTGATGTAGGTCACATCCGCATCCGCATCCGCATCCGCGGAACATCCGCATATTTTCTCGCATCCGCACCCGCATCCGCACTTTGGACTGCGGATGTCGTGCGGATGTGGACCGTTGAGATAAAATGTCATTAATAAGCGGAAATTATCAAATTCTACTATATTAATAGAACTAGTTCATTGTGCGCAAAAGTGATGCAAGCGACAAGACGAGAGGCTGTTCTTGTATGAAGTTACTCTCTTGCAACCTACTTAGATCCACGTTACAAAGCTAAGTTATTTTCACCTAGTACATTAGAACGAGTTAAATCATCACTTGGCAAAGCAGTTGAAGAGCTTCAATCTCTTGAATCTGTCGCTTCGCCACCCACCAAAAGAATAAAAGTTTCAGTGACAGAACCAACACCTTCAACAAGCAAATCTATCACAGAATCTGTCTCTCAGTTTCTTGAGTCAAGCAGCAATGACGAGACCTACGCGATGTCAAAAGATGTAGTAAAAATGATCGAGAGCTATCACCAAGAAAAACGCCTGGCTGCATGTGACAATCCTATTAGTTGGTGGAAAAATACGCAGAATATCTATCCATAGTTGAGTAAACTTGCAAGGAAACATTTAGCCTGTCCTCCAACAAACGTACCAAGCGAGAGATTATTTAGCAGTGCTGGATTAATATATGATGAAAAGAGAAACAGACTGGCAGCAGAAAAGGCAGAAAAATTAATGTTCCTTAAGCATAACCTTCCTATAATTAAGTTTGAACATTAAACGATGAACATCTTAGTTTACTTTATTTTAATTACTCATTTATAAATATGCCTAATAAAACTTTAAACTTAATATAAATAGTTATCAAGCTAATTAAAGATCTCTTTCTATAAGGTGGAGGTTGGGGAAAGAGGTCGGTGGGGTGCATTTGAGTTGGGTTCACGTCCCGCATCCTGGTAACACAATTATGGTTTCTAATTGTGGCTGAAACTCAACAAAATATAACGAATTTATTTGCAGACGAATTCACTAATTGATTTCTATATTAGTTAGATGCTTGATATTATTTTATATGTTCAGAGAAAAGTACAGCAATTATTGTACAATTAATCAATTATACTACATTATAGCTACAGCTCTCTCTATATAATAACTTATTATATACGTTAAACACAACAAATCTCGAATATATCCTAAAAAATAACGAAAATGTAGACATCCGCATCCGCATCCGCGGATGTTGAAATCAAACATCCTCATCCGCATCCGCATCCGCGGATGTGAAAAAAATGACATCCGCTACATCACTAATATATATATATATATATATGATACACACAGACCATGCATGGAACAAGGAACTCTTCTGGGAAAATTAAATCCACTATAGTCCGAATAAGTAATGGTAAATGACAAACACTATAGTTTTTTCTTTTTCATGATCCTGTTCCAAAGCTGGATCCAATCTGCAAAACAGATTGGATCCAGCTTTGGAACAGGATCTAGGGTTTAAAGCAGCCTAGCCCCGCTACATTTAGAACCTCAATGTAAACAAAAAGACTCGTTGCATTCACGTAGAAATGAATACATCAAAGAAAAAAAAAGGGGTAACTATTATATTTTTAGCCAAAAACCAAAACTTAAACCTCAACTGGCAGAATTGAGCGTCCACTTTTCAAGGCACATAACATGTCCGTCGGGATAACATCATGAAAAAGAAAAAAACTATAGTGTTTGTCATTTACCATTACTTATTCGGACTATAGTGGATTTAATTTTTTCAGAAGAGTTCCTTGTTCCATGCATTGTCTGTGTGTATCATAAAAACCCTCAGGGAACCATTCTGAGTTCATTCCCATATATATATATATATATATATATATATATATATATATATAAACATATGTTACGCCCCGTTTGTGTAATTGCCCAATTCATGAACTGGGCAATATAATTGCCCATTTCATGAAATGGACAACTTGCTGACCATTACATGAAATGGGCATTTATATTGCCCAGTCCGTGAAATGGGTAATCACGTGTATGACCTTTAAAATCTTATACAATTCTACAAAATGGGCAAGCAAAATTCCGCCCATTTCACGAACTGGGCAATATAAATGCCCATTTCATGTAACGGGCAGTAAGTTGCCCATTTGCAACGCCTAAACATTGCCAGCACAAGAAAATGCTGCTGAAACACCTGTACGATCACCGCTGGAGCCAGACCACTCGCCTGCGCACGAACCAGCCGTGCAGCAAGTATTACAAGACAATGTTGTTGAAACACCCGCACTACCACCGCTACAGCCAGACCACTCGCCTGCGCATGAAACAACCGTGCTGCAAGTATCACCTAAGGATGTATCACAAGACGATGCTGCTGTACATTGTACACCCTGCTGTACTCGCAAAGCAAAAAGCTCGTGAGGACATAGTGCTACAAGCAGAAAAAATGTTGACGCGAAGTTAAAAACGTTGCCAGCGGTTGACGTTGGTTATAATGTAGTAGTTACAGTATCTCAATTTGATCGTAGTAAAAGTGATCCTCGTAATATAATAGGTATAATTCTTTCTAAGGACGACGGTGGCTACACAGTAGGAACAAAAGTCGAAGTAATAAATGGTAAACTTTCAAGGAATTAGTTTGAATCTGTTCACTATACTGGTCTTAAATCTAGCGATATTCCCTCAAACAAACTAAGCATTCGCGAAATCGTTAAACTACAAAGTGTTTGTGGAGGACAAGGGTTCAGGAGATGCCATTGTAGAAGTAATTGTCTAACTAAACGATGTTTATGTTTGAAAAATAATCGTTGCAACAGCGCCTGTCACAGTCACAAATCCTGTAAGAATGTAGACTAATCATTATCACTTGCCTTATCTCTTTTTAAGGCTTTACTTTTTTAATAAATGATTCAGTCGAAATTTTAATTTTCCTTCATACAAATGCCCATTTCACGAAATGGGTAATCAAAATTCCGCCAATTTCACGAACTGGGCAATATAAATACTCATTTCATGTAATGGGCAGGAAGTTGTCCATTTCATGAAATAGGCAGTTATATTGCCCATTTCACGAATTGGGCAATTACACAAACGGGGCGTAACATATACTGTATATATGTATATATATATATATATATATATATATATATATATATATAGAGGGTGGGCCGTAAGTTTCCATACATAGGAAAAATAAACATTTTGTTATGGACAACCATTTTTATTTATATAATATGCTCTACATGGTTGCCATTGTTTTGAAAACACATTTCAATACGTGTTCCCCACTGTTGATGAACACGCATTAGCACAGTTGACGTTATGCTTGTAATGGCGTTGGTGATACGTTCCTTTAGATGATTTATGTCTCGTATCTTTTCCTGATACACCATGGCCTTCAAGTGCTCCCAAAGATAGAAATCAAGGGGGGTGAGATCTGGGGATCTGGGAGGCCACTCCACAGGACCACGCCGACCAATCCAAGCATCCGGAAACTGCTGATCCAAATACCGACGCACGTGAAGACCATAATGAGGTGGAGCTCCATCTTGCTGGAAGTAAACTGGGAAGTTACCTTCCTCGTTTAGCAGGGATGGGAAAATCTCTTCTTGCAACATGTTAAGATACCTTTCGGCATTAAGATTTCCACTGACAAAAATTGGTCCAATAATTCTGTCACCCCATCACTTTACCGGCACCTTGCATCTTCGTCGGACTCAGCCAGTTAGGGTTAGCATTACTCCAATAACGTATGTTTTGCCGATTAACCTCTCCATTGACGTAAAAATTTGCTTCATCAGTAAACAAGATCTTACGTCAAACGCATATTCTTAGGGTATCTGAAACATAAAAACAAACGTTTAATTTTTCCTATGTATGGAAACTTACGGCCCACCCTGTATATATATATATATATATATATATATATATATATATATATATATATGGGATGTTAAAAAAATGTGTGGGAATTTTTTAGCTATAAATATCTCTTACAACATTAGGAGAACATTAATTTTATTAAACTCTTCCACAGTACTGGAAGAATTTACACTGACACTAAAATTTTCATCGAGATTATAAATGGTCGGTCATCAAAACACTTCTGATGATTAATTTGTACTTATAATCATGATCAGTGACTCATGAGGCACTCTTGATGATTCATCTTTCATTATTATTACATATATATATATATATATATATATATATATATATATATATATATATATATACACTCCTATATATGATGAATGAATCATCAAAGGTACCTCATGAGTCACTGATCAAATACTGTCATCACTTGAGGGCATCTGTTCGATGAAAGAATATTCCTCATCTTGATGAAAATATTCTAGACTCAGCGTAAGTTTCATATTATTCACCTCTTCAAAGCGGCTCACACAAGATATTGAATACCTTCTCATCCTTTAAATATTATCTACGATAGTTTTATATTATATACATATAAGTACTTCGAACGCATTTTATCCTTACCTCTTCTTTCCGGCCCCGAGCATCATTCGCTCCCAACTAAAGGCGTTATATGGACAATTTTCAGACGGTACTCTTTGGTGATTGATACTGTTACCGCCTTTTGTTACAAAGAATTTAGCGGTGCTGATGCATTTATTTATTTGAGCATCGGTGTTGTTCATCCGATGTCCAGCGTCAGTGACCTGACACCCGATGATAGATTAATATATATATATATATATATATATATATATATATATATATATATATATATATATACACACACATATATATATATATATATACACACACATATATATATATATATATATATATATAAGTAATTATATATATTTACAGTATATATATATATATATATAGAGGAAAAGTTTAAATGACAATAGGAATATAAATAACAATAGGAACACAATAAGCGAACAAGAAAATTTTTTCAACATCGCGGACACCTTACGGATGCTAAATGTCATCCACATGCAGTTGACACAGCTGGAAACCCCCGAGCCAAATCGCTACCGGGCAAGAAGCTACCAATACAAGTAGGTGGAAACGGATCTCAACGAATCAAGCGATATCGAAGGAAAACGAACTTGACATGCACAAGGGGCAACGAAAAACAGAGAACATAAAAATTGTCCTGGCTAATATTCAAGGAATAAGACCAAACCAATCACTCAATAAGGTTTCGTACCTGAAAGGATTTATGGACGAAACAAGGGCGGACATCGCATACCTCACAGAAACTCATCTTAAAGATTGCCAAGGAAATTATGAAAGCTGCGAACATTGTATTGATAAGAAAGAGATAAATATAGAGGGCTTCAACTTACTAAGAGCGGATAGAACGACGAGACGGAAAGGTGGCTGTGCTATATATGTACAGGAAGGTCATATGACAAAGACGATAATAAGTAAATCAAACAGCTATGTGGAACTCCTAGCAGTGAAAATAGAAAAACTAAACTTGATAGTAATAGTCATCTATAGACCAAGCACCCCAACCGAAAAATTCTCGGAGGCCATTGATGACATCAGAAAGCTAATAAAGGCCATAAACCCTCCATCCCCCAATATAATGATCTGCGGAGACTTTAACTTCCCATTTATAAAATACAAAAAGGTGAATAGGAATATATATATTCACCAGGACAAGGGGGGCACAAGAGAAGACCAGGAGCAAGCAAAAATGTTGATGGCTCTCACAAATGAGTTTATGCTGACAAAGGAGATAACAAAATACCAGAAAAAATAACTGCCTGGATCTGGTATTCACGAATAACACGAACTTGATTGCTGATATAAAAATAACCCCAACCATTATCTCAGACCACAACTTAATCGAGATATCAACAAATATGACGACAGCATTAAAAGACAATACACATATTGTGGAAAGAAGTAAATTCGCGGCCTTTAACAAACTCGAAGACTATCAATTGGGAAGCAATCAGATCGCACATGGCCCAAATAGAATTGAGAACAATTTTCAAGAATAAAACAACTGAAGAAACGCTAACAACCTTGGAAGAAAAAACGCTGAGAATTTTAGAAAAATATGCTCCGAAATCACAGCCAAAAGGAAAGAGAAGCTGGCTAGAGAGGCAAAAGAGAAGACTATTCCGCAAAAGAAAGAGAGTGGAGGCGAAGTTAGGTAACTGCGGAGATAATGACAGGAGAGCAATAAAAGAAAAACTGTAGGGTATGGATAGGGAAATACAAGCCCTGATGAAGGACCATACAGAGAGGGAAGAGGAAAAGGCGGTAGAAGCAATAAAGGAAAATCCAAAATACTTCTATAGCTATGCAGAAAGGAAAACAAAAACGCGCGCCGCTATTGGGCCATTAAGGACGGGAAATAATGAACTAACCGACGATCCAAAAGAAGTATCTGATACATTGAGAGCTCAATATGAATCAGTTTTCGGTACCCCAAAAAGTGACAAAGCGATACCTGACATAAATGCATTCTTTGAAGAGGAATTGCAAGGAGAGTATATAACAGACTTTGATTTTACACCAAAAGATGTAGTGAGAGTTATAGGACAAATGAAACCACATTCAGCTGCAGGTCCGGACAATTGGAACGCATTATTGATTAAAAACTGTAAAAATGAAATAGCTACACCTTTATACTGGATATGGAGAAGATCCCTAGACACTGGGGAAATATTGAGCATCTTGAAAAGAGCAAACATTGTCCCTATATATAAAGGAGGGGACAGATCTCAAGCAAAGAACTATAGACCAGTACCATTGACGTCCCACCTCACCAAAGTATTTGAAAAAATAGTTAGAGAGAAAATTTATGATTTCCTGGAGACACGGGAAAGAGTCAACGAAAATCAGCATGGATTCCGATCAGGTAAATCATGCCTATCACAACTAATAAAACACTACAACAATATCCTAGATGCATTGGAAGGCAATGACAACTACGATGTTATATACACAGATTTTGCTAAAGCTTTCGATAAATGTGACCATGGTATAATAGCACATAAAATTAAATATATGGGAATAACAGGCAAAGTGGGAAAATGGATCTACACCTTCCTTAGAGATCGTCTGCAGGCCGTCAAAATTCAAGGTCTTTCATCATCAGAATCGGAAGTACGTAGCTCAGTACCACAAGGGACAGTACTGGCCCAACTCCTGTTCATTATCATACTAACAGACATAGACAGCGGAGTAAACAGCAACAGTATAGTAACATCCTTTGCAGACGATACAAAGATCAGCAGAAAAATCAGTGATGTACATGACGTGGAGGCTTTGCAGAGGGACACGAACAAAATATACAAATGGTCAGAAGACAACAACATGTCATTCAACGCCGAGAAATTTCAGCTCTTGAGATATGGTAGAAAAGAGGAACTTAAACAGACTGCAAATTATGCTCCAGATGGACAGGAAATTCAGAGAAGCACGAAAGCGATCGATCTCGGGATAATAATGACAGATGATGCGAAATTCGAAACACAAAATCAGATAGCGATAAATAAAGCAAAAAGAGTCGCCGGACAGGTACTAAGAACGTTCAAGAGAAGGGACAGGACAGTAATGATTCCCCTGCTAAAAACACTGATTATACCAAAACTTGAATACTGCTCAGTTTTGACGTCCCCATATAAAAAGGAAGAAGCTAATAAACTAGAACAAACGCAAAGGCATTTCACAGCCAAGATTGATGGCTGCAAAGAACTCAACTACTGGGAAAGACTACGTAAACTAAATCTGTACTCACTGGAAAGAAGAAGAGAGAGGTACATCATAATCTACATATGGAAAATGATCGAAAAACTGGTACCAAACCTAAAACTAAACCCAATTACCATTCAAACAACACTGGAAAATAGGAAAGGCAGAATGTGTAGTGTTCCCAAATTAAAGGCCCGACAAGGGACCTCCTCAACCCTGAAGGAAAATAGCTTGGTTGTCAGGGGGCCAAGACTTTTCAACCAGCTTCCTAAGGACCTCAGAAACGTAACGGGGGTCAAAGTTGAAGTCTTCAAGAAAAGACTGGATGCCTGGCTCAGGACAGTACCAGATGAGCCGGGCGTGCCTGGCTATGTACGGTGGAGAGCGCAAGAAAGCAACTCGCTCCTCCACCAGGCCAGACCTAGAGGCGGGGCTACCAGCTTGACCTACCTACGTGTGAAGAGAGACCAACGCACGAAACAACATATATATATGGAGAGAGAGAGAGAAGCCCTAGGACTATAGCACGTATATGTATTTCAGTATATATTTCCTTCAGTTTATCTAAAGAGAACTCGAACAAAATTCTGACACGCTAGATTAAGTTAGGTTTTTGAAAAGCTAGATCATGTTGCTTTTCAGGATTTTTTTTTATGTCAGAATTTTGTACCGAGGCCCTTGTGCTCTTCACTCTAAAAATACCAACACGATTCCATAAAAACAAACGTATATTGAACAAATTCCATCTATTTTAAAATTTAATAAATAAAACCATTCCAACTCTGTTTATTTCCTATAATATCTCAAATTCTATATTTCAAAATATACGTGCTGCGACGAAGCCACGATGCGGCCTTATTAATATTTAATCTCCTTCAATTTACAAGAGTGAGACATTCGCTCTTCTCAAAATGTTTCATCCTTACAGAGGGTTGAGAAATTAAATAGACACCTTCAGTTTTTCCATAGTTTTTGATTTGATAATAAAGGTCAATAAATAATAACAGATTTATTGAATCAATATATTTAGAATCGTGTTCCTTTCCCCCTTTTCATTATGTAAAGCTGACACACGTCCTTGCATTCCATTGATATAATCTTTGTCATTTGTTCTTGAGGACATTTATCGTGGTGTCCATTTACTTTTGTCAACCATCTGTTGGTACGTGTCAGAAGAGAAAAGAGTGCGTAATCCTACAGTAACATAAGTTTTGAATTAATAAGGATTATTTTGAAAATAAATTTTTAATTTTACAGTGTTCTATATATTATTTACATACTTTACATTGTAATTTTAAAGTGAAAGTGACCGTTTTAATTGTATATGATTTAATGTGATAATTCTGAAATCAGATTTTAGTGAAAGTTAAATTGTAATTCAAGCTATAATTCATATAAAACTCAAATTATATAATTTGTCATTCAATGTTTGTTTATGCCAGTGTCAATAAAATTTTGATCACATATAATATGATGAAATGGGTTATTATTAATGACATTATATTTATATATATATATATATATATATATATATATTATATATATATATATAATTATATATATATATATATATATATATATATATATACACACACACCACGGTAGTCCACTTTGTATCTCTAAAATAATGAAGAAACATCAGTGAATCAACCTCTTATTATTGAAACGATAGCGATCTGGCAATTTCGAAATATCAATCTAAATTACATAAATTTCGGGACTGATATCGAAATGGGGTTGAAATTGAGTACTGATGTAAATTCATTATTCAGTAAATACAGAAACATTATATTTTCACCTTTTAGGATAATATATTTTGGAAAGGCTGATTGCATTTCATTTTATCAACATATTGTTGCATCAACAGTAGAGCGATATTAATTTGTGAAGTCACAAATATCAACCACATTTAAACGATACCAACCATGTTTCAACAGTCGACTAACCAACCTTTCAAGTTTTCAGCGCGATGATTTCTCATTTCACGAAGGTCAAGCTTGTCGCCCCTCCTCTCGAGTTGGCCTGGTGAAGTAGTGAGTTGGTTTCTTGTACTCTCCATCTCACATAGCCAGGTACGCCAGGCTCAGCGGGGATTGTTCTGAGCCAGGCATCTAGTCTTCTTTTGAACATGTCCACCGCCACACCACTCGTGTTCCTTAGGTCTTTGGGCAGCTGATTAAACAGTTTTGGTCCTCTCAAAACAAAACTATTTTCTTTCAAGGTTAACGATGTTCCCTGTGTCGCCTTAATTTGGGAACACGACACAGTCTTCCTTTACTACTTTCCACTGTTGTTTTGGGAGTTACATGGTTCAGAGTAAGATTAGGGACTAGTTTCTCCATTATTTTCCAAGTGTAAATAATGGTGTATCTCTCTCTTCTCCTTTGAAATGAATATAGGTTTAATTCGTGTAACCTTTCCCAGTAATTTAGTTATTTGCACCCCTTGATCTTGGCTGTGAAGCTTCTCTGAATCCCTTCTAGCTGTCCAATGACTTCTTTCTCATATGGGGATGTTGGGACCGAGTAGTATTCCAATTTGGGTATGATCAGTTTTTCAGTAGAGGAATCATTATATTCCTATCCCTTCATTTAAAGGTTCTCAATATCTGCCTAGTTATTCTCTTTGCTCTGTTTACTGCTATCTTATGTTGTGTTTCAGATTTCGTATCATCAGTCATTACAACCCCTAAATCTTTTGCTTTAGAATTTCTCTGAATTTCCTGTCCATTTGTGGTATAATAATCCATGGATTTTAGGTCTTCTCTTTTTATGTACCGTAACAGCTGAAATTTCTCCGTGTTAAACGGTAGTCAGTGTTAAACTGACTCTCAGTATTAAACGGTATATATATATATGTATATATATACAGGGTGTTTATAAAGTTCCTATCTCTTTCAGTGAAAACGTAGCATAAAGGGTAAAATTCAATAACAACATAATAGAAGACATACATTTAATGAATACTTAAGCATATGATTCTACATGAGTACCATCAATATCTCTACAGAGATGAGTCTGTCAGCAGCATTGCGGAACACATTTTGGAGCATGACAGGGGTTATTTTTTTAACTGCTGTTACGATACGAGCACGTAAATGTCCTAGCTTCATTCAGATGGCATTTTAAACACCTTCGTCTTTCAACAAGATGGGGCACCTTCTCATTACGCAAACATTGTTCGGGAGTACCTAAATGAACGATTTCCAAATCGGTAGATCGGACGTGAGGCAGCAGGCCCTGGGCGGCTCGATCTCCTGACCTAACGCCCTTCGATTTCTTTGCATCAAATCAAACGTCTATCGAACGAGGGTTACAGATCTACAAGATTTACTTGCTCGTACCGTAACAGCAGTTTCAAAAATAATCCTTGTCATGCTCCAAAATATGTTCCGCAATGCCGCTGACAGATTCGAACTCTGTAGAGATAATGATGGTGCTCATGTAGAATCATATGCTTAAGTATTCATTAAATGTATGCCTTCTATTATATTGTTATTGAATTTTACCCTTTTTGCTACGTTTTCACTGAAATAGATAGGGACTTTATAAACACCCTGTGTATATATATATATATATATGTATATATATGTATATATGTGTGTGTGTGTGTGTGTGTGTGTGTGTGTGTGTTAAAAAATAATTCTCATTACCTATGATTAAGAATTTAACTTTTGTGTAACTTAAAATTATCCAGTTTCAGTTCAGCGTGACCATATGGTCACATCAGTTCCTTTTATTTTAAAGGTAAATAAATCAGTTTTTTTAATTTGCAATAAATCACTTTTTAATCAAGAAAATCGAATATTAGATGGACAAATGACTGAATAATTATATACTGTATTTCACAGTTCAAGTTAAAGAAAATCACTAAAAAGTTTTATTTCACTTAAGAAATTATAATTTATCTTAATTTTAGATATAATTAATCGGTTTTTAATTTAGTTTATACTTATTACGTTATTGTTTGTTAAAAAATTTAATTAATTTTTAAAATTTTATTAAAAAATTTTAATTAACTTTTTAATTTAACATTTTTCGTTTAAATTAACTTCCTCTCATGCAGAGGGCATAAATTACATAAATATTTTTATTGTGGTTTTAGAGTCAGTGCGATTATCGTCGACGCGGGCTCGAGTCCCACTAGCTCTTAGTCACTTTACTGACTTTCCCATTTCGTCATTTAATTCAGGAACTATCTAAACCATTGGTTCTTAAACTGTAGTCCGTGAGCCCCTGGGGATGCGTAGGCCCTAATTGCCCTAATTACCAGGGTTTCCGCGTTAACCTCTTTTGGACCACTGGGTCGAATATGTACCGTTTCCAATACACGCACTCATAACTTAACCCTGCAAAAACTTCGGTCGTTAAGAGGTTAATGTTAGGAATATAACACAGTTTGGTACATACTGTATGTACAGTTATGGAAATAAGTTCGTCTAGAAACATCAACTTCCTAAAAGCATTAAAAATCATTAATGTAGCGTACCTCATTCGTTTATTTGTTTTATTCGTTATTTACTTTACTTTCTTACTTCCCTTTTATCATTTCTCTTTCTTCTCTTTACACTCGCTTCATTGTACTTTATAAACACCTGCAGACGGGCAGCCGTGGCCAGTGAGCGCCATTAAACTTTCGAACAATGAAAGAAACCGGGGATAAATTACACACTTTTATTTACTGTTTACTGACTTTTTATTTAAGCCGGAACAATTGAATAAGGGGAGTAAAGCGAGGGTGGACTATCATTAAACTTTTAATCGCGGAAAGAGGCACAATTAAATATTTTAAATAAACAATAACATATTGATACGAAAAAAACCATAATCGGGGGCAAACCCCCGCCCGAGAGTGAATTGCCAAAATTGGGCATTTCACAGCCTCTAGCTTCGGCACATTTCGGTGTTGCCAATCCGTATTTTATTTTTTAATTTCAAACAAAACATTATTAAATTCTTATAAACAAAACATTAAATTCTTATTAGACATTATCTTTATTAAAAAAAAATACCAATACACGACATTAATCAGTGAGTGAGTTTTGTTTTTTAAATTTTATTAGTTATCAATAAAGCATAAAATATTTTAAAAAAATACAAAATATTGCCAATTGGTACCTTTTGATGCTTTTTAGAAATTTTATATTTCTAGGCGAACTTTTTTCCGTAACTGCATATTATTTTCTGAAAGGAGTAGGAGTCCGCCGATACCAAAAGCAGCTTAGGTAGTTCGTTGGGAGAAAAAAGTTTGGGAACACTGACAGAGACAAGTTTACGATCGAGGTGTTCGACATCATATTCATTTTGTATCCTCAGTATTTTTAAATTTGTTTCAGCTACTGTATATGAGACCTTCCTTGGAAGAAGTGGCTAGGTGACAAAAGTAAAAAACGCCAGAAAAAGCAGTTAAAAGTTGCACCACTTTTCAAGTGCCATAACTTTTGAAGATACTTCGTCGAAATATCTTCAAAAGTTCAAACGTTATAACACTTTCAAATTTGGTACAACCTTAACTGCGTTTTCTGGCGTTTTTTACTTTTGTCGCTTAGCTACTTCTTCCTAAGGAGGGTCTCATTTAATGGTCAGACTGAATACAGCTTAATAATGGATAGGATGATCCAAGTTCATTTCGTGCGGGCGGTATACATGATCCGATAATGAGTCAGGCGCAGGCCACATTCAGAGATTATTAAATAAAATTAAATATAAAGCTGAATTACTATACAGAAAATTACAATAACCGTAAATTGATATTAATATGGAGACTGAAGTAAAGCATGCAACGCAGGGAGAATTTTTTGGTTCCCTGGATGGGTTAGTGGATAGCGTACTTCGGTCATGGCCCAACAATGCAAGGACGAACACTCCTCTGTGCTGCACATTTTGCTTCAATGTCTGAGTGAAATGTAATGAATAACTAATATGTAATACTTCCGTAACTTATCACCCAAAAAATATTTAGTCATTTTAAGCCAAATTAATGTAAAATAACTTCCGACCTATCAAATAGTTAAGTTACTAATAGTGTACATCACTGTTTAGCTAATTCTAAGAATGAAAATAAGTTTCCTTATTTTTGAAACTACCTAAAAAATATAGCGATTTTAACTACTCAACAGATTGCAGTTTATCTGACATCAGTTTAGATTAAAATAATACGTTTTAAGAGTGATAATCGTTTCCACATGTTTATGACACATAAACTGAAATTTTTTTCTTTTTAACTGTACAAGCATAACTAAGATTATTGTACAATATCTAACACTGACAATTTACATCGAATTATGTAACACATTACACTAGTGAATTCCTATATAATTAAAAGTTGCTAGAACAAATGAAAATCCTTGAGAAGTCCTCGAGCCATCTAAAGCTCATGTGTAGGCAGCAGGCCGCACACTTGACGGCCCAGCTAAAGACTTTAGAATTCACTAATTTACTATTTTTAATTTTTTCCATATGACATCATGCAAATAATGGTCTAATTGCCGTGAAATTAACTTTCCGGAAACTAATTCTCGCGTTAATCATTTTCTTTTTAAATTAAAAGTTTTTGGTCTCTTTTTATTTAGAAATGTTTTTTTTTTTTTTAATATTTTCCTTTTAACTCATTATTTTTTTTGCTAATTTCCACTTTTGTAAATATATTTAAAGTATTTTCTGCCAATAAAACAGTATAATAATAATAATAATAATAATATTAATAATAATAATAATAATAATAATAATACAATAATGATATGATGTGTTGGCATATATATATATATATATATATATATATATATATATATATATATATATATATATATATATATATGAAAATTATTTCACGAAAGTAACACGTGAAAAATATTTATGATGAATAAAACCACGAAGGAAAGGAAAACCTTAATTGTGTGCTTTCACACTTCAGTGCATGATGTCTCCTCTCAAGCATCATTGTGCAAGAATTCTTTTGACACCAATTTTTTTTTCTTTTAAAGGCAATAGAATTTCACAATGAAATTCAGAATGAAAAGTGACTTTTTTCTCATAAGAAACAACATCAAGAGAACTTGATGTAGTTCAAGTTTGTGATGAAGTACAAACGTTGTTCAAATAATTAATTTTGTGAACTCTTAAGGTAACGCTCGTTATAATTAAGTATTAATTAGAACAATAAAAGAGAGAGAGAGAGAGAGAGAGAAGAGAGAGAGAGAGAGAGAGAGAGAGAGAGAGAGAGACCTGTAATTAAATATAATGACAAACTTTCTCTTCATTATGACGAATGTACACATAATTTTAATTATGCCCTTTTTTAATTAAGTGGGATTAAATATCGTTTCACTATTGTGATAAAACCTTGACTACTCAACGCTTTCAACATATTGAGCAAAAAGCTAAGCTCTAATTAAAAACGTATGCATATACTGTATATATATATATATATATATATATATATATATATATATATATATATATATATATATATATATATATATATATATAATATGATGAATTTCACAATTAAATACGTGAAATGAGTGAATGATGCAAACCCAGAGGGAAAAAGAAAAATGATCCCAGTTTCCTCTTTCCCTGTGGGTTTGCATCATATATATATACAGGGTGGGCCGTAAGTTTCCATACATAGGAAAATTTAAATACGTGCGTCGGTATTTGGATCAGCAGTTTCCGGATGCTTGGATTGGTCGGCGTGGTCCTGTGGAGTGGCCTCCCAGATCCCCAGATCTCACCCCCCTTGATTTCTATCTTTGGGGGCACTTGAAGGCCATGGTGTATCAGGAAAAGATACGAGACATAAATCATCTAAAGGAACGTATCACCAACGCCATTACAAGCATAACGTCAACTGTGCTAATGCGTGTTCATCAACAGTGGGGAACACGTATTGAAATGTGTTTTCAAAACAATGGGAACCATGTAGAGCATATTATATAAATAAAAATGGTTGTCCATAAAAAAATGTTTATTTTTCCTATGTATGGAAACTTACGGCCCACCCTGTATATATATATATATATATATATATATATATAATGAACAGGAACACCAGAGAAAATACAAACATCCTTCAAGGTTTAATAGTACCAACGTTTCGGAATGCACTAATTCCATCTTCAGGGCTAAAACAATAAAATTCCAAATCACATAGAAAATTACACTTCTTAAGTCATCTATAGTTTATCAATACAAGTGTGACCACTGTATGGGGTCATATATAGGTAAAACTAAAAGACATTTAAAATCTCGTATTTATGAACATCTCGGTAAATCGGTCCGTACAAATTTACCCCTTGGCAAACCACCTAATTCTCTCATACGTAATCACTCGCACAACAATAACCACCCAATTTCACAGTCTAATTTCACCGTACTTGCTGCTGGAAGCTCTGACCTTAAGCTTAAAATTATGGAGTCTCTGTTTATTTATAAACTAAAACCAGACCTAAATTCTGACGAATCATCGATAGATCTGCTATGTTTTGGTTAAGGTACTAGTTTATTTTATTTACATTTCAGTTTTAATGCTTTTACTTTTTATAATTTTAACTTTTTAACTTCACATTTATTTACCTTTTAGTTTTAATGTTTTACATTTTCTTAGCTACTTTTTATAATTTTTTTTTTTTAAAGTTTATTTTAAATTGTTATTAAGCAATTTGTATTTTGTAATTTTCTATGTGATTTGGAATTTTATTGTTTTAGCCCTGAAGATGGAATTAGTGCATTCCGAAACGTTGGTACTATTAAACCTTGAAGGATGTTTGTATTTTCTCTGGTGTTCCTGTTCATTATTAAACTGCGTTTTCCACGCCACCAATCAATAGCCGATATATATATATATATATACACACTTTCCAATGATGCTACGAGCTGCTCGTACCCTGAATGGGTGTATGGGAGGAGCGGTTCTTTGTGAACAATATCAGTCTTTCTTCTACCTATTATTAAATAATTTTCATTGACAAGAATGTCATGAACAATAATGATATATATATATATATATATATATATATATATATATATATAAAATAAAGTTCAAGTTACTATGGAAAGAGTTCAATATCTTACCCTTAGTGCTCACACACTCATTTTCTTCAAGTGGATTCAAGTATGCAAACGTTTCAAAGTTACGTTTCGAATATTCAATGACTGTATGATTCAAAAGAGTTACTGAGGATGAAAAAAATTACTTTCGAAACGTATGTCTGAATGCATGTGAAGAAAAAAAAAAGATCGAAGTTATCTATTTACTTTTGTCCTCTCTCTGTATATCGATTATAACCGACAAATATATTTTTTGTTTGTAATTGTAGTGCATGAATTATACTGGGTAACAAAATTTGAAAAATTTTCTGTTATTGTGATTTTTCAGTCGTTTCTTAATGATTTCGGGGCGCTGATTCCAAAAATGATATTGGTTTTGCTCTATCATCAACCATTTCAAAAATATAGGTTATCACACTTTTCATATGGCAAAGTATATAAAAAAGGCTAACATGAATATTTTCTGAAAATAAAAACACTATTGGAAATTAATGTTTATTGAGCCAAAATTGTTTGACAAACCCAAAATGGTGCAAAGGATATAATATATATCATGAGGAGAACCGATAAGAGAATAACAAGCCTCGTTATGCAGTGTGCGTTCCTTAAAAATGCACTGAAGAACGCGACTTCCGCGTATGAACATTCTTATCCTTTCTGATCAGCGACTATACGTAGTCTCCCATCATGGAAGCATCCCAATGACCCTGGTACCTTTTCTCCATCGTTTGAATATCTTGATGGAATCTTTCGCCATGTTCTTCACTCACATCGCCCAGATTATCACGAAAAAAGTCTAGATGTGAATGCAGATAGTGTAATTTTAAAGACATACGGCACCCCATTTTGCCATAGCACTTAATCAAGTTTGACACTAACTCCTTATAGTTTGGTGCTTTATGGTTGCCTAAAAACCCACGAACCACATCACGGAAAGCACACCAAGCCTCTTTTTCGATCGGAGTCATCTTGGCTTCGAGGTTCTTTGAATTCAACAGCGCCTTGACTTGTGGTGCTACAAAGATGCCAGCCTTGACTTTGGCCTCAGAGAGTTTAGGGAACATGACCCGAATCTGTTGGAAAACTTCCCCTCCAAAATCTAACGCAGTTACAAACTGCTTAATTAGACCCAACTTAATATGGAGAGGTGGTAGCGGAACTATGTCAGGCTTCACAAGAGGTTCCCTGAGTACATTGTACTTTCCTGGTTGCAGTCCTTCACGTGGAGGCCACTGAACTGTTTTATGGTGCTCAGTTGAAGCCCTGCTATCCCACAGGCAAAGAAAACATGAATATTTAATAAACCCTCCTTGTAAACCTAACACGAAACCAATCATTTTGAAATCACCACACACGTCCCAGTTGGTTCTAGGACAACTGCTCCCGAGACAACTGCCCCCGGATAATTGCCCCCCGACAATTGCCCCCTGGACAATTGCCCCCTTGGACAAGTGCCCTCTTGGACAATTGCCCACGACAATTAAGGGAAAGAAAAAGTAAATGAAACTAAGAATAAACTATATAGAATTAGCATATAAAGAGGAGTAAATAATACTAAAAATAAAAACATGGAATTTTTATTTGTTATCTGAAAATACGGGTTAAAAACAGAAACACAAACTAACACATCACACACTAAAATTGCAAGTTTATTGGGAGAAAATAAATTTGAGAAACTTGTACGATAACACTGCCCAACACCAATTTTGCTGATTTAATTCTAACACCTGTTTTTAGGTAACTTTGGTGTGCTGATTTAAAAAATCACCTTAGTTTTTGCCTATCACGTCAGGTTTTCGATCAATCAAATACGGATATTTTGGAGATATCGCATTTTGGCAGGGTTATGCCCAATTTTTTCTTTTCAAAAAATAAGTTTTTACATACTCAGAATCAGCATGGAAAAGTAAACAATTGTGCAGGGAGTGAACTTTAATATACAATGGTAATATTGACACATAAAGTGATTAAAAGTGTTTAAATAAGCAAAAAATGAATCCATATTAAAGCAAGCACGGGACCAGTTTTCTTAACATTGTCTTTTTCTGTTTTCTTACTTTTCATTGCTGATAAATTTCTCTTATAGGACTTCCTAGAATGAGAGATGTCAAGACAATCTCTTTGCAGGCTCCAGCAGTAGTCAGCCATCATATGGGTATCCCATCTTCCTTGGTATCGTTCTCCATCACTTTGATATCTTGATGGAACCTTTCACCTTGCTCTTCACTAACATCACCAAGATTTTCTGGAAATTTATCCAGATGACTGTTGAGATAGTGAACTTTAATGCTCATGTTGCAACCCAACTGCTGAAAGTTTACAAGTAACGTCACTAGCGGAACCGGCTGCTCTCACTCCGCCAATGGGAAATCTCTCTCAGATCATGACGTCACGCTCACACCTGGGGAAATCACAGATACCCAAGATTTTAATATGTTGTACATGACCTTCAGATTTAATGCACAGATTTGCGTATTACACAGATAAAATTTTAACAGCAAAACAGCTGTTAACAGGTCTCAAAAATCATCAATTTTGATAAGCGCCCTTCATGGATCACCCAAAATAGGCATATTGCATTGCACGAAAACCTGATGTGATGGACAAAATCTAAGGTGATTTTTGAAATCAGCACATCAATATTATCCAGAAACAGGTCTTAGAATTAAATCAGCAGCAAAAAATTTTTTTTTGTTGGGCAGTGTAATTAATATATGCCTAACCTAACCTAACCTAACCTATCCTAACCTATTTTTCCACCTTAAAGTGTACTTTTTTTAATAAATTTATTAATTTCCAACTTAAAAATGTTGTTTTATAACTTTTTCCGCAGTCCGTAAACACAAAAGGACCATCATTAATGCTTTCTGGCGGTAACACTAGTTCGGTTTTCCGTTAAAAATGAATGCAGGTAAATTTGTAATGTTTAAATTTTAGTTTAAACTAAACAAAAATTCTTAGTAATGTTTAAATTTATTTTTTTTGTTAAATTAAACTAAGTCTTATTTTTCTCTTAATGAGGGCAATTTGGGGAGCAATTGTCCAAGGGGGCAATTGTCCAAGGGGGCAATTGTCGGGGGGCAATTATCAGGGGGAAGTTGTCTCGGGGGCAGTTGTCCCAGTTATATTGTTCATACCTGATTTGAGTGAGCAGTTGTTGGACATTTTCATAGTCCTCTTTCATTTGAACAGAATGTGCAACTGGTATAGATGGATATTTGTTCCCATTGTGGAGTAGAACAGCTTTTAAACTCCGAGTTGAACTGTCAATAAACAGGCGCCACTCCGAGGGTATATGTGTTAACCCAATAGCTGTGAATAGATGATTAACCTCGCTGCAATAACAGAGAGAGCCATTGACATCGTAGAACCTTGCAAACTCTTCATGCCGCTTTCGGTATACAGTGCTCTTGCAGTCTTCTCCAAGCAAATTCAACTCTTTGAGTCTGGAGGTCAGAAGCTCAGACCCTGATTTCGTCAGACCCAAATCTCTAATTAAGTCGTCCAATTCCCTCTGATTTGGAAAGTGAGGGTTTGTACTGAAAGTTACTGTATATTCTTCATCATGACTGTCCTCACCAGCCGACATCTCAGATGAGCTAGCTGCATCCTCATTTTCAACCTGCAAAGCAAAGAAACAAAATATAGGCATAGATATATATGTAGAAGAGCATCAGCACTAACAAAAATCGACACATAATGACCCGCAGTCTGTAAATACAGAAGGTAAAGTAATGGATAGATACCTGTTCTGGTGGACGTGGTATTGGAAGACCTTCGCCATGTGGTACAGGAGCTATGGACGACGCTATGCTTGGATACTGAAGAGTCTGCCTTCCTTTAACTTTCCTGTACTTAGAAACATCTACCATGCAGTAGTAGCAATCGTCGTGGTGGCTCTTTGGTTCTCTCCATATTCTGGGTACCGCAAAGGGCATTGCCTTGCGTACTCCCAGCAGCCACCCTTCAAGTGTGGAGCAGCAGCTTCCACAGATCACATGGGGTGCCCAGGGCTTATCTTGGTCACCCATAGACATACCAAAATAGAGCCGATACGCGATCCAGAACTTGGTGCCTTTCACAATCTTGTGCGATACTTGCTTGGGGCCTATGTAATACCCACAAACGTAGCAGAATATATCCGGCGAGTGTTTACAAGCTCTAGTTGCCATTCTCTTTACCAAACTGTACTACATTAATCATAACCTGCAGATATAGAGAGAAGAGTTATTAAATCTGCAACAGATTACAGATTCCAGAAAAAAGATGTGTTCACAACACTGATATAATGTTAGCAATAAAAAAGGATCGATAGCACTCAAATCGTCAGCACAGAGAAGCACAGAAACACAGTACCTCAGTGCTGGTAACCATCAGACAAACAACCTGCTTTCTTTGTGTGCTCACACTTACTGACTTCTCAGACTCTGCGCTCTTCTTTATATAGCACAGTGGAGGTTTCGGGCAATTTCTAGAGCAAGAAACTGTCAACGAACATCCGGATTGTTCTCAACAATTCCTGATTATTCTGATATTGCTGCGCCCATAATAACATTATACTGGTAAAACATGAAAAATGGATTATCTCTGAAACCATTGATGATACCAAGGCCAGATTTGGACTCAGCGCCCACAAATGCATATAAAAACATAAAAAATTCTATATAAACAGAATCAGTGTTACACAGTGTTATTGAGGATTACAGTTTTTAGGTGAACTATAACGTAAAATAAAGTTTATATTTGCAAACTAAAGGGACTTCATTTTCTACAGATACATAAACTTTAGTCGGTGCTAAATTGGTTCCGTGTTATAGAGTGTTTTGTAATAAAGTTATTTTTCATTATTTACTCTTATCTTTTCTAAACCACTAAATTAGCCAATAAGAAACGATAATTATCGATGCCAAATTTCTAGTTACTGAACACTTTTTACTGGTTACGTAATTATTTACCCCAAGAACTTCCTACGTTCTATTATTCCAAAGAGAATTCATTTTCAGTTATTCCACCTATAATTTTCCAACCCCTTTACGCCAATTTTGTATCAAACTTTTGGGTTAAATTGAGTGTTTAACTTAGGTTGCTATTTAGCATAAAAACTGCATTCACTTCGTGCTCGTAATTAAAAGTTCTCGTCATTTACATATCTGACCTATGATAACTCGCATAATGGAGGAAGGGAATTCATTAAGTTGCATAACCCTGCATGGTTCACCTGTATTTACAATTATGTTTGGCGGAACTGATATAAAGTTAGTGTTGAAAACAAAACTTAGAGTTTAGTATGTTTCGTCTGCTTCCACGTTTCAAACGTTTCGAATACAGTATTTGAAAATGTTTTAAAATTTTAAATCTTGAAGGTTCAACTCAATTCTTTCTGAGAAACTAAATATTTAATTCTAAATTCAGTAGAAATGGTATAGGTGAGGGAGAAAATAATTTATTCAGTATTACCGACCAACTAACGATTGATCAGGAGAAAAAGGAAAAATAACAAAGCAAATCACATGAAATTTACGTTAAAATATACGAAAAAAATTCCATATCCGTGAGTTTGAATACAACGTTTCAAGATAATCCTTTTAAACACAAAGGTAGGTCACTAAAATGAATGGTTTCAAATCGTTAGCTTGAAATTTCGCCTGACCGTTTAATCGGACGCGGGAATTCCACTTGCAAAATAATCACTGACGGACTGAAAAAGTTAATCTCAAGAAATATGAACCCATTTGCGAACAATCATTTAAAAATTAATTTAATTGCTGTACACACACACACACACACACACACACACACACACACACACACACACATATATATATATATATATATATATATATATATATATACGGGATGAATTTCACAATCAAACACGTGAAATGAGAGAATGATGCAACCCACAAAGAAAAAGAAAAATGATTCCAAGGCCTTTCGTGTATTCAGAAGTATACCTCGTCAAGGAATGAAAGGAGGCGATATGACGAAAATATATACATAAGTACAACGGGACAGAAAAATAAAAAGATTAGCACATGATTAACAAGAGTTGATTAAAAGCAAAAGGTGTTTTAACAGGATATGTAAATTTTATACTGTACATCCCCGCACTGTTATTGAAATTATTTTTAAAATGGATAAATGCACATTCTAGAATATTCCTTTCAATTATATTTGTGTTTTTAACGAGGGCGTTAGAACTATCCCACTTGATAATATGGTTACGTCTGTACATATGGTTAAACAATGCACTAGAATTATTTGCCGTTCTGCACACATATTTATGCTGTTTTACCCTAATACCTAACGTTTTACCCGTTTGGCCTAATATACTGAATTACATTGTGTACATCCGATCGAATACACACAACCAACCACATTATCCGGGCTATTCTTTATTAGGCGTGATTTAACAGTATTATTATACTTAAAGACTACATTGATATCAATTGCTTGAAGTGAAGTCGGAAGATATTGAAAATTAACATGGAAAGGTAGGCTAAGGATATTTTTACGCTGAAATTCCTTTACAGTTACACAACGATAATACCTATTCTTGGCTTTCCTAACGCAGTTATCTAGAAATGAAATAGGATAACATAATTTAGTAGCAATATTCATGATATTGCATAAATCGGAATCTAAAAATTCAGGACTGACAATTCTCACTGCTCTAAGAAACATAGCAGAGAAGATAGAAGTTGAACTGATTCAAGCATCTCCGAATTTTTAGATCCAGAAAAGACAAGCTTCCATCATTTTCTTTTTCAACCGTGAACTTAATAGATGGGACTAAATTGTTGACCCTACCAAGAAATAAGTCAACATCCAAATTGTTAGGCCAAAGGCATAAAATATCATCTATATACCTGTACCAAACAAGGTTAAAATTAACAATAGTAGGCAAAATTCTGCTTTCAAAAAATTCCATATACAGGGTGTTTCAGGAGGAAAGGTCAATACTTCGGGAGGTGATAGTATCGGTCATTGTGAGAAAAAAAGTTCATATGAACATGTGTCTAATTCTGAATGGTTACGGAGATAGAGCTGTTTGAATCTGATGCGCGCGCAGCTCTTCCTCCCCCTTCCCTCCCCTATAACCTTGAACCATGTAAGCTGTAATGTAAGCATGTAACATAAGCCAATCAACAGCTGACTGTTGCGAGTGACATTGTTTGGTGTTTGAAGCAGTGTTAAGAATGCCACACACCTTCACACACGACGGTTTCCGAACCGCAGAATTCCGGATCGAAGAGTGTTTACCAGGGTTTTCAACACATTGCGTGAGATTGGTACACTTCCCAGCACTCATGTTTCATCTGAACGTGAAGGTCAACAAGATGTGGATGAAGTGGAAAACATTCTTCAGTTGGTAGAGCGTAGTCCTACTACTAGCTCACGAAGAATTTCTACACGTCTCGGTGTACCACACACAAGAGTATGGCGAAAATTACGTGAGGAAGGCTTGCATCCATATCATGTACAGCGTGTACAACACCTTCAACCAGGAGACGCTGCCATGCGACTGGAATTTTGTCATTGGGTAAATGCTAATCGCCGATTGCTTCGATTAATACTGTTCACCGATGAAGTTACTTTCACCCGTGACGGTATCAACAACACTCGTAACTCTCATCGATGGTCAGACGAAAATCCAAATGCCACTGTGGAAACAAATTTTCAACATCGCTTCTCTGCCAATGTGTGGTGCGGGATCATCGATAATCAGCTGATTGGCCATGTTACTTTAGAGAATCGTCTTACAGGACAAAGTTACCTAGAATTTCTGCAAAATGAATTGCCAGGACTATTGGAGGATGTTCCTTTGGCTACACGCGCTGGTATGTACTTTCAGCATGACGGAGCTCTTCCACATTCTACCCGTCTGGTGATGCAATACCTAAATCAAACTTTCCATGGTCGATGGATCGGCCGCGGTGGTCCCATTCAATGGCCACCAAGGTCTCCAGACCTCTCTCCGTTAGATTATTGTTTGTGGGGGTGGATGAAAAGTCAAGTTTACAAAAGAAAGGTGGATACACGAGACGAATTGCTCGCGCGCATTTTGGATGCTGCTGCCCGCATAAAGGAACGTCAAGATTAACTCAGACGAACAACACGCGATCTTTGCACACGAGTTGCAAAGTGCATTGAGGTTGATGGCGGGATTTTCGAAAACGTATTGTAAACTGTAACAAATTTGTCATTTCTGTATCTGATACCATTCAAAATGCCAATGTTTAAACATTAAAAGTTAGAAACAGTAATTGGTTTCTCTTTCTTGATTACCATTAATAATGCTTTTGTATTTGTAGATTCAAACAGCTCTATCTCCGTAACCATTCAAAATTAGACACATGTTCATATGAACTTTTTTTCTCACAATGACCGATACTATCACCTCCCGAAGTATTGACCTTTCCTCCTGAAACACCCTGTATAAGTTAGCTAATATCAGTGAGAGGGGATTTCCCATCGCCAATCCAAACGACATAGCGTAAAAGTTATTTTCAAACTGAAATTTATAATCTTTGGCGCAAAGCTTAATTAACTCAATAAGAGTTAAGTAGGCTCAACAATTTAGCCCCATGTATGAAGTTTACGGTTGAAAAAGAAAATGAGGGAAGCTTAACTTTTCTGTATCTAAAAATTCGGAGATGCTTGAATCAGTTCAAATTTAAAGTTTTTCGTAAGCCTGCAAATAATAACTCTTGTGTGCATTTTTATTCTGACCATCATCCCTCGATTAAATCTTCTATTTTCACTGCTATGTTTCTTAGAGCATTGAGAGTTGTCAGTCCTCAATTTTTAGATTCCGAGTTATGCAATATCATGAATATTGCTACTAAATTATGTTTTCCTATTTCATTTCTAGATAACTGCATTAGGAAAGCCAAGAATAGATATTATAATAGTGTAACTGTAAAGGAATTTCAGCGTAAAAATATCTTTAACCAACCTTACCATGTTAATTTTCAATATCTTCCGACTTTACTTAAAGCAATTGGTATCAACGTAGTCTTTAAGTATAATAATACTGTTAAATCACGCCTAATAAAGAATAGCCCGGATAAATGTTGTTGGCTGTGTGTATTCAATCGGATGTACACAATGTAATTCAGTATATATAGGCCAAACGGGTAAAACGTTAGATGTTAGGGTAAAACGTTAGATGTTAGGGTAAAACAGCATAAATATGCGTGTAGAACAGCAAATAATTCTAGTGCATTGTTTAACCATTTGTACAGTATATATGTAATCATAGTATCAAGTGGGATAGTTCTAAAGCGCTCGTTAAAATTATAGATATAATTGAAAGGAATATTCTAGAATGTGCATTTATCCATTTTAAAAATAGTTTCAATAACAGTGCGGGAATGTATAAAATTGACAAAATCCTGTTAAAATACCTTTTTCCTTTAATTAACTGTTGTTAATCATGTGCTAATCTTTTTATTTTTCTGTCCCATTGTACGTATGTATATATTTTCGTCATCTCGCCTTCTCCCTTCATTCCCTGACGAGGTATACTTCTGAATACACGAAAGACCTTGGAATCATTTTTCTTTTTCCTTGTGGGGCCACTCAATATATTTTTCCCCACCTTTTTTTTTCTTTCCAAGTTTCTTTGTAAGTTCCAGAAATTTTGTACACAAGTAGTTACATATCTTTTTTACAAGTTTTTATTTTTCCACATAGTCTCCATCCTTTTCTACGTCTTTGCTTCACCTCGAAACAAGGGCCTTTATTCCTTGCTGCTAAAAGTCTGCTGGGTTCCGCTGGAGCTACCTCTTAACCTCCTCAACAACCTCATCGTCACTCTGAAACTTTCTTCCACGAACAGCATCCTTCATTGGACCAAACAAATGAAAGTCTGAAGTAGCAGATCTGGTCTGTATGGAGGGTGGGGTAACACAGTCAAGCGCAATTTTGTGATGGCCTCTCTTGTTTGCAAACTGTTGTGTGGCCTTGCGTTATCGTGCAAAAGAAGGATGTCTTCCAGTTTTCTCTTCGGTCGAACTCGCTTTATACGTCTCTGGAGTCTCTGTTGGGTAGCAATATATGCCTTTCAGTTGATTATTTTTCCTCTCTTCATAATGTCCACCAGAATCACCCCTTTCATGTCCCAGAAAATGGTGACTGTAACCTTTCCTGCAGAGGGAGCCATTTTGAACTTTTTCTTGCGTGAGGAAGTCTGCGTGATGCCACTCCATGGATTGGCGTTTTGTTTCAGGTTCAAAGTGGTGTACCTAAGTCTCATCCCCAGCCACAGTTCGTGAAAGGAAGTCATCCCATTCTGTCTCGTATCGACCAACGACTCAGAAGCAATTTCGTTTCTTTGGGCTTTGTGATCTTCAGTCAGTTGGCGAGGAACAAACCGAGAACACACTTTTGAATATTCCAGTTGCTGAATTATAGTATTCACACTTCTTTCATTATTTCCTAGCTCCAGTGATAGCTCCTTGTATGTGACGCGCCAATTTGATCGAATGGTGCTGTTAGCACGTTACACAGTGTGAGATGTCAGAGCCGATGCCGGGCGACCGCTGCGTGGCTCATTATCGAGGCTGGCTCTCCCTCTCTCCGATGATCTCACACGTTTAGACCAGCGTCCAACTCTGCTTCGATCAACAACAGCATTTCTGTAAACGTTTTGTAGGCGTTTGTGAATGTTTCCAACTGTTTCCTTCTCTGCGATTAAGAACTCGATAACAGCTCTCTGTTTACGACGTACAATCACTGTCAGACGCCATTTTCAAAACTGCGTTAACCATCGGTTTTATACAAGGGCATTTAAAAGTGTTTTTATACAACAAGGGGAGGTTCAAATCGGAAAAAATGCGGTTATGTGAAGCGCAGAAAGTTCACACTTACGGCCCAAAAGACATTTCAGCACCATGGCTTATTATTTAGGTAAGAAAAAAGGGTGGGGCAAAATATATTGAGTGCCCCTAGTATTTTTTAACGGTCATTATTGTTATTATTATTATTATTATTATTATTATTAGTGATGTAGCGGATGTCATTTTTTTCACATCCGCGGATGCGGATGAGGATGAGGATGTTTGATTTCAACATCCGCGGATGCGGATGCGGATGCGGATGTCTACATTTTCGTTATTTTTTAGGATATATTCGAGATTTGTTGTGTTTAACGTATATAATAAGTTATTATATAGAGAGAGCTGTAGCTATAATGTAGTATAATTGATTAATTGTACAATAATTGCTGTACTTTTCTCTGAACATATAAAATAATATCAAGCATCTAACTAATATAGAAATCAATTAGTGAATTCGTCTGCAAATAAATTCGTTATATTTTGTTGAGTTTCAGCCACAATTAGAAACCATAATTTTGTTACCAGGATGCGGGACGTGAACCCAACTCAAATGCACCCCACCGACCTCTTTCCCCAACCTCCACCCTTATAGAAAGAGATCTTTAATTAGCTTGATAACTATTTATATTAAGTTTAAAGTTTTATTAGGCATATTTATAAATGAGTAATTAAAATAAAGTAAACTAAGATGTTCATCGTTTAATGTTCAAACTTAATTATAGGAAGGTTATGCTTAAGGAACATTAATTTTTCTGCCTTTTCTGCTGCCAGTCTGTTTCTCTTTTCATCATACTGTATATTAATCCAGCACTGCTAAATAATCTCTCGCTTGGTACGTTTGGTGGAGGATAGGCTAAATGTTTCCTTGCAAGTTTACTCAAGTATGGATAGATATTCTGCGTATTTTTCCACCAACTAATAGGATTGTCACATGCAGCCAGGCGTTTTTCTTGGTGATAGCTCTCGATCATTTTTACTACATCTTTTGACATCGCGTAGGTCTCGTCATTGCTGCTTGACTCAAGAAACTGAGAGACAGATTCTGTGATAGATTTGCTTGTTGAAGGTGTTGGTTCTGTCACTGAAACTTTTATTCTTTTGGTGGGTGGCGAAGCGACAGATTCAAGAGATTGAAGCTCTTCAACTGCTTTGCCAAGTGATGATTTAACTCGTTCTAATGTACTAGGTGAAAATAACTTAGCTTTGTAACGTGGATCTAAGTAGGTTGCAAGAGAGTAACTTCATACAAGAACAGCCTCTCGTCTTGTCGCTTGCATCACTTTTGCGCACAATGAACTAGTTCTATTAATATAGTAGAATTTGATAATTTCCGCTTATTAATGACATTTTATCTCAACGGTCCACATCCGCACGACTGCGGATGCGGGTGCGGATGCGGATGCGAGAAAATGTGCGGATGTTCCGCGGATGCGGATGCGGATGCGGATGTGACCTACATCACTAATTATTATTATTATTAATAATAAGCGAATTACTTTTAAAAAATTATATAATTGCAATTATGTTTTATTTTAAATTTAATGGTCTAATATTTGAACTTGCAGTCTTTCAATTTTTTTTTTCATTATATATTTTGTAATTACTGTATATTTCCCGGTTCTAGCACTGAAGATGGTGAGAGCTTCACCAAAAGCTTTGCTAAGCATAAAATGTTCTTTCAAAGAATTGTTTTGTTGCTCCTTATTAAGCATAAATTTCCATCTAAAAAACCGTTCAGCAGTAATATATATATATATAGGTTACATGGAATCTGTGTAACTAGGGATTTCATGAAATCCCTAAAATGTTCAAGGATTTCATTTAAGGTTCAGTCGTGATATTTTCGTTAGTTTTAACGAAAATATCACGACTTAACCTTATATGAAATCCCTAGTTACATAGATTTCCTCTAACACACACACACACACACACACACACACACACAATATATATAATATATATATATATATATATATATATTATTTCACTGAATAAATGAAAAGACAGCAGCTCTACGAGTTATTCCAGTGAATGGGACCATCATCTTTCCTTTCCGTAATTCAGTTTTGCTTTCCCCTCGACTTCATTTGTCCCTCGATGAGGCCTTACACACACACACACACACACACACACACGCGCGCGCGCGCGCGAACGAGGTAAGAATCCCTAATAATATGGGGCGAATATTCTTTATTCTGTGCATGTTGGAATTTCGCGTTAATTGATTCGAGTTTTGCATGTATTTAAAAGAAATTTGCGTGAGAAGAAGGAGATGACGCATATAGAGGGAAGGTGAGAATGAAAAACACACACACACATACAGTATATATATATATAATATATATATATATATATATGTTAAGACACTGGGCTGGGCTGCTGATAGGCACGTCGTGATTTCGAGTCTGTGCGAGGACTTCCCAATTTCTGACTTCCTTGGCGGGTCGTGGTTCGGATTCCACATTATGCTATAGGTCTAAGGTACGGTAACAAGCTTGACGTTCCTTAGGATGAACAACTCGGGCGGAAACAAAACTAAGGTTTTAAGATTTTATAAATATATATATATATATATATAATTTAAGTATTTTTAAACATGTGAAAACCAATTTCTTCTCAATTTTATGAACGCTGAATGTACATAAAGGTCGAAATGGTAGTTTAAATTAAGAATGAAAAGCCCTTCAGCTACTGGATCGCAGCGAGCCTTTAATAAGAGAACGACGAAGGTCTCTTATCTCTTTCTTCATAGAAGATAAACGTAATCAAACATTTATTATAAGATATATTATGGGTGATAAGCGTAATCAAATGCTTATATACGTATGATATATCATCAGCCATTGTAATGCTCCCTTCGTGAATATATAGTCCCCAATTGAAAGGGGTTATGACCTAATAATATCTTAATTATGGAGCGCTGTAAATACGAGGGTTTTTTCAGGGATTTTGGTCTTTACTTTAATATTGAAAATCCACACGATTTACAGCAAAGACTTCGTAGCTGTTATTTCGCTTCTGTTTTTTCTTCTTCTTCTTCTTATTCTTCTTTCGCAACAGGAATCTGACGACAGGATATTTCAGGAAATAAAGGATTTTCGCCATAAAATTTCTGTTTTCATACTGCTGAAATTAGTATATAGTGTCAAAACAAGTCAGTTTCATTCGTTTTTAAGTTTATTAACAATCTATTACTGTGGTGCTTGCATCTGATATTATGATATACTATATATATATATATAATTTTCATCAGTATTAGTTTCATTAAAATTCTCATCAAACATTCTGAAACATTTTATTCCCCTTATCAGTAACATAAAATTTAATTAAATTAACAATAACAGTTGAACATGACATTAAATAATACTTCTACTACTATTACTACTATTCCCAGTAATAATAATAATAATAACAGTATTTTTCTTATACCATCAAGTAGATATGATTCATATTTTCAATGTAGCAAAAGATGTCCGCATAGTAAACATTTCCAATTTGAAAAAATCTCGCTATGTCCCATTTCAAAATATAATTCGAGCCACACATCTGGAATACGAAATGTCCAATATGAAGGATTTATACATTTCTAGTTTGTAAATAGCGGTAGGCACGCGTGCGTGGCACTCTGGCCCTCATCGTGTAACGTGACCTAGGGTGTGCACCCGGTTCTTGCTACCCGGGAAATTCCCGGTTCCTAGATTTCAGGAACCGAACCGAGAACCGAAAAGATTTCCCGGTTCCTATACACTCTAAAAACAGTTGCATTGTTTTTACTATGCAAGAGCTGTATAAGTAGATTCTACATATTTTAAAAATAAAAAAATTTAATAAGTAGATTTCTACGTATTTAAAAATAAAAAATGATATCTTAAGAGAATATTTCTTCCGTTTAAAACGTATTGTAATTTGTATGGATCGTCGCAATCGCAAGCAGTGCTTACTGCTTAGACGTAACTTTGACTACTTATGACGTAAGCAGTGTTTACTGTTTACGTCATAAACACGTTTTCTGTTAAGCTGCGCTTCTAACAATTAAGCCTACAAGCGTTGAAAGTGAACGAGCTTTTTCAGCAGTTGGTCTATTTCTTTCAAAGATTCGTTCTCAATTATCTGATGCGGTTCTAAATGCTCAAATTTTCTTAAAATACTACTTCATAAATGATGTAAAACAAGATAAATAAACATAATTGATCTCAATGCTTAGATTTTTTCGTTCTCAATTATCTGATGCGGTTCTAAATGCTCAAATTTTTTTTAAATACTACTTCATAAATGATGTAAAACAAGATAAATAAACATAATTGATCTCAATGCTTAGATTTTTTTATGCCAATTAGACTAAGTTTAATTTTACGAACAATGGTTAAAACAAAAATTTTAGTCGTTTTTTTCCCGGGATTTCCCGGTTCCCGATAATTTTTCTGGTATCGGTCCCGGTTCCTAAGTTTCGGTACTCGTGCACACCCTAGTAACGTCCCTTGTTGTAGTATAATTTGTTACATCTTTTAAACGAGTCAAAATTAACTTTAATTCCGTGATACTTTGTGCATGATTTACAGGTTCTATAATTAAAGCTTTTTATGAGGTAAGTATTTTATCTATGGTTATATATATAATATATATATATATATATATATATAATATATATATATATATACACAATACACATATATATATATATATATATATATATATACTGTCAAAATTAATCATAACATCAAAACGAACCATAACCTAACCTAAACTCAATTAATCTAACTTAGTGTTTTTCAAACCTCTTTGGCTGCATACCGTTTAGAAGCTATTGATCAACAATTCACCTACTACCCCCTGCTGCCTCCTCTTCTAACAACCCCATAATAATAAAAGTTTACCACAGTATTGTATAAAACTTAATATTAGAAATCTAATCAATATTGTAAATATTAAAATAAATAATTTACTGGTAATACAATATATTTAAAATATTTAAACATTCCTCTGTTTGTGACTGTAGTGAAATTATGCGTATTTTCTATTAACTTTTCTTTATTGTGCGCTATTATCATTCTCAAATGCTTATTTTACAATGATTTATCGTATTCTATAAACGGGTAGCGTGGCAGACATCTTTCTAAATTAACGAAGCGAGGCAATGGGAAAATGACGACAATTTATCACAATTTTCAAATTTTTATTTTTATTGAAACAATGCACAGGACGGGGGCGGGGGGGGAAGCGAGCGCAAATTTATAATTTAACATTTTGATAGTGAAGAGAGCTTTATGAAAAACACTCTTTATTATATCCCATTGAATCTGAAACTGAATTCTGGGTGTATATGCTTTCAGTCTCGAATTTTAAGATTGCCAATCAGTAATTTATATTTCAAGTAATTAGATTTTACATATATTAATTTCGTACCATTTTAATCGGTTTATTATACTCTATAAATCATTTTTCAATTTTTTAGTAAAGGTTATTATATTTCTTATTAAAAAAACAATACACGACACAAAGCAGAACGGAAAAGACCCAGTCTCTCTGGCTCCTTTGACTCCTGACTTTTGCGCTACTCTAACTTGATATTTTCGTGCAAATAAAGAAATGTAGTTTCATTTTTGGATTTCTTTCTTAGGTTACGTAGCCCTTGTTGACCTCTCCGCTGGTCCCAGTTTGAAAAACTCTGCTAACCGAGCTAAGACAACAGATAATCACTTCGTATTATTTTTTTTTACTTAAAACCAATATGATCCCACGATATTGATCAAAACGATACTTTTGGAAAATATTGTTGAACACAGTTTTAAATCCGGTAATAAACTTAAAGTTCCGTCAAGTTCTCCATCAGTGTTCGAGTATTTAAGAGTATTCAAGAGTATTCATGGCATTCTCGAGTATTTACAGTACTCACGGAAGTACTCGTGTTTTGTCAAGATATGAACGGCGATGAATTTTCATGCAACGAATTTCCTACTATATATATATATATATATATATATATATATATATATATATATATATATATATATATATATATATATATAATAATAATAATATATATGAAAATTTTTTCACGAAAGCAAAAATAATAATGATGTAGGTTGTTTAACCTCCTTTGCAACATTTAAGGTCATATGACGGAGGGGACCTACAGCTTTACGTGAGATCCGAACCACGGGTCGCTACATAATCTGGACATGGAGTACAATCTCCCATCCAACTACTACCCAGATCCAATGTCGCTTAACTTCGCTGATCAACGGGAGGCGGTGTTACGACATTGGCTACGACGTAGCCCTCACGAAAGCAACACATCAATAATATTTATGATAAAAATAACCACGAAAGAAAAAGAAAACACGAAACAGTGTTCAAGCGCTTTCGTCTAATGACATTCTCAGGAACATTGAACAGCGTTCCTGATGATGTCATTAGACAAAAGCGCTTGAACACTATTGTGTTGTTTGCCCTCGTGGTTATTTGATATATATATATATATATATATATATATATATAATATATATATATATATATATATATATATATTCCCCAAAGCACTCGTGACAAGGAAATTATTTATTATTATTTATTGCTCCCCTTTGTTTCAGATTTGAAGGTATAAGCTATTAATTATGACCTTGAATGCACAGGTGCTTCATGTTTATGGATTAAATGCTCGTGCTGCAGGTGATGAATTTTCAAGGAGTCACCCGAGAAGGAAACACCGTCACGCAGGATGGTTTTAACTAAGGAATGTTCACGCAGCGATATGAAAACCCTTCGAAACGTCACTAGGTCCATTGCATATCGTATTTCAATGATAATGATAATAGATTTTATTGGCGGGAGGCAAATCCCACAAAAAAGTAGAGCATTCATCAAAGTAAAAAATAAAATTAATTAAACAATACAGTTTAAAAGTATATATATATATATATATATATATATTATATATATATATATATATATATATATATATATATACAGGGCTATTTAAAATGATTCATCCGATTTCAACTGAGAATACTTCCGTACCTATCAACCGTGCATCAACTGGGCAGTGGGCATACACCACATGAAAGAGGAAATCTCCGAGTTTTAAAAGATCACCGCGAGAGGGCTCCAAAGTCACGCCGTGGCCTAGCCTAGCAACAAACAGTCAGTGTGAAAATGGCGTCCGCACAGCAGAAGGCGTTTTGTGTGTTGCAGTTTTCGAGCTGTAAATCGGTAGTCACAGTGCAGCGTGAGTTTCGTCGACGTTGCAGAACAGATCCACCGGGTGCTCAGAGCATCCGTCGGTGGTATCGGCAGTTCGAGGAAACAGGATGTTTGTGTAAAGGCAAGTCCACAGGACGACCGCGCGTGTCTGAGGACATGCTGGAGCGAGTATGGGAGGAATTCGACTATCGTGTCGACTTTGCTCGTGTAACTAGGGGAAGTCACATAGAGCATTTATGAGGTGAGAGACAAAATTTGGACAGTTTTTCTTTTGGTTGATGTATCACAAATCACTCTGTATTTGTAACATTAAAAAATATTCTCATTTGAAATCAGGTGAATCATTTTCAATAGCTCTGTATATATAGGGTGATCAGAGCATTTTTCAACCTAGTGAGTGGGCGACATGAATGTCACCCAGTGAAGAAAATTTGTTGCCCAGTAAATGAAATTTTAGGGTACTGGGCGACAAGGAATTTTCAAAATTTGTAAAAATAGAATTGTCTTGGTAGTTGTCTTGGGAGCATTGTCTTGGAAGCTATTTAAATGCATATAATACATGCACATATGCCTAGGCTGACCATATTTCCTTGAGACAAAAACGGGACATTGGGATGGCAAAAAAGGGACGGGGGTTATGTAATATTCTGTATTCATGAAAAAGTAAGTACATAAACATATTGAGCTTACAATTATTCTTCAGTGACAGAACCCATACAGAACCCATAAAACAAACGGTACTGTCCCGTTCAAAACGGTACGTATGGTCAGCCTACATATGCCACAATTAGAACTGTTTATCCTAAATGTAAATATGAAATTTACATTGAATATTTATACATAGATAATGCTAGTTTTATTTCAGACCACACGGGGATGGTGGCCTGATTAGGGAACATCCGGATCCATAGTATCCTTAATCCAGGGGTGTGCTGGGACCGGTTTGGTCCGGTTCGCCCGAACCGGTTGTTAAATTTTGATTGGATCACCGAACCGTTTGTTTGTTTTTAACAAATATTTAACAGTTAGTAGAAATTTATTTATATCTAAATTTTTTTTCATTTTTTCAGGATTTTATAGAAAAATATAGATAGTATCACAAGCAGTGGTCGTTTCAATTATTTATTTATTTTTTGATGAAAAATTAGTTTATTTTTAGATAATTATGTCATTAGTGAGTATAAAGAATATGTTAAATAATTTCTGCCAAAATGTTACAAAATGCTGTTTGGAAAAGCTAAAATGCGTTGGCTTCCGCCCCGGGCCCCGCTGGGGGAGCTACCGCTCACCCCAAACCCCCTAGCTTAATGACTCGCGCCATTGGCGCTCGCCGATTTGCACCCCGATCTAAAGCTTAAAAAATGCTCTGAGGGTGATGCATAAATGTGTTCCATCAACCGCAGGGTGTATTCTTAAGACAAAAGTAAAGAAAAAAGACCATATAAACATAGGTCGAGAAACCCGTAGGTTTCGAGCTATAGCAAGTGACAGAAAAATCGAGGGAATATCTCGATGTTGTGCATCCTGACAGGTGGCTTGGGCGCGGTGGTCCTATTCCGTGGCCACCTCGGTCACCAGATTTAAATCCTCCTGATTATTACTTGTGGGGTCATTTAGAAAGCCTAGTTTATGTTACAGAAGTCAGCACGTGATGAATTGTGGCAACGAGTTTGAGACAATTAGGAAGCGATCCACAATACTCTTGGAAATTTTGAGTGTGTCAGACATTCACTGGTGCGACCGTGCTGAGGCATGCATTCAAGAAGTACGAAAGAATTTCGATCATTTACTTTAATGAAGCAAATGTATCATACTGTGTATTTGCATAAAATGTAAAATATCTTTAGGAGTTTCACTTTTCTCTCACGTGCTATAGCTCGAAATCTACGGGTTTCTCGACCTATATTTATATGGTCTTCTTTCTTTACTTTTGTCTCAAGAATACACCCTGCGATTTATGAAACACATGTATGCATCACCATATATATATATATATAATGCAAACCGACAAGGAAAAAGAAAAAATTATTCCAAGGCCTTTCGTGTATTCAGCAGTACACCTTCGCATCATTCATTCATTTCATGTGTTTAATTGTGAAATTCATCCCATATATATACACGTGTATATATGTATATATATATATATATAAGTTCTGTTTTTCACAATTATCTTTGTGAAAGAGAGATAATTTTAAAATATCTGTTAATTACTCGTACATATGAAAAATGTCGCCGCCAGGATGTTGTTAACTTTTATCCTGTTGTAGCCTTATGGCCAGCGCCCGCGTCCCTTTGTCAGAGGATCCTGGTTCGAATCCTGATGAGGGATAAATTTTCAATTGGCAAAAATGCAGAGTTACGCGTTTACATTTTTATTTGTCATATATACACATATATATCATATATTTCATATATACGCCTCGGTGGTATAGTGGTTAGTATCGCCGACTACGAATCCATCGGCACCGGGATCGAGACCCGGTGACGGCAGGCGGCGCGCAGCAAAACTCAGCTGTTCATCCTTCTACACAATAAAAATTGGTTGGTAGATAAATGGGTACCCTGGATAGCCTAGTGATTAAAACGCTTGGCTACTGATCGAGCAATCGTGAGATTGAGTCCGGGCGAGGACGTTGTAATTTCTGACCGCACGTGGTGGGGCGTGGTTAGGATTCCACGTTAAACTGTAGGTCTAAGGTGGAGTGACAAGCTTGACTTTTGTCAGTATGAACAATTCGGACAGAAGCAAAACCAAAGTAATCAAGGTGTGTATATATATATATACACATATATATACACATTCAACTGCAAAGAACACGCAGTATAAATAACGTAAAGAACGACGCTTGTATAGGAGATATTCCGCGCAAGACGAGAGAGAGAGAACGAAACAAATGAAAAAATGAGGTAACCACCCGGGAATCGAACTCGGGATCTTCCGATTGCCGGTCAGATGCGATACCATTACACCATGGGCCTCACTCTTCCAAATGCCGTAATTCTTCTACATACTCGCAGAAACCAATGCCCCAAGGGGGCACCCCTCGCATGCCGTAACATTATATACATTCAACTGCAAAGAACACGCAGTATAAATAACGTAAAGAACGACGCTTGTATAGGAGATATACAAGCGTCGTTCTTTACGATATAATATATATATATATATACGCACACACACACACACACATACAGTACATACTGTTTGTATATATATACAGTATATAATATATATATATATATATATATACACACGAATTATCTTTACCACTTTTGTGGAAAAAATCATTGTAAATCGTATAAAGTTTAAACTTTGGAGTAATACACCATTTTTATTTTATTTTTTTAAACTTTTATTACTTGTTTGTTTTGGAAAATCAATTTCTATTCTCGTTTCGAATTAAGCATTCTAAAATCATTTTTATAGTGTATTTTTCATCAAACATTAAAAAAAATAAAATTTCTTTTATTATTTTATTTTTTATTCTATTTTATTATTTCTCTTTTTTCAGTATTTCGTTTTTTTATTAATAAACGTAAAGTTATTTAGGGAAGAAATTCAGGGAAGAAATTCGGGAAAGAAATTCGAGGAAGAAATTCAAGGAAGAAATTCAAGGAAGAAATTTGTAATCTGAAGTCTATATTTTTATAGATATTAAAATATCTGAAATATCTCCTTCATAAATTGGATCAATACAGTTATTAATTATATTAAATCTAGACTAGCAAGGTTAAATTTAGTTACTGGATCGGTCTGAGACCTTCGAAGCAAGGCTTTGGAAACACGAGAGATGATGGAAAGATATAATCTTGTTTGGACGTGGCCAAACAATTGATTTAGGAATGAATGGGTTTTGAGATTATATTTACAAAGATTTTACTCTATTTTTAAAGTTTATTAAATTTACAATATTTGTGGCGTCTTTGAAATAAAGTTTAAGTTAGGTTGAAGTTAGATTTTAGGAAATTTAGCTTAGGTTTGAGAAAGTTACGTTAAGATACTGTACGTTTGGGAAAGTCAAGTTTGGAAAAATGGATTGAGATAGGTTGGGTTTGAAAAAGTTAATGAGTATAGGTTAAGTTAGCTATAGTTAGAATTTAGAAGTTAGGTTAAATTATTTTGAGTTTCTTCGCCTTGGTTCGTAGACATGTACAAATGTTCCTGTTAAAATGTTTTGGTTTCAAATTAATTTTCTTGGATGATTCGACGAACTGGTTCGTCGATCAAAAAAATTTTCCTTTAAAAAAAAATACAAATGTTATTTATTCATTATAATTTTTTTTCACTTGAAAAATTAAAGTTTGTCATTAACAAAAATCTGAATAAACATCAAAATCCAAATGTGAAGCGATTGTGAAGCGGAAATGAACCTCCCATTAAAGCCTTATTCACAGAAAGAGTGCTTTTCCAAAGCAAATGGATAATAACTTGCGTGCGTGTCGGTAACGCCACGAATAACTCTAATGCCGGAGCTAATTATGAAGACATGAAAGGCGGGAAATTACGATGGAGCTACACTTTTAGTTTGTGCCTTCGGCTATACAGTGGAATTTCGTTCAGTGTTTCCAATAATTCATGATTTATTCTCGTTCAAAGAGTATGATGAAAAAAATGAAGAGAAATTAAAGTGTACATATAGGGCAATGCTCTCTCTCTCCTCTCTCTCTCTCTCTCTCTCTCTCTCTCTCTCTCTCTCTCTCTCTGGGTGGGTCAATGGGCCTACATAAGGCGAAAGCGTTCTAGACTTAGTATTCACGACCGAAGACAACCTCGTCACTGGCCTCACCACTGACGAATCGTTGGGCGGGAGTGATCACGGTCTGATTAGGTTCTGTGTCTGCGTCCCTCGGGTGAAGCGTAGTAACTCTAGAGGCAGTAAGCTCGATCTACAGCGGGCGGACTTTGTTAGCCTCCGGGATAGCGTAGGTGAGATGGGGTTAGAGGTCGGCGGTGATGTTGAGGAAGTGTCGAGGGCATTCCGGGACGAGTTTATGGTGCTGCAGTCTGATGCCATACCCTCAAAACCGGTCATCCCCGCTTCAACGCAGCCTAAGTGGTTCAGTCGTGACATCGCTTCGGCTATCCGAAATAGGAAAGCTGCGTATAGGAGGGCGAAGGCCAATCGTTCCTATGAGAACACTGAGGCGTATGTCTACCTGTGCAGGGAAGTGAAGGCGAAGGTTAGGGTAGCCAAACGTAACGAAGAACACCGGGTGGCAAGCCTCTGCAAGGGGAACCCTAAGGAGTTCTTCAGTTATGTTAATAGTAGAAAGCCCATTAGAAGGATGATAGGTCCGTTAAAGGACCGAAGCGGCGTTCTACGGACCTCCGACGCGGACATCGCTAATGTGCTGAATGAGTACTTTGCGGGAGTGTTCACCAGGGAAGACACCCGCGTCATCCCCGAGCCAGGCGTCAGGCACGAAGGTGCTGGCCTGGATAGTGTTCGATGTACCGCGACAGTCGTTGCCGATAGAATAGACAAACTGAGCGCGTTTAAGGCTCCTGGGCCAGACCAGTTCTTCCCCAGAGTGTTGCGGGAGGTGCGCGACCAGGTGACTCGCCATCTGGCTACAGTCTTCAACAAATCGTTGGAGACGGGCCAGGTGCCTGGTGACTGGAGGGAAGCCAATGTGACCCCTATCTTTAAGAAAGGGGATCACGAAAGTCCAGGGAACTATCGTCCCATTAGTCTCACTTCAGTTGTAGGTAAATTATTAGAGGGGATAACAGCGGATAGGATCGTTGACCATTTGGATTCCTACAAGCTGCTTGGGGACTCCCAACATAGGTTTAGACGGCATAGGTCGTGTCTCACCAACTTGCTCGAGTTTTTCCACGTCATGTTGAGTGAATATGATAAGAGTAGGGCGATCGATATACTTTATCTCGACTTTCAGAAAGCCTTTGATAAGGTACCTCACCGCCGGCTAATGGCCAAAGTGCGCGCGCTGGGTATCGGTGGGGATGTAGGTAGGTGGATTGAAAACTGGCTGAAGAATAGGCGGCAGATGGTTGTAATTAAAGTGGCTAGTTCGGGTTGGGCTATATCAGGAGGCAATTTCGAGTTCGGAACAAGGAGATTGTGTTCTCTCTGTACAATTCTGTTCAATTCGGCCGCACCTGAAGTATGCTGTGCAGTTCTGGTCGCCCACCCTCAGGAAAGATATTGAGAGGCTGGAGCGAGTCCAAGCGAGGGCCACCAAGTTAATCCCTTCCGTTAGGCATATGGGCTACAATCGACGCTTGCGTGCCATGAATTTGTTTCCGCTGGAAACTCGTTGGCTGCGCGGTCAACTCATCGAGATTTTCAAGTTCTTACGTGGGTTCAACGATGTCGATTTTAGAGGCATGTTTAGTTTAAATGATAACCCAACTCGCAACAATGGTTGGAAGTTGGATTTGAAACGGTCGTGGAACTGCAAAAGACAAAACGAGTGATCTATAGGCATAGGACCTATGTCTCTCACCCAAAAGAAGCGGTTAGTTGACTTTCACATAGGTTTTAAATCTGAAATCGGGGAAAGCAACCGCTCAAAAGTTCTCCAATCCCCCATTTATGATGGGGGCTGAATTGTGAAACGTCACAGCCACGTGACCCTTAGGAAAGCCCCATGACTCCAGTAAAACGCCGAAGATTTAGCAAAAAAATTTTCATCAATCTTGTAGGTAATTTTTAAGGACACAAGCGCCCCCCAACGCGGGTGCCTATAAGTTACTATAAGTGATATGGGCGGTAAAAAGTTGAAAACGGCCAGGGATAGTACAGTGTAGCTGCAAAATAAACCATGTAGCTGCATAAACTAGCCCAGATTGTTTAATGTAGCCGTATGTAGCCTTTTTTTTACGTTTCGTGAAGTTTTACGTAACCTATGATTTTTCCTGGTCGGCTATGAAATGAGATAAATATTGAGACCTGTCATTCATGGGTCGTCTTGCGGCCCTCACGGGCCTTCACATCCCTATACGTTAACTAATACGTAGTGCTAATAGGCTAAAGTACCAAAGCCATGTTATGAAACTAAGTGTGATAGATTGACTTTAACGAGGTAAGCCCTAAACTTTTGGCGACGAGAGTAGAACCACAGCAACTGTCGATTGTGCTGGGAGGAGTTCTCTTCTTTTTACATAAGGCATCGTCCTGCACCCGGGAACAGCTCCTCGCTGAGAGATAGGGTTTAGATTACAGTGGTTCTTAACCTTTTTACTACCATGCCCCCTCTAGGAATTGGTCCTTCCCTCCACGCCCCCTTTGGAGGGGGATACTTTTGCATTTTTTCATAAACTTCTCAATATTAGCCCATGCTCTCGTTAAGAGAATAACAAATACAATTAGTGTTTTTCCCCAAGGGATCGCGCCCCCCCTGGAAATTACCTAGGGGGGCGCGCCCCCCAGGTTAAGAACCACTGGTTTAGAATGAACTTTGTCGCCGAAGAGTGTTATTTGAGTTCACGGGTGAAGATTAATAGGTTACATTCACCTCCTTCTCACCGATGTTCCCGGCAACAAGAACAAGTTGACTCAGATGCGGCGACATCCCGGGGAGGAGATCGCCCGCCCTTTCTTCGCTTTGCCCGACGACCCTGGATTCTTTCGAATGGGTTATAGGAGCGGGTTCCATGTAGAGCGTTCTAGTTGCTGCGACGTCTTGTTGTACATTCTTTCATCACATTTAAACTGTGGATCACGGGCGTGCCTTGTAGGTCAATCCTTCGCACCTGGGCCGTACCGACTAACGCCTCCGGTGTCCGAGGTGATAAGTTGCAGGTCGATGATTCGAATTACGTCCTCGAAATTCATCGAGAAAGAAAAGGTCACAGGTCCCTTTTAACCTAACCTATGAGTAATAGGTAAGTACCTTCTTCCCCCGAGAAGGAAATAAAGAAACCATGTGTGGTTTATAGAGGAAATTGGTGCACTCCACCTCGACCGCATTTGACGTTAGGTCAAATAATTTTTATACGTAAAGGTGAAATACTGAAAATGACTTGTGCGTTTCGCAAGAAAAATCAATCATCTCGGTACGTAAAATTGAAAATAGGTTATAGGTCAATGGGTGAAAAAGCTATAAAAATCAATAGGTCATAGGTGATAGTAACTAATAACATCTCACGACGAGTGAGAAAATCTCACAGATTGGACTACGGAAAGTCGCCAGATTTTGTGAGATTCAATAGGTAGGTATTTGATTTTCAAGAGGTGAGTTTGCGGTCCATACCTCGTCGGTATGGACCGCAAGGCCTTTTGAGGTACTACTTTTCCTTGTAACTCTCTCTCTCTCTCTCTCTCTATATATATATATATATATATATATATATACACACAGGGTGTCCCATAAGTCCGGCATCATAGGAGAAATTCATATTTTTCTATTTCTATGGTCGGGATGCCAATTTCCCGTCCACCATTCTGTTCAGTGACGAGGCTGTTTTTTATGGAAACGGTGAGGTAAATCGACAGAACACCCGCTACTGGTCTCAAAACAACTCTCACTGGTATACCTCTTCACAGGAACAAGGTGCATCTCGGGTGATGGTATGGTGTGGCATTTGGAAGGATCGCATCATAGGCCCCCTCTTTTTCGATGAACATGTCACTGGAGGCACCTACCTACGTATGCTCAAGGAAGAAGCATTTCCCAGTGTCTTGAACGAAGAAGGAAATTTCCCAATATGGTTCCAGCAAGACGGCGCTCCTGCACATTACAGCACCCAAGTAAGGGAATACCTGTACTAACAATTCCCTGGTCATTGGAATAGGACGTCGAGGGCCTGTGGAATGGCCAGCTAGAAGGCCGGATCTCACGCCACTAGATTTTTATCTCTGGGGCCACTTGAAAGCGCTGGTATACGCAGAGAAAATTAGGAGTGTCGAACATTTGCGGCAGCGCATTATTGGAGCATGTAACACCATTACTCCTGACATCATTCACCGTGTGCTTGCTGACTGGGTATCACGTCTAAATTTGTGTATTGAAAACAATGGTGGACATATTGAGCACGTTCTGTAAATAAAAGCTTTTGTTTTGCCTTTTTTAATTATTTTTCCTATGATGCCGGACTTATGGGACACCCTCTATATAATATATATATTATATATATATATATATAATATATATATATATATATATAATACGAGGATAGGCTTAGAGTTAAAATTGGCTACACTCGAGACTAGGAGGCTAAGGGGTAATCTAATCCAGGTTTTCAAAATTAAGAATGGGTTCGATAACGTAGATAGAGATAGCTTTTTCGAAATATCTCAATATAATAGGATTAGAAATAACGGGTTTAAGTTGACAAGTAGAAGGTTCGAGACAGCAGTTGCCAAAAACGTTTTTACGCATAGAATAGTAAATAGCTGGAATAGTTCGCCGGTAGAAATAATTAGTAGCAAGTCTATAAACATGTTTAAAAATCGATTAGACGCATATGTTGATAGATTGGGTATAGTTTAAGGTAGTAAAATTAAGGGTTGGATAAGATAGAGGTTGATTCTCTTTTCATTAAAGATCACAATAACCAGACTAGAGGTCATAGTATGAAATTATTTAAGCAAAGATGTAGGACAAATTTAAGAAAACATAGTTTTACAAACAGAGTAATTAAGTTTTGGAACAGTCTGACAGAAGTAGTAGTGACTTCAGATAAAATTGATTCTTTCAAAAGAAGTTGGGTAGTTTGATGTCTGCAAGTGACATCTGTTGATCGTGTTTAAGCCCATTTTTATTGCATGAATGGTACTAGTTTATTTCATATATATCATGTACATTTAGGTGATAGATCCCACAGCCCAACACAAATGTTGTGGGATATAGGGAGGCAGGATCTTGGGTTAGGGGATACTCTCTGTCCTTACACACCCCATTTAAAGAGATTCCTCTGCCAAGCGGTGCCCCCCATAGTACTGAGGTATTGAAAAACTCATTATCTTCACTTGCCCCACAAACACCTTTAAATGGGAGACCAAAATGGGTGCACACACATTTCTTCATTACTGTACAGTCTTTACAGCCACACCTACACTTTTCCTCCTAAGTATATATATTGTAATGTATATGGTTGTAAATTGTGACTTGGTCCGCAGTTGATATGGACCGTGACTTATTTTTGGTTGGCAAGGTACTCGTATTGATGGATACCGTAATGAAATTGACTGGATTCCTCGGATCTGATATATTTGCATGTCGGTTATAAATAGATATAGAGTGTAACATATTTGTGGATAATAGTCTATTATGACTTGATCCTCTGGATCCAGATATTGTATCTTTAGTTTTAAATTGATAATTAATTAGTTTTAAATTGAGAATTATTTAGTTTTGTAAAAATTGGTCGTTGCCAATGTACAGGCAGTTTTTACATAGTGGAGCCACCTCGATGGGCCGAAGTGGCCTCTAGTGTGCCCACTATAAAAATTTCTTATGTTCTTGTGGTTCGGAACCCACGTAAAATTGTAGGTCCCCTCCGCCACCACGGAGGACATGCACAATACACAATTACGAACACAGTTAGGTAGACCAGCCATGAATGGATCCTAGAGTCTTCGTTGGTCTGAAACATTATAACATTATAACATATATATATAAATATATATATATATATATATAATATATATATATATATATATGAGAGAGAGAGAGAGAGAGAGAGAGAGAGAGAGAGAGAGAGAGATGAAAAGAAGGACAAACAACCGCAAACATTCCTATTATTTTTCTATTTCAGACGTTTCGACCAATGTTGTTTTTCATAAAACTTTTTCTTGATTATTTCAGCAAACAACATCTTAATATTAAGTATACCTGTGAATATGCGACAAATAATAGTTTACCTTTTCTCGATGTTTTAGTGAAGAAATTTAATAATAAATTCAACACCTCCCTGTATAGAAAAGAAACTTTTACTGGCTTAGGAACCAATTACTTGGGTTGTATATTTTACAGATATAAAATCAGTGTTATATCAACACTATTAGAAAGAAGGGATCACCTGAAGATCAGGGCCCCCAGCTTTCGTTAGTTAGCCTTATAAGGCTAACTAACGAAACTATCAAGACTTAACCTAACCTAAAGAAGGCTGGGGGCCCTGATCCTCAGGTGATCCGAAAGAAGTTATCAAATATGTCTAGATTTTTTCTCATTAGACGAAGAATTGAAATTTTTAAAACGGTAATTTATTAATAATAAATTACCCTTCGAATCTCTAATAATCAGCTAAAAGAAAAATTTAAATAACATTTTTAATATCAAAGCCCCTATAACCACAATACATAAAGAAATCAAATATATTAAATTGCCGTTTGATGGTTACTGGTCCCTGCGCATTAATGAAATGTCTAAACTTCTCCGATCACTTTATCCTCGAATTAATTTCAGATTTGCTTTCGTCAACCCATTTAAATTATCATTTTTTTTCCAAGTTTAAAGATAAACTCCCAAAAACTATTTGCCCTAATGTTGTTTATCAATATACGTGCGACAGCTGTAAGGCTGCGTATATCGGCAGTACTCAACTTCAGTAGGAAGTACGCTTTTCACAATATTTAGGGTTATCATTCCGTTAACAAGAACCAATAACCTCACAGAGTTGAGAATTTTGGAATCCTTATACATTCACAAAAAAAAAAAAAAAAAAAAATCCATTAACAATAATAGCTCATCATAAATTACAACTCTTTTAACAGTTTTTGCAAACCAACCAGCCACCCTTACATTCAAGTTAATGTAATGTAATGTAATATAATGTAATCCCAATTTTCTGCTGAATATGGAGGTTCACATTATTATTATGATTTCGGTCCTGAGGTAATTTTTTATATACTTTGATATAATTTTGTTTTTAGTTTTTAATTCTTTTAATGTCTTTTAAATGTAACATCTTTGTATATTAATGCATTTATATATTGTATTAATTTATTTATTTCTACTGTTTGAAAGAAATTTTATTTGTAGAATCACTGATGATGACAACAGCAATTTGTCGAAACTTCTGAAATAGAAAAATAAATAGGAATGTTTGATGTCGTGTTGGTCCTTCTTTTCAGCTGTAAGCTCCGTTTCCCTCAGAAGTCAATAGTTGTGATATATATATATATATATATATATATATAAAATCAATCAATAGGAATATAAAGACAAGAGATACGACTCTCAACATTTATTTGCCAAACGTTTCGGTCCACTCAGGGGCCATCTTCAGTGACTACATGAAAGCATCTAAAGACAATCAAAAATATAACTAAAGTAAATAGAAATGTCAGAAAAATATACTATAGATAATAATAAAACCTAATACAATACGCAAATAGTTAAAAAAGCTTAAAAAAAAGCTTAAAAAATTATCTGGATAGTAAGACAATAAAACAATAAAAGTTAAACCCATTAAAAATAAATCAAAAAATAGAATTTTTAAAATTTAAAAAGGACTAATCTGCATGGTAAGAGTTGTGAATGACAACTGGAAAGAAAAAGGAAAAGAGAAAGAACCTAAGTTACAGCGTTGTGTTGAAAAGGTGTTAGTTGGTTGATTAGGAAGCATGTAATTTTATCGAGGAAAGGCTGTGGTTTAATTCTAGATTTAATTTTATGATAAAAAGGAATTCTAAAATTCTGAGATCAAGCGAATTAGAAGCAGACGACAGAATTGTAAAGGAGTCTTGGGGGCACGGGTGGTCATGGGTCTCTGAATGATGCCGAATAGCAGAGGATTCAGGAGTGGAAAGAGGGCGAGAAGTTCGATAAGAAAAACCCAAATGCTTTGAAATTTGAGAGTCGTATCTCTTGTCTTTATATATATATATATATATATATTATATATATATATATATATAGAGAGAGAGAGAGAGAGAGAGAGAGAGAGAGAGAGAGAGAGAGAGAGAGAGAGAGAGAGCCTCGTTGGCACTGTAATAATATTTATAATAATTGTTAAATGTTAATGTTAATTATGATTGCTGTTGCTGGGGTCATCATTGGTCTTTGCAGACCAAATAATGTTATTAATTAGGTTGATTGATGGAATGAGTTTTCTTCCTTTATTAAACAAATTAATGATTTATGAATGAGATAAAATATAAGTTGGTTGTTTGAATACAAGTTCAGTGAAATGAATAAATCTGCACTTGAATAATGACTTCAATATTAATAACGCGCTAAGTAATTATTAGTCTTTATATAAATTTAGGTGAATGACATCAGGCCAAAACGGGGATGCATAATGGTATTTACATGATGGTAGCTCTCGTGTCACTAAATTCCTTCAGAAGAGAGAGGTCGAGGTGCGATTGTGGCGTCCTGCCCGAGAAGTCCTTATAACGAGGTAGAGGTGTGAGGCAAGAGAGAGGCAAAAATGTCGAGTGAATCCTCGCGATGTTACGTCATCTTGGTCGTGCTTGTGTCATTAAGACTTCGGAACGTTGTCAAATGGGAGCGCAAAATACGTGACGGCGTTTCATGTCAATATATAATATATATATATTACTAAATCGGCACATTCATAGCTTAAGTAGAAAAATGAAAAGTTAAAAAAATTTTAATGGAGAGCATCGTTCCGCCCCTACTCCCACTTCAAGGTACGAGCAGCTCTCAGCAACATTGACAGGCAAAATAGGGGGGGGGTTAATGCTCCCTACATACACACACACACACACACACACATATATATATATATATATATATATATATATATATATATATATATATATAGTCTTATTGATAAGTAATAAATATTTACAGTTGTAATTGATTATATAATTATTATGGAAAGCCTGAAAAAGGAAACAACTGTGAAATTACCACAAGACTTTTCCAAGTTGGACCAAATGTCATTATTTTGGAAAAAAATCGTAAATTAAAACTTTACGCTCGAAAAAATGTTTGTTTTTCTCAAATATGAACCTTTTCTCTTCTTTTTTTAATTTTTACTTCCAAATTTTTAAATTATGTTTGCCAATTACGAAAATTTAACAAAGTTTTAAAATTATTGTACGCTGAAATAGGAGTTATAAATGTACATCAAAAAATGCGTACATTCCTACGCATTTTGTTGATATAGATTTTATTAACAGTTATTTTAAATGAACTGTGGAAAGCGGAGACTTCCCACTTGGGGTTCTTTATATCTTCTCTGCAAATTGAATCAAATCAACTTATGTTCGCCAATTTCAAGTCGTTAGTATAAAGTATTTTCGGGCTTTTAAAATATTTAACGTTATTCCATTATAAGATTTGTTCTATCTGCGGCAACTCTCGTAGGAAGATAATGTCGGCCTTCCAAACTAATTGGATAAAAAGTATGGAAATTTAATGTGTGTCCTTCAGGTTTCGCGCGGATGGCGCGCATAGAAAGTAGGATCATATTCACTGCTGAATGACTTTCAGTAGGTAAAATCCGTTGGAATTTAAAAGTTCACTGGAATTCACAAAGTAATTTTTATTTAATTTACATATATAATATGCAAATTAAATACAAATTTAGCTTCAGTAATATTATGTTTACAACCTCCTTTACAATTTTTAATAAAACTATCCATTCAGTGTGAGAAACTATTCACTTTGAATAGTTTTACTAATTTTGAAGGCCTAAAGAATATACAATTCTCTCTCTCTCTCTCTCTCTCTCTCTCTCTCTCTCTCTCTCTCTCTCTCCCTTTGTAGCTGACTAGCTTATATATTTTCGTCTTTCCTGTAAAATTTATTTCGTTACTTTTCCAGGGTCAAGGGATATTTTCAACCTTTTTCCGTACACGCCTCTGGCGGGTAGGGTGGGGAGAGAGTCTTATGTTTTTCTACCCAGTTTTTCACTACTAATAGAAAAGTTAAAAATGAACAGTTTAAAAACAGGAACCTCCCCGAGTGGATCGAAAGGTCTTTGAGGATTCCTTTTGTCCTTGTAACTCTCTCTCTCTCTCTCTCTCTCTCTCTCTCTCTCTCTCTCTCTCTCTCTCTCTCTATATATATATATATATATATATATATATATATATATATATATATATATATTACGTAAAGCATTATTTGAAGCGAACAGATGGCGTTTGGAAGTGGCCTCTCACTCTGTTTCTTTTGTCATATTTGGGAATGGGAAAATCTTAAGTTCTTACCTCAAAAACCTTTTATTTCGAAGGTCAATCTGAAACACCCATTTATTTATAGATGGATTCCGTATTTTAAAATAAATCCCTGTTTTGATATATATATATATATATATATGAAAGAGGAGGGGCAACAAGACTGACGTCCGTGAAATGAGGAATCATACACGGAACACTGAAAAGTTGAATGGTGTATATACTCGTATATATATATATATATATAATATATATTATATATATTACGCAGGATCGAGGGGTCAAGGACGAATGCTGGCCCACCCAATACAAGAAAAAGAAAGCCAAAATCAAGGTTTGGGGTTTTCCAGATGCCTGGATACTGCATGTGAAAGATTGGAGGCATAGATATGGGAAAGGATGAATTGAGGAAGGTTGTTCCAGAGTTCACTGGTTGAGTAGATAAAGAGTGAAAATACCAATTCGCCCTTGCGTTAGAGAAATGGACACTAAAGGAATGAGAATGTGTCGAAAATCTGGAACTGCATGCTCTCCTTAAAGGAGGAGGCATGCAGTTGGAGAGTTCAGAAGAACAGTGTCCATTATAATAGCGACAGTAAAGAGAGAGTGAAGCAACATTGCGGCGAAGAGAGAGGGATTGAAGACAATAAGTAAGAGGCGGGGAAGTGATGAGACAAAAAGCCTTTGATTCCACCTGGTCAAGTACGGCTGTGTGGGTTGAGCCACCACACACATGAGAAGCGTACTCCATACACGGGCGGACAAGACCCCTGTACAGAGACAGTAACTAAGTGGGAATGAAGAAACCGCGTAGTCGGTACAACATACTTAACCTCTTAGAAGCTGTTTCGGAAAGAGAGTATATGTGATGTGATCTTTCCAGGAAAGATCACGAGAAAAAAAAAAATATATATATATATATATAGTTTAAGTAGAATAATAAACAGTCAAACATTGTTTAACATATAGCATCATTCCGCTCATACTTCCATTTTACAGTACGAGCAGCTCGCAACAGCAATGCCAAGCAAACAAGGGGTCAATGTCCTGACGAGGCTTCCATATGTGGTTTATTACCACTGATAACAACATTGCCCCGTGTAAGCCCAGTTCAAAGAACATCCAAATCCGTATTCGTTTCACACAATTTTCGTTAGTTTGTGTTACAGACACCTCCAATTACTACCAGTTCAGGTGCATGATTCTTCAGGAGCAATATGCACCATACGTTTATGTTTCCTTCCCAAGGCAGCACAATTTTTACCTATATTAATCACAGTCACACTCGTAATACTTCAGGCTTGCTCTACACAAACTAGGCAAAATTCTACAATTATTTGCAATATACTGTATATACACACTTTTAAGGCTATTTTAATATTAAATATGTATATGAAGTAGTACTTACATTAAAATATATTTAGAAATGTATTTACCTTAAAATCTTTTCACATTTTTTTCACTAGTTTTGTTAAAATGTTACTGAATACCAAATGTATTTGGGTTTGAAATATGTTTATTTTTAATTATTTTTAATAAGGAACGTCTTTCTAAGTTTTATCATAAGACATTTGGAAGTGTAGAACCCGCTTAGATGTTTAGGATCAATCCCAGAATAGGCACCTGAAATCATTTTTAGGTGCTTAATCTGGGATTGAGGCAAAACACAGGTGCTTAATCTGGGATTGAGGCAAAACACAGGTGCTTAATCTGGGATTGAGGAGAAAAAATATAAACAGTTTTTAGAGATATAATTTCATTGTTTTTATCAATATTTGAAAAAATCAACTCTAACCTAACCTAACCTAACCTATATCTATACCAATTTATGTGGCAAGATAGATTTGCTTCAGATGGATTCAGAAACATTCGGGCTCATATTGCAGGAATTTATAATATCTAAAATTTTTCTTTATTCATTAAACCACTTTAAACCTTTTATAACTTTGCCTTTATTACATTTGTAATAAACTTTGTATAAACAATAAATTTTGTAATCATCAGGTTTTTTTATTTAATTCCTTGCAAGGTGCCTATTCTGGGATTGAGGTTGAACGCAGGTGCTTCATCTGGGATACAGGTACATCAGGTGCCTATTCTGGGATTGACCCGATGTTTATATTCCACACTTAAATGCAATTAACAATATGAGAACATGTTTAATAAATAAATGCGTTACTGATAATTATAACATGTGACACGCGTTACCTCTGACTCCTAATGATAAAATTAAGAGAATGCAATAAATTAATTTAAAAATTGTGCGTCAAAAGTATTTTTGAATCCATATTAAATGATAAGATTTCCCTTCGTAAACGAAGAATTTGTACTGTTTTTTTAACTGTGAATAAAAATATATTAAACGTTTCTCAAAGTCGGCACTAGTTGTTCATGCCCATGCGCAGTTTAAATTAAGAGGTTTGGAGATAAGTGGTCGTTGATTACGGCATACATTATAATTAAATATCTAGTAATAAAAATGTCGCAAATTTTTTGTTTCCGTGAAAGGCGAATCTGTATTGATTTTGTAGGAATGAAAATAGTTTTAAAGTCTTTTTTAATTTACCCTGTTTGTGCATGCGCACTGGTCTTGTTTATGACAGTTGAAATTTTTTAGTTTTGATGAAAAAGTCGCAAAAATTAATTAGAAATTAATTTAAAGCAGGCTGATTACGGCCTATATCACAATACATTTTTTAATGTTACAGCGTCGTAAATTTTATATATAAAAAAATGGGTACTTTCCTGTTATCCCGGACCCCAGACTTTTTGCCAGTTGCTGAAGTCTGAGTTAGGTTGGGCAGGCCATTTACCCAGTTAACTCTCGGGCTCAGATGACTCTTGGGGCACACTCACCCCTACACTGTAAGTAAGTAAATAAGTTCCGGATATTATTTCCTAATAAATTAATTCTGAAATGATAAATGAGTGTACATTTTGAAGTAGGAATACATATAAATTTAAGTGTGAATAAATATATCTTAGTCAGATTAAGAGTTATCTAAATTTATGTTAGGAATTGTCTTATAATCTCTTTTTAAATTCAGTAAAGTGATTTTGTTTAATATCCTAAAAGCTTTCCTCGGGGTATATTCTTGTTTCTGAAGTAAAGGTATGAAATGTAATTCTTAATTTTCGCTTACCTTGTATCATACAGAGTGGCCACAAAGTCCCTTTGCAGTGAACTTACAGCACATCTCTATGTTGCCCTTGTTTTTTTATGCAAAGAGACTTTCTGGCCACCTTGTACATTGTTCATAGTGCAATTACACAGGCAAAATTTGTAAACATGTTTACAACTAAATTGGAGGTTAAAGCATATTTAGCTTTAGACCAGTTTAAATATTAGAAAAAATGTGTTCCGAAATTAGTTTTAACTTAAAAATACTTACAGTAATATTACAGTGTTAGCATTAAACTTTTGAAAAATGTAGATACTTCAAAGTATTGGAGAGATGTCGCTTGTTAAATACTGAAGGGCAAAAAGGGAACGTTTGCTACACGCCGTTTCAAGGACATGGTATGTAACAGAGTTTCCATTTTTGTCCTTCAATCTTTACATGTATTTGAATATTTAGTCGTATTCAACGAAACCAAGCGAGATAAAGCGACTATTATCGTTACAATATCTTAGCATCTTCATAAGAAAAATATATAGGTTTAATAAAATTAATTTATCGTGCTACTTGGTGAGTGGTATTTATAAAACTAATCAATGAAGAAGTACAGGAACTGGCACAGCGCTCATGCCAACCAATACGGCCCCATTGCTCTAACTCTTCAATTATTATTAATAACAGCACCTCAGAGTCTTCCCTGCATTTACAGGGAAACGATGTTTCCCGCTGAGCTACGAACCATAGCTATAGTTAGTTATGTTACTGTAACATATTACTAATAAGTATTGTAACCGGTATCCATATAATCATAGCCACGTCGTGACCATATCAGAAGATCAGCGAAGATCTTCCAGTAAGATCAGCAGCAAAGTTAAGCGACATTGGGTTTGGGTGGTAGATGAATGGGTGACCATCAACTGGATCCAGATGTTGCATATATCAACTAGTGATGTACATTTTCCAAAATTTAGCCGATGCCGATTCCAAGAAAAACTGCCAATACCGATGCCGATGAAAATTCTATGAAAAACTACCGATATCGATGCCGATGCCGATCCTTCGCTTATATTTTAAAAAATCAATTCCCCTCATAAATTTTACTAATCTAATGTGAAAGCTTTCAATTTCCATATTTTTACATTTTAGATTTGTTTAAATACTTTTCCTTAGCTCACCCCACAATATACAGCACCAGAATAATTGTATTTGTTTCATAAATTGAATACGAATATTTAAAGTAATTTTTTTCTTATGTTGAAGGTATTTTCTTTCTTCAACAATATCAACAACAACACAATTTTTCATTAAAATTTTAAGTCCCTGCCAGCCAATTTGAATAAAAAATGGATATATAATTTGGGTTTATAAAATTAGTGAAATACTTAAAATAAATTCACTATAATAAGATGGTTTAATATATAAGTTATAAAGTACGGATCACCTGAAGATCAAGGCCCCCAGCCTTCTTTAGTTAGCTTTATAAAGCTAACTAACGAAAATGTCACGACCTAACCTAACCAATCGTCAAGGGCGTACAGTTGACCTAACGACTGGTTAGGTCAGGGCGTGATATTTTCGTTAGTTAGCATTATAAAGCTAACTAAAGAAGGCTGGGGGCCCTGATCTTCAGGTGATCCTAAAGAACAACTTAATACAGAATTATTATTAATAAAGAGTAGGAGATTACAATAGTTTATAATATTTAGAGATAAGCTAGTTAGAGAAAATGTAAATTTATGGGCAACTTAACTTATTGTATATATTATCACAAATAGTGTTTGTTGCATGTTCAATTTTCGATAAGTCTAGATTTTGTTTTGCAATGATAATTTAAAAATTTAAAATAATCGGTAAGAGAATCGGATAAATTTGCCCGATGCCGATCAATCGGTACACCACTAATTTCAACCCGTAATTCGAATTCCAGCCACGTTAAGTAGTAGGTCCTCTCTGTCACATAACTCTGACCGTAGTCCAGGCAATTTGTAGTTAGACCTGGGCACAATTGCTTCAGAAGCTTTCTAAACTGTTTCCAGCTCAGGAACCATTGCTGAATAACATATCCAAAATCCGACAAAATTGGACCCCGGGAACACCCCCAAAAATGAAATTCAAAATGGCGGACTGGATGTTTCCTACGAAAAAAAAATATATATAATTTACGCTTTTATTTATAGAGATACATTTGATGCTTTTTCTTTCAGTTGTAATGTTTTAAATAATTCAACAATATACAACACAACCAGTTATTACGCAAATATAATGTTATATAGCTTTTTACAGATTTTTATAATCAATAATACAACAATTATTTTTTTCCCAGTTTCAAGTTATGTTCATTACAGAAGAAGTGATACCTGGTCACAAACATACAGAAATTAATCCTCTTCATCACTATCATCGGATAGATTACCGGTACTTGGGTTGTTATCGCAACCACTGATTTGGCACTCGCCACAAGCGGCTGAACAGGGCATTCCATTACGCTTGCATCCACATCTTGAAGTAGCACATTTCGTCTTGCAGGAGCAGCGGATCATGTTGAGTAGATAATTTGGAGCTGGTGGCTTGTCGCAGGCTGTAGGGTAGTAGGAATTATTCTTTACATACCAACCCCACTGTTCTGCATCGATCTTCTCTTCTGTAGACTTCCAGATTAGTATTTGGAAGTATGTGCGAAAGCTGTGGTACTTTGTGGACGCATCGGTAGGTGGCAAACGTTCGGGTGTAACAAAAGATTTAGCTGTAGCTACCTTTTCAACTAACATTCGATGACGTAGTGCGTTAGTGGATTCAAGTGTTTTGCAGCCATACAACAGAAGCATTGCCTTTCTTCCAGCTTCAATGTCAGAGTGTTGGCAACAATCAGAACAGAATGTATTTGCAACTGAACGGAGTTCAGCCACCTTCATCAGTGTGTCGAATGCTTTGGCTTTACCGACCGCAAAAATTCTGGATGTGCTATCACAGCCCGTGAAAGCATGCACAAACAGGAGATACTTGCAGATGTCATTGCCTAACAATGATTGAATGCTGAGAATATCATACACAGGATTAGGAGATGGTCCCCGTCTTATATCGCTGCGATAGTACAACTTGAAACCACTGTCCTTGGCATGGTACAGAAGGAGAATCAGCAAGTCGGTGTCTTCCCCTATTACTGTTGTAGTTGCATTTTCTGATGAGGAAACTGCTGCACGAACGATGTCCACATCAGTATCCCCATCTGCGTTGTGAACAGTACACCCGTGCTTCTTCAACATCTCACCTACGAGGGAAATAAATGCTTGCTTGTTGTTTTCATTAGCCAAGAAGTGTTCCTTCTGGCCAACAAACTTCATGCTTGGACTGAGATTCACATTTCTGCTTGTCTTGGTGCTGCGTCTTCTGTGGGTCATGTCCTTGATCGTAGGAGAGCTGCTGTAGCCATCAAAAACAATGATTGCTTTTCCATATGTTTTCAGAGTGAAATCGGCATATGAGTTGGCGATGCTGTCATATGTTTCATCTTGACGCCAGGAAACACGATGTAGTAGAGATACACCATCCAATACGTACTGGTCTGTGCACTGAATTTCTTGAACTTCTTCCATGCGTAAAGTGTCAGTGTATTTGATTATTGCATGAGCTAGCTGAGACTTATCGGGTTTCCTCAAGATACTTCGTGATTCGAACAATGCAGGAGGATATGCACACAGTTCGTAACACATGACATCTTCAAGATTCATGTCTCCGCCAGTGGCAACAGTCATCATTCTCTGAAACAGTAGTGCAGGATCTACTTCTATATCTGAAGCATCGGTGATCACAACGGCAGAAGCAGATACTAGTGTTTTCACTTTGTCAGATCTTTTGGCAGAATATGTAAAGGCTTGTTTCCCAATCATTTTTACGAAAATGTTCGTACCGATTGAATGCAATTGATGAACGTTAACTCCAGGATCAGCAGTTAGCCCTGTTACAATGTTGCAGAGACCCGAGGTAGAATGGAATGGGGATAAGGATTCCAGACGTTCAAGTACTTTCTTCATGTCATTACTGTCCCTGATTTGTCTACTTCCCCTCATTTCCTTGTGCTGTTCACTACTTTCCAACAAAACTCTGGTGTATTCCTGCATTGCTAAGTTATAAGTGGAACACAGAGGCATAGAAAAGAGCCACGTTGTCCTTTGGATGTCTGTAAATCCACTTCCGCGTGTCAGTCCGCCTCTGCTTTTCAGGGAACGCATTAGTACTTGTTCTATCACCAGGTCTGTGCCGAGTCCGACCCATAATCTGTCGCTTCTTCTTACCACAAACTTACCTTCCTGGAACATTTTGTTAACGGCTGGATTTTCAGAAGGCAAACTTAACATTTTCTGCAGGTACAGGTATATCGATTTCAGGTAATTGTGATGTCCGGCTGCTGCAATTATGGGGATGGTCTCCAGCATAGCTTGCAAGTGCAAATCCCACGAGCCGGTTCTGTCTGCTGTTATCAAGGAACGTGCAATGTTGATCATTCGCTGATATTCCAACCAGAGTTGACTTGTTTGCGAAGTAGATTGTAGGTCAGTTTTTTCGCATCCAAAGTGGTAGCAATCTGAGACAATGCATTCGAAGATTCCACATCCTCAACTGATTGTTTGGCGGTCATAACATCGTCGAGCAGGTCACAAGCTTCCTTATGGAGGTCATGAGGAGTTCCATCTTCATTACGAGGGAAAACGTCTGCGACTAGTAAGGTACTAAGAGCTGCATCTACTATCATATGACCACGTATCGCTCTTGAAACAGCTTTTCCAGACATCATATGTTGCACGGCATTTGGTCCGTATATTTCTTGAAGTACTTCAGACAATCCTGAACCATTCATAAGAGTACCGACTGCTCCCAAAAGATTCATCAGAGTGTGAAATGATCCCAGCATTAAAACAATGTCCTGCGGGTCTCTCTGTTCATTGATGATTTGGGAAGCTTTCCAGAACAAAGGCTGATCAAAGGTAATAATGCATGGGACTTTTTGATCGCGTGCTATCTTGCTCAAATATAGTAATGTCGAAAATATGCAGGTCATGTCAGTTGGCGACATATCTATGATGGGAAGGAACGTGATCGACGCCACACCTGGATGTGAGACACTTGATCCACCGTGAATTGCCTGCATTGTTCCGGACCAACTTGGACCTGATCTTTCTGCTGAAGATATCTGCCAGAGAAGACTAAGTCGACTTATGGTGGCAGTGGGTACTGGAAGTTCGCGGAATGAGATGTCCCTCAACATGCTTCTCGCGTGTCTATATTCCCTAATGTCAACGGTTGCAATCTTCTTAATGTCATTGTCACCAACATTACGCCTGTGAATAGAAGGGTGGATCTTGATCTTCGGAGTTATTGCGGCAATCATACCCATTCCATGAAAGGTATTCTTCCCATCCAAAGTGCAGACATCATGATCGACGTTATCTGCTGCTAGAAGGACTGCAGTGTTTTCATCAACAGTAAAAGAGCCAGACCCACTTGTCAGCGCCGCGTTTCTTTCGAATCTTGTTACTTCTGCATACGACGAACAGTAACCCAGCTGATGGAGAACGTCAATAAGGTACCTTGACCTAAAGTTGTGGTGTAGCTGAACCGACAAACCGATCTGTAGTGGACATAGTAATCCTCTAGGACGGGTTGCTTGCATAATGCTCTGCCCAATTGCACCTATTTTTCTTGAAGCATCCTGTCCCGCAAATGCTTTTGATAATAGCAATTTCAGACTGTTGGGAATGTAATCAAGAGCACTTTCTGCAGTGATGTTATTTGGAGATGGATACACATCTTTTCTAGGCGAGTCGACAGACTTGATATCACTTCTGATTATTTTTGCAGCAGCTTCTACTAGGTAAATCTTCTGTAGCTCTATATCTACAGTATATCACATTCTTTCGACTTTTTGTGATAATCTATAAGAATTTAATTAGCTGTCTCTCGTAGTGTTACTACATCTGCCTTCCCACTTTCACCTGATATTATGATCTTGTCTCCGTAACGTTCTAAAAGCTTTCTCTTCATGTGCCTGCGTTCGTAGACAGAGCTCTGACTTCCTTGAAGATATTCCTCCATTTTGGAAATTAGGTCTCCAATCAACAGTTGTTCATCATCATTCTCTTCCAGGTAAGCACAGGTCTGAAGGAATGCTTGGTGTTGCTCTTCATTAGTTGGTCTCCCTTTCTTCGAATCATGATCGTCGGAGGAGTATGCGCGAGGAATGTTTTTTCCACTTCGAAAATTTACGCTGCAGGTGTGATGGTAGACACAATCTGCAGCAGGAAGATCACGAAGATAATACTCCAGACGGCCTTTTACATTAAACGACCATTCATCGCAGCGGCTTTCACAGCACCTTTTTATGGTTTCGGAGAACTCTGTAGTTCTTATTTTGACATGCTCTGATTTTGGTTTGTGTTTGGAAAAAAAGTCCACAAAGGTATCACAAAACAAACAGTGAGTAGCACTGGAAAATGCGTATTCATGAAAACGAGCACTTTTCCTTGGTATTGCCTCGGCTGCGGCTGTCGCTTCTTTATTTCAATGGTCTTTTTATCCGTAAACCTTTTCCTACATACAACGTGAACACTTATTCCAGCTGTTGCAACAACATCGCTTCCACGGCTGCGGCTGGATGCATTTATACCATCTGCTCCTTTTTGCGAGATGTGAACCACTTCCTGTCCGCTGTCCAATTTCTCCTTACAAATCACGCACAATTCTTCAGGGGTCTGCATTCTTGAAGGCGGACGCACACCGAGTCAGCCGTACACCGAGTCAGTCTGAAACAGAAAACACAAATTAATAAACTGTGTTGCAGTATTTAAAAGGAGTACATAATAACAGTTTTAAAGAAAATGACAAGCACAAATACGCAGATTTGATAGTGGGTAGTAGGAATTAAAGAGTTGTATATAATATAAGTTTATAAAGATGTAGCAATGTCCATTCTCACATACACTCCATACAGTATATTTTATTTACATTACGTGACGTCATAGTTTAATACTAGCCGCCTAATACAATTTTTAGTGTCATATAGGTTAATTTAGAAACGAAAATGTGTTTTAAAACATTTTACTGATCAAGAAAAAAGTCATAACTCTCTCTACAAAGCGAAATTAAAATTTATTGTATTTCGTAGGAAACTGCCAGTCCGCCATTTTGAACTTCATTTTTGGGGGTGTTCCCGGGGTCCAATTTTGTCGGATTTTGGATATGTTATTCTGCAATGGTTCCTGAGCTGGAAACAGTTTAGAAAGCTTCTGAAGCAATTTTGCCCAGGTTGAAGCTATTTTTGCTCTAGATTGCCTGGACTACCGTGGCTATATTAGTACGAAAGCAAAATCACTCATTTAACAAGAAGAAAAATTATACGTCATCGTTAAATATTGGCCATCATGAGTACTAAACGTTAAAATTTATTTTTATTTATGGTCTGTATTTATAAAATAAATAAATGCCAAATTCGATTGATTTCACTTTAGACAACAACAATGGATGAACAATTCGCTTCATATTTCAAGGCTTCAAAGTTTTTAAAGCGTTTGCAAAGTTTTGAGAGTCTTCATTAATTAAATGAAATGTTAAGGAGATAACATGTCATCCAATTTACCCGACTTCTGGAATAGCCTTTGTTCAGATTTCATTAAATGATGGTTTAGTTTTATGGAAATTGAATTCATGAGCTTCCCTTTGAATAAAAGTGATAAATAGTTTCATATCCGGCACCTACGATATATATATATATATATATATATATATATATATATATATATATATATAAAGCAAACAACCACAAGGAAAAGGAAACACAAAGTCCGAGCGCTTTCGTGATATATTCACATTATCAAGGAAGAACAGAAAATAGACGGAGATTACAAAGTATTTGAGTTAAATAGACAAGCAAAAAATTCACAATTGGCACCTCAAATTAAAGGCCTTAAAGCCCTCTAAAGATTTTTTTTCCCCAAATTGATAACATAATCTGTAGGCAGCTAAATAACTGAATAAAAAAATATATACTGTATAGATGAAATTAGACAAAAAGAAAACCAATACAGAGAACAAAAATTATTATAATGGTTATTAACATTTAATTAAAACAGGCAATTAATAGGCAAGAATTTAATGAAAAACAAATAGATGACGTAGATAACAAATAGAAAACATAATCTGTAGGCTGATTAATTACTATACAGATGAAATTAGACAAAACACCAGTACAGAAAACCTAAAAAAAAAAAAAAAAAAAAAAAAAAATTATTATAATGGTTATTAACACTAATATTTAATTGAAATAGGAAAAATTACAAGGCCCGAAATTAATGAAAACAAAGGGAAAGTTGCCATCGTCTTACAGAATTATTACAAAATTTCAACAAACAATCTGGAAAAAATAGTTATCCCAACAGCAACCCACTTCAAATATCCAATAAACCACCCAGCAACCAAAGATTATACACGAAAGAAATATTACAATTAAACTAGACACATAAGAATGTTAACAGTTCTTACAATAATATTTATTTATTTAACCAGGGCAAACCATTAAGAGGCAAAAAATGCAATTAAGAAAACAGTAGGCCCATCGCCAACTTACTGACAATATACGAATCTAATTTGTACAACTCAAGGCTAATATTAAAGACCAAATCCGCATTATTCTTGATCACACTTGATTCCAATATATTTCTGCTAACAATAGATTTACTAAACCTTAATTTAGAAGCATTTTTCCAATCAATGGGATGATTAGAATCTCTTACGTGAATGAAAATGGCGTTAGATTCCTGACCACTTCTTATACTGTATTGATGCTGTTTAATACGTAACTCAAGAGTCTTACCAGTTTGGCCAATGTAAAATTTATTACATATTGTGCAAGGGATTTTATATACACACCCATGTTCACTTAAAGGGGAGTTCTTAATCAATGAATTCTTAATGACATCCAAATTTTTGAACGCAATATTTACGTTAAAAGTCCTCAGCAGGTTCGGGAGCTCGAAGAAATTTTCTCTGAATGGTAACACTAAAACATTTTTTGTGTTATAAGGAATCTTATCCTTTACTTCGTAGAAGGTTTTCTTTGCCATTTTTAAGGACTTATCTATGCAGTTCTTTGGGTATTTTAAATCAAAAGCAATTTTGTATATTATACTAATTTCATCGTCAATAAACTCAGGGCTACAAATTCGTAGGCCTCTTAGAAACAAAGTAGAAAGAGCGGATCGTTTTACATTAATGTGGTGATCAGAATAATAATGTATATAGGAACAATTATTAGTGGGTTTTCTGTAAACATTGTACTTAAACTTTTTTCCAGACCTATATATTAAAACATCTAAAAAAGGGATCGAAGAATCTTTTTCTATTTCAACTGTAAAATTGATAGAGGGAATTAAATTATTAAGTTTGGGTAGGAATTCATTGAGATTTAAAGTCACTGGCCAAAGACAGAGAACATCATCTACATATCTAAACCATGGGACATAATTTGGCAGAATCTTCCTTAATAACTTACTTTCAAAAAACTCCATATATAAATTACTCAAAATGGGGGAGAGAGGGTTTCCCATCGCCATACCAAATTTCTGTCTAAAATATTCATTATTGAACACAAATTTTGAGTCTACTATGCACAGCTTAATTAATTCTATAATTGTGGCCACAGGTAAAGGCAAATTATGCTTAACCAATTCTTCCGAAAGAAACACTAAAAGGTCCTCCACCGGGACTCTTGTAAATAAAGCTGTAACATCAAAGCTTACCAATTTAAAATTGTAATTGACACTAATACTATTTAATTTTTCCACAAGGTCTACATTATTCTTTATGTGTGATTGTGAAATTGTGCCAAGGAGAGGATTAAGAATGGAGACAAGCCATTTGGATACCTTATATGAAATAGATCCTATAGAACTAACAATAGGCCTTGCCGGATTATCTGGCTTATGAGTTTTAATCAGGCCATACATATAAGGTAATGACGGTGAAGTACTCAGAAACTGTTTAAGTAACCTTTCATTCCCCTTCAAAAGTTGTTTAATTTTCTTGTTGAATGCACTGTTCACAGTTTCAAGGGGATTGTTCCTTAATTTCACATAAGTGTCAGCATCATTCAACAGATCATACATTTTTTCTAGATAAACGTCTTTATTGAGGATCACTAAGGCATTTGATTTATCAGCTTTGGTTATATGTAGATTCTGATCTTTTCTTAAAGCTACATAAGAGTCGAAAAACCTCTGTGGACAATTTGGAATAGAGGGTTTAGACATAGCACTATATACTATACCTTTACAAATATTCACATCCTCTATAGGTAAATCATTATATTTTTCTAGATTACAGAAAGCCTTAGCAATTTCTACATAGTCCACCTCCTTTTTAGCTGCTGAAAAATTTATTCCATATCCAAGAGCCGTAACCATATTTTTATTTAACACTTTATCTGATAGATTTATCACAAAACCAGGGTTAGCATCCTTAGTCCAATCACTTCTTTCAATAAGAATTTGTAATTTAATATCCAGTTTCCTTTCCACTACACTGCATTCTCTTCTAAGTTTGTTATAACAATAGTCCAGTAACCGTTGTTTCCATTCAGGTGGAATTGCCATATCAAAACTATATCTACTCGCCCTAGTAACTTTAAAAGTTTCTTCGACTTCAATCTTAGTAATTTCTATATGCTTCTGCAAAACTATTCTCTGGAATTCATCGAAGGGGCGTTCTCTCAGATTCAACAGTCTATTAGGGAGTAAAGAGGTGGGGAGAACTTGTTCACTTAGACATCTTCTTAGAAATATCAGGTGAACCTTTCGCTTGTGTGACTTAACTAAAGAAGAACAAAAAGTAGAAACAAACAGTGCTAGGCCAGGGAAGAGCAAAGAGAAGGTCTCGAAGTGGCGCGTGGTATCCATTTATGCACTAGAATCACAAAATAACACGTGACCTTATTAATAAGCAAACAACCACAAGGAAAAGGAAACACAAAGTCCGAGCGCTTTCGTGATATATTCACATTATCAAGGAAGAACAGAAAATAGACGGAGATTACAAAGTATTTGAGTTAAATAGACAAGCAAAAAATTCACAATTGGCACCTCAAATTAAAAGCCTTAAAGCCCTCTAAAGATTTTTTTTCCCCAAATTGATAACATAATCTGTAGGCAGCTAAATAACTGAATAAAAAAATATATACTGTATAGATGAAATTAGACAAAAAGAAAACCAATACAGAGAACAAAAATTATTATAATGGTTATTAACATTTAATTAAAACAGGCAATTAATAGGCAAGAATTTAATGAAAAACAAATAGATGACGTAGATAACAAATAGAAAACATAATCTGTAGGCTGATTAATTACTATACAGATGAAATTAGACAAAACACCAGTACAGAAAACCTAAAAAAAAAAAAAAAAAAAAAAAAAAAATAATTATTATAATGGTTATTAACACTAATATTTAATTGAAATAGGAAAAATTACAAGGCCCGAAATTAATGAAAACAAAGGGAAAGTTGCCATCGTCTTACAGAATTATTTGTTTTTCATTAAATTCTTGCCTATTAATTGCCTGTTTTAATTAAATGTTAATAACCATTATAATAATTTTTGTTCTCTGTATTGGTTTTCTTTTTGTCTAATTTCATCTATACAGTATATATTTTTTTATTCAGTTATTTAGCTGCCTACAGATTATGTTATCAATTTGGGGAAAAAAAATCTTTAGAGGGCTTTAAGGCCTTTAATTTGAGGTGCCAATTGTGAATTTTTTGCTTGTCTATTTAACTCAAATACTTTGTAATCTCCGTCTATTTTCTGTTCTTCCTTGATAATGTGAATATATCACGAAAGCGCTCGGACTTTGTGTTTCCTTTTCCTTGTGGTTGTTTGCTTATTAATAAGTCACGTGTTATTTTGTGATTCTAGTGCATATATATATATATATATCTAGATCTGAATTAAATTCTTTTTATAGTACTCAACACGAGCTTCTCTCTTGACACTGAGTAGTTGAGAAAACGTGAAATTTTGCGAATTAAATATATTACTTGGTATAATTCAAAATAATTTACGCAAGTTTCCCTTTAAAAGCCTCGTTTTCTTTATTATGGAAATTCTTTCAATTTCCTTCCACGTCTTTCAATTTTCACTTTTTATCGATTTTTAATATTTAATTCTCGTTTCATTTATCTTCTTGTATTTTTTTCTTTTAAGACGTTGAGACAGTTATTGATTAGCACATTCACATTGCATCTCGTTCGTCCTCTCTCTCTCTCTCTCTCTCTCTCTCTCTCTCTATCTCTCTCTCTCTCTCTCTCTCTCTCTCTCTCGAGCTTAAATGTTCTTTATTGGGTCCTGGATGGCTTGATGAGTTAAGGCAGTTGCTTCTACATACAGTAATATCATACGACGTGGATTAAAGCCATACTGGTTCCTAATTTATCATTTACAAAAAATGGTGGTGTTTGCATTATATATATATATATATGATGAATAAAACCACGAAGGAAAGGAAAAACAGAATGTCATTAGACGAAAGCGCTTGAGCACCATTCTGTTTCCTTTCCTTCGTGGTTTTATTCATCATAAATATTTTTCACGTGTTACTTTCGTGAAATAATTTTCATATATATATATATATATATACTGTATATATATATGTTTCCTTTAAGCTGCATTCAAAACTATACCTTAAAGATACATTGAGAGAAGATTTGACTCAGAGGTACCGAAGATGCAGTTGCTGGTATGGTGTGCAGGACCAACACCTTAACCGTTTGTACCCCTGAAGAAAAAAAGATTGACCCGACGTCCAAACCAAAACTATTAAAAAACACGATCGAAGTGAAAAACAGCAAAGATAATCTGACCATTTCTATTATCAAGCAGTAATAAACAGGGTGTGTCATAATAATAAACCAAATTAACATTAAAATGCAATAATTTTGATGTTACAACGGCCTTCTGATCAAATTCTCCATAACTGATGGAGGACGTGGTCCCCAAAAAATTGTATTTGTTTTTTATTAACTGAACCTAACTTAATCTAACTTAACGTGACATTTCCGATCGAAACGCGAACGTGTTCTATTTAAGCCGATTATCTTTCAGCATGAAGAGAATTTGATGGAGAGGCAGCAAGATAATTAATTATCGTGTATGTATATATATATATATATATATACAGGGTGGCCCAAAAAAAATGGCACCAATTTTGAGAAGTGATATCTCAATAACCATTGCAGCTAGGGACTTAAAAAAACAACCAAATGAAAGATACTTCTTTTCTCTTTAAATACTTATTCTATGGCTTGATGGTTATAAGCCCATATAATGCCCAAAATTGGCTTCCAAACAAAATATACAAAAAAAGTTGCGCATTTATATTTATTCCTTGATCCTAATTTTAAATGAAATTTTTCTATTCCAGACCCCTCAAGATGGGATTGAGAGAATCTGATAAGAACATTATACAAGCACTACGTGAAAAAAAGGATATTCATTAAACAGAATCCTTACGAATTTCCAAATAGAAATTGGAAAAAAAGAACTGTGGCACATTTTTTACAAAAACTTAAAGAAACCGGCAGCAGTCAACGGCGTCGGGAAGTGGTCGACCAAAAAGTATTAGAACGCCAGAAAACATTGAAAAAGTAAATGAAATGGTTTTAAGTCAAGAGGAACAACCGGGAACAAGTAAAAGTGAACGTGAAGTTGCGAAAGAAACCGGGATTTCACGTTCATCAGTACAGCGAATAATTCGAAAAGATCTTGGGTTGAAAACATTTAAGAGGGTGAAGGTTACTGCTTTATCGGAGCCTGTGAAAGAAAGACGTTTCCATCGATGTAAAAATCTATTGCGAAGATTTCGGTCAAATGAGTCTGTGAAAAAAATTTGGTTTTCTGATGAGAAACGATTTACGATCGAAACACCACGAAATACCCAAAATGATCGGGTTCGTGCAGCAGTGGCGACAAAAACTCATGTTGACCCAAAACGACTTTTGCGTGAAAAAAAACACTTTTCAGATTCGATAATGGTTTCCCTTGCAGCGTCATCTGAGAACAAAACATCCATCATTTTTATTCAGCGAGGCGTTAAAATTAACTCAATTTACTACTGTAATGACATTTTGTCTCCAATGTTGTCAGAGATCAAGGAGACGAGCACTGATTTTGTGTTCATGGAAGATGGAGCCCCATCTCATACAGCCAAGGAAACAATAACATTTCTCAATAATAATTGTCCTGGTTTTATCGAACCAAATAATTGGCCACCATGCAGCCCAGATCTAAACCCCATTGACTACTTTGTGTGGTCTGCCTTAGAGAGAGAAGTCTACCATGGTCAGAAAATCCGTGATGTGAACCATCTTCGTGAACGAATTCAGGCTGCATGGGAAAATCTCTCACAAGTGACGATCTCAAAGGCAATTTCAAAATGGAGGGCGAGATTACAGGCTGTGGTTGACCATAATGAGGGCAGATTGAGCCATTTATTGAAAATTAGGTTTAACTTAAAACCACAGGACTTCGTTTAAAGACCGTAAATTAGAAGATAATTAATTAGAAAAAAATAAAAGGAATAAATATAAATGCGCAACTTTTTTTTGTATATTTTTCTTATAAGCCAATTTTTGGCATTACATGGGTTTATAACCATCAAGCTATTGAATAAGTATTTAAAGAGAAAAGAATTATCTTTCATTTGGTTGTTTTCTAAAATCCCTAACTGCAATGGTTATTGAGATATCACTTCTGAAAATTGGTGCCATTTTTTGGGGGCCACCCTCTATATATATATATATATATATATATATATATATATATATATATATATATATATATATATATATATATATATATATATATATATAAAACATTAAAAAAATAATAACGACTGGAAAGCATAAAATCCAAAATCACCAAAGAAAAAATGTTAATTGAGGGGAAGTAAAAACTGCATAAAGTGTTGTACGGCCACCCATCCCAATCATTCCATGATACCTGCATCATGTCGCACCTTTAAAAAAAAATACTTCATGCTCACAAAATTATTTGAAACGAAAATATGCAAAACTTTATCAGTCCGTTTATACACGTTGTCGTGTCGATTCCTTGATGACATTTTCCTATCTAAATCCGAGCTGGGGATACTTTGGTTAGCTTAATCTGACGTGTGTGTGTTTGTTGCTTTCGATAAATTTACGATAGGAATGGAAAATAAAGAGAAGAATTTCATTTCTGGTTAAGTCAGATTTTATAATAAGGCGTTTTTTTAGAGTATTTAAGAAAGATCCTTTTTCGGATTCATATTTTCATTGATTTTTTCCGCTCACTTCTTCCCTACAAAGAAATAAGAGATTTTTTTGGGCCATTTTCATCAGAAATTCATTTTGAGGTTTCGCATATTCGATTAACTTCATTAGTGAGGTTCACTAAACATAAAGAAGAGATTTTATAGAACCACAATACAGAAGTCTATACAAAATTTGTTAATTCCCTGAAGTGGAATCCTTCTTTATACGATCTGTTTCATCTGGGGATGTTAATATTGTTTCCAAGTTATCTCGCGCTTTACGTAGCGTTTTGAGGACGACACATATAATGAAGAGAATCTAAACGTTGTACTTTATAAAATTCCCTATCGTGACTATAATAAGTATAGACTCTACAGGGTGTCCATAAAGTCACGCATCATAGGAAAATACATTTATTTTGTTTATTTATTTATTTTGTTTTATTTATTTGTTCGAAATGATTCCTACCAATCTCAAAACATGTTTATAAACGAAAAAGCAGGTTTCTTTGAATGTTCCTCAACATATTTGGCCCGATGGAGACAAATAAATAGACATTGCTTAAGTTCCTATGATGCGTGACTTTATGGACACCCTGTACATCGGAGAGCTCAAGAACTTTAAAAGAAGGCTTTACCAGCATACGCACTTCCTGAGGACTGGTTACCACAGTTCAATGCTCCATCTGAATGGGGACTATAATGTTAGTTCATAACGAAGCGTCATTCTTCCTCTGAATAAGAAACAAAGAGAAGTGTGAGTTTATCATCAACAACATTAAAAAAATTCAATAGAAATCGGGGTTCATTATAAAGAGATCAACGTACAAATATTTTGAAGATAAATCTTCTTTCCATAGTCTTATTCAAAAGTCAATCCAAGAATCTCAGAATATTTTTCACTTTCTCTTTTATTCAGTTTTAAAAACGATATTTGTAGGCATGGTTAGCTCAGCGACCTCTGTTCTCTCGTTTTAGATTTACTAGCTTTACGGACCTGAATACAGAAGACAGTTGCTTCTCGAAAGGCTTCTTTCTGCTCCTCCTACTTTTTTGAGTTACTTCCTTCCAAACAATTCTCTCTCAACAAACTTTCTAGAACGCTTTTAGACGTTTAAAAACAGTTATGAATCTTCAATAATTGTGACTTCGTTTCCTTGATTTTTATGTACTGTAACTTATACATAATTTTTCTGCTTTAATACTGATATTAATGTTAATGGTGATTGTGGAGAGAATAATAAAGAATGAATTGTATAAAAGGTGTATAATAGTGAGGGCGTATGTATGAAAAGAAGAGGAAGAACGCTTAAAAGATGAAAGGATGTCATGAGAATATCCAAAGCGGGGGGAGCAGCCGGGCATTTGCTCTCTCACCTCCCTCCCAAGATTAGACCTCCTTCCCTTCCTTACATGAAAAATAAAATAATGCTGTATGATGTCAGACATTTTAGATGAATTAAATAAGAAAAAAGCACGAACATGACATACTGTCATTTGACGTATGTAAATTCGTAAAAAAAACAAAAATCACTGTTTCACATTTACATGTTTAAATTTACTGCAAAAATTATTTTTAAATTGTCAGCCCCCCCCCCCCCCCACTCCCCTCAAAGGAAATTCCTGGATGCGCCAGTGAAGGATGTAATTGGTAATTATTGTGTGAATAAACGTTGAATTGATATAAATATATAAAATTTGGTACAAGAGTTTAAGAGAAAAAAAGGGGAATCTAGTTTGTGAGTTGTGTAAATGATGACGTTGGTGTCATTTGACGTACCACCAGAGGTATTATACCATAAAGTTTAGGGTATAATACCTCTGGTGGTACGTCAAGTGATACCAACGTCTTCATTTACACAACTCACAAACCAGTTGCATTCCCCTTTTTTTCTCTTAAACTCTTGTACCAGATTTATATACTGTATATTTATATTAATTCAACGTTTATTCACATAATAATTACCAATTACATCCTTCACTAAACGTTGTCTTGGAGTTTCAGTCAGAAGTTCCCCCCGGAAGATTCCTAGTTGTTCTCCGGAGTTAGGTGAAAGGCTCCCAACTCCAACCTCATTGTCATAAAAGGTAACACTGCCTGGTTCTATAAAGTAGGCCCGTAGGGGGATACCTTATTTCCGGTGAGGGCTTCGTCGTGGTCATGTCCCAATACCACTTTCCGTCGATCAGCGAAATAAAACGACAATGGATTCTGGTAGTAAATTAACACCCACACACACACACACACACACACACACACACACACACACACACACACACACACACACACACACATATATATATATATATATATACACATATATATATATATATATATATATATACACTCGGGGTGTTGATCCCATTGTATTTTTGCATATGTAAATGACCGGAGTACTTTTAATTCTGAATTCAAGCACCGTGCCCAGCCCATGGTGAATAAGAAATGAATTCTTAGATAATGTATGTATACGCAATATTTTAATATATATATATATATATATATAGCGGATCGACAAGAAATAGACCAGCAAGTAGACAGAAATCTTTTGCTTCCACGCTATCATCAAAGAGTCTTTGAAAACACACGTGGGCAAGAGTCAAACAATGGGAACGTCTGTTTCTTCCCATAAGGCGCGAACGTAAGCCTTTATCAACGAAAGGACGCGCGGAGAAGGCATCTAAGATTTGGCGCGAAGTCCTACGTCACAGGAACTACGTATAAAAGCGAGCTTCCACTTGCTTTCATTCTCACTCTCACTCTCTCGTACTCACATTATCGAACGTGAGCAACACGTACACCAACCGCCTTCCGGCCCCCTCCGGCCGGAGGCGCGGCCGCTACTTTCTTCAAGGCCTACAATTTATCATCAAGTAAGATCTACAGACCGCCTGCAGAAGCAATCCTTCGAGGCCCAACCGGAATCGCTTCGGGCCTGCGGTTTGCCGGGTCGGCCTTCAAGTTTCTCCACATTCCTCGAGATATATTCAGCACCACAGGCCTACGCCTGCAAGATCATAAGGCTAGCCTGCACCTCGAGAAGTAACATCACCTCAGGCCTCCGAACGAAGCCTACATCCATCATCTCAAAGAGGCTTAACGGACAACGACAACTCGAGTTTTCGGTAATAGATCTTTCTTCAACCCGCCTTCAAGAGTTTACATCGTCCTAAGATAAGTACCTCCTATTCTAAGTACTCTTGTGAAGCCTACATTAGCCTACCGCCGAACGGTGGGCTATACTCCCAAAGTGAGTAATCAAGCGTTCCAACTGACTCTCGTGAAAGAACGCAGTAGGCCTGTCATCCAATTCAAGTGTCATTTCAATACCATAATTCCACGTATATTTATGTGTTAACTAAATATTCTCTTGACGTAATCACTTAACATCACATAATGGTCTTATATATAAATGATATTTGTGCAAGCACTTCAATCCATTATTATTAGGCCGCATCAATTATTCTATGTGCATCCATGCAATCATTTAGCCTACTTAATCAGTGTCATGTTTTCCATTCAATGTACCAAACGCACGTGCATTCTTCATATCATTTGCTAGGCCCATTCAATGTTCCATGTTGCATGCCATTTACATACCATCAACGTTTACATTACTTATTACGTGTCAATTAAGATATTAACATTTAATCTTATTAGCTAAGTCTATGTCACAAGCATAACGTAAAACTACCAATTAATTACTGTCAATTCTTTGTTATATCAGAGTGAATAAATAACGGCTTTATTTTCATAATAAAATACAAAACAAACTATAAGGTGTCTTTTATAACCTTAATATTAATTCGCTTGGGTGTAAACCAAGCTGGTGACCTCGCTGCCTTTTCGGTCACTTCCAATAGCATGGTGGATCTACTCAAATAGCCTATCATTAATAAGCAATCAGTCATTGCCTTAATTAATCATAACATACAATCAAATCATTATCACCTTAAACGGCTAAAAACTAGGTCCACTATATATATATAATTTATATATAATAATATATAATATATATATATATATATATAATATATACATTTAAAACTGCAAACACGCGCAGTATATTAACGTAAAGAACAACGCTTGTTAGGAGAATATTCCGCGCAAGATGAGAGCGAGAGAACGAAACAAATGAAAAAAAATGAGGTAACCACCCGGGAATCGAACCCGGGATCTTCCGATTGCCGGTCAGATATGATAACCATTACACCACGGGCCTCACTCAATCAAATGCCGTAATTCCTCTACATACGCGCAGAAACCAATGCCCTAAGGGGGCACCTCCCGCATGCCGTACATTATATACATTTAAACTGCAAACACGCAGTATAATTAACGTAAAGAACGACGCTTGTATTGGAGAATATTCCGCGCAAGATGAGAGCGAGAGAACGAAACAAATGTAGAGGAATTACGGCATTTGATTGAGTGAGGCCCGTGGTGTAATGGTTATCATAGCTGACCGGCAATCGGAAGATCCCGGGTTCGATTCCCGGGTGGTTACCTCATTTTTTCATTTGTTTCGTTCTCTCGCTCTCATCTTGCGCGGAATATTCTCCTATACAAGCGTCGTTCTTTACGTTATATATATATATATATATATATAAACATTCAAAATACCCACCCCTACTTAAAATAATGACTAACCGATAATCCCCCACCTCCTTTATTCGCAAAACCTCTCATGCCGCAACAGAAAAATCAGATAAAAAACTTAACTTTTTTCTTCTTTTTTTTTACAAATTTTAATCCTTCTTGGCTCGAAATTAAAAAAAAAAAAAAAATCCTTTTGAAATTAAATTTGCAAATCTGAAAAAGTGATTCCAGTAACAAAGAAAATTCATTATTACAAATTCAAATATCTGTTTTTTTTGTCTGTTTTTGTCTGTTTTTTGTTTGTTTGTTTTTTTCTGCTGATACTGCATATAAAGGTGATTCTGGTAGGATGGTTGGATTAGAAATAAAATAAAATTTTACACTTGTTCTTTTTCTAGAAAAAATCGTATATATATATAAATATATCGGGTGGTTATTTTTTTAGATATACTGTAGATCTGACACTTTAACAGTGGTTTTTCTTTTTTTGGTGGTAACTGAAAAGAGAAACGAAATTTTTACTGTACTTTCTCTACACATGAGGAATTAGTCTCCTAAGGAAAAGCATGCTGTATGTGATGGCTTCTCAGCTCATTAACTCTTTGCACACGAACAACAAAATTTTGCAGTACTCTGGACATCTATCTGTTGAAATCTGAGAAATTGCTTGTTCAGTTGATAATTTTAATTCAAATAACTCCACAGATAAAAGTCACAGGAGTTTAGATCTTGTGATGTTGTTGGCCATGATATTCCTTTATCATAAACCGCAAGAAGTCTCTTAGACAGAACTCTTTCGTTGAAAGTATCGTGTACATATTGTGAGCTGAGAGGACATCACATGGAGCGTGTTTTGCACCAGGGGACTAATTCCCTGTTTTTATTTCAGTTAATAATAAAAAAAACTTTTTAAAGTGTCAATGTTTAAAAAATCACTATATAATATATATATATATATATACACCTTGTTAACTTTCTTAGGGTTCCGTGCGTCAGTCTTTTTTCACAAGAAGGTCAAGCTGGTGGCCCCGCCTCTAGGCCTGGCTTGGTGGAGGAGCGAGTTGCTCTATTGCGCTCTCCATCGTACATAGCCAGGTACACCCGGCTCATCTGGTACCGTCCTGAGCCAGGCATGTAGTCTTCTCTTGAAGACTTCAACTTTGACCCTTATAACGTCTCTGAGGTCCTTTGGAAGCTGGTTGAAAAGTCTTGGCCCCCTGATTACCAAGCTATTTTCCTTCAGAGCTGAGGCGGTCCCTTGTCGGGCCTTTAATTTCGGAACACTACACATTCTGCCTTTCCTATTTTCCAGCGTTGTTTGGATGGTAATTGGGTTTAGTTTGAGGTTTGGTACCAGTTTTTCGATCATTTTCCATATGTAGATTATGGTATACCTCTCTCTTCTTCTTTCCAGGGAGTACAGATTTAGTTTACGTAGTCTTTCCCAGTAGTTGAGTTCTTTGCAGCCATCAATGTTCGCTGTGAAATGTCTCTGCGTTTCTTCTAGTTTATTAATTTCGTCCTTTTTATATGGGGACGTCAAAACTGAGCAATATTCAAGTTTTGGTATGATCAATGTTCTCAGCAGGGGAATCATTACTGTCTTGTCCCTCCTTTTGAACGTTCTTAGTACCTGTCCCGCGACTCTTTTTGCTTTATTTATTGCTATCTGGTTTTGTGTCTCGAATTGGGCATCATCGGTCATTATTACCCCCAAGTCGACCGCTTTCGTGCTTTTCCGAATTTCCTGTCTATATGGGGCATAATATGCAGTCTATGTTCCTCATTTCTACCATACCTCAAAAGCTGAAATTTCTCGGTGTTAAATGCCATATTGTTGTCTTCTGACCATTTGTATATTTTGTTCGTGTCCCTCTGCAAGGCCTCCACTTCATTTGCATCGCTGATTTTTTTTTGCTGATTTTTGTATCGTCCACAAATTATATTACTATACTGTTGCTGTTTAGTCCACTGTCTATGTCTGTTAGCATGATAATGAACAGGAGTGGGGCCAGCACTGTACCTTGTGGTACTGAGCTGCCTACTTCTGATTCTGATGATACACCTTGAATTTTGACCACTTGTAGTCGTTTTCTGAGGAAGTTGTAGATCCATTTTCCCACTTTGCCTGTTATTCCTATATGTTTCATTTTATGTGCTATTACACCATGATCGCATTTGTCGAAAGCTTTAGCAAAATCCGTGTATATGACATCATAGTTTTCATTGCCTTCAAGTGCATCTAGGATATTGTTATAATGTTCTATAAGTTGTGATAGGCATGATCTTCCTGATCGGAATCCGTGCTGATTTTCGTTGAATCTTTCCAATGTCTCCAAGAAGTCATAGATTTTCTCTGACTATTCTTTCAAATATTTTGGTAAGGTGGGACCTCAAGGACACTGGTCTATAGTTCTTTGCTTGAGATCTATCCCCGCCTTTATATATATAGAGACAATGTTTGCTCTTTCCAAGATGCTCGGTATTTCCCCAGTGTCTAGGGATCTTCTCCATATCCAGTATAAGGGTGTAGCTATTTAATTTTTACAGTTTTTAATTAACAGTGCGTTCCATTTGTGCGAACCTGCAGCTGAATGTGATTTTATTTGTCCTCTAGCTCTTGCTACATCTTCTGGGGTAAAATCAAAGTCTGTTATACATTCTCCTTGCAATTTCTCTTTGAAGAATGCATCTGTCAGGTATCGCTTTATCACTTTTTGGGGTACTGAAGATCAATTCATACTGGGCTCTCAATGTTTCAGATATCTCTTTTAGAACGTCTGTTAGTTCATTATTTCCTTTCCTTGAGGGCCCGATAGTAGCGCGCGTTTTTGTTTTCCTTTTCGCATAGCTGTAGCTGTATTTTGGATTTTCCTTTATTGATTCTACCACCTTTTCCTCTTCTCTCTCTGTATGGTCCTTTATCAGAGTTTGTATTTCCCAATCGATTCTCTCCAGTTTTTTTTGTATTACTTTCCTGCCATTGTTGTCTCCACAATTAGTAACTTCGTCGCTACTCGCTTTCTTTTGCGGAATATTCTTCTCGTTTTCCTCTCTAGCCAGTTCCTCTTTCCTTTTGGCTGTGCTTTCGGAGCATATTTTTCCAAAATTCTCAGCGTCTTTTGTTCCAAGGTCGTTAGCATTTCCTCAGTTGTTTTATTCTCGAAAACTGTTCTCCACTTTATTTGGGCCATGTGTGATCTGATTTCTTCCCAATTTATGGTTTTGGAGTTAAGGTTAAAAGCCCCAAACTTGCTTCTTCCTTCCATATGTGTATTGTCTTTAAAAGTTATCGCCATATTTATTGATAACTCGATTAATTTGTGGTCTGAGATAATAGTTGGAATTATTTTTATATCCGCGATCAAGTTCGTGTTATTTGTGAATACCAGATCTAGGCAGTTATTTTTCCTGATACTTTCTGTTATCTCCTGTGTCAGCATAAACTCGTTTGTGAGAGCCATCAGCATTTTTGCTTGCTCCTGGTCCTCTCTTGTGCCCCCTTTATCTTGTTGTATAAATATATTTCTGCCCACCTTTTTGTATTTTATAAATGGGAAATTAAAATCGCCGCACAGTATTATATTAGGGGATGGAGAGTTTACGGACTTTATTAGGGTTCTAATATCATTGATGGCATCCGAAAATTTTTCATTTGGAGAGTTTGGAGGTCTATAGATGACTATCAGTACCACGTTTAGTTTCTCTATTTTCACTGCAATGGTTTCCACGAAACTGTTGAATTTACTTATTACCGTCTCTGTTATATGCCTCTCATGTATATAAATAGCACATCCACCTTTACGTCTCGCTGTTCGATCCGCTCTTAGTAAGTTGAATCTATCGATATGCAATTCTTTCTTATCGATACAGTGTTCGCAGTTATCGCAATTTCCTTGGCAATCTTTAAGATGTGTTTCTGTGAGGCATGCGATGTCCGCCCTTGTATCGTCCATAAAACCTTTCAGGTACGAAACTTTGTTTAGTGAATTGTTCGGTTTTATTCCTTGAATACTTGCCAGGCACTGTTTATGTTCTTTGCTTTGCATTGTCCCTTGTGCATTTTAAGTTCGTTGTCCTTTGATATCGCGTGTTTTGTATCGTCCATAAAACCTTTCAGGTACGAAACTTTGTTTAGTGAATTGTTCGGTTTTATTCCTTGAATACTTGCCAGGCACTGTTTATGTTCTTTGCTTTGCATTGTCCCTTGTGCATTTTAAGTTCGTTGTCCTTTGATATCGCGTGTTTTGTAGCCTTGTGGGATCCGTTCCCGCCTACCTGTTCTGGTAACTTCTTGCCATGTAGCGGTACGGCTCGAGGGTTCCCATCTGTGTCAGCTACATGTGCTGTATAAGACTTAGCAACCGTATTGTGTCCGAGATGTTGAAAAAATTTTGTGTGCTGTTTGTGTTTTGTTTGCTCTTCGGGTACATATTTTTTTTCTCACATTCCTTCTGTTGTCATTTGAAACTTGTTTTTTGTTCTTTGAACTTGTCGGGAGATGATGGTAGAAGCATTTTCTCCAGTACTGGCGTACTCGCATAGGTCTCGCAAATGTCCGGATGGTAGAATTTGCATTTTCCACCAAATTTGCAGTGACCATTATTGTAGAAGTAGTTGCACACAGGAGGGTGTTCGCAAATACATTCTCCTCCCTTATGTCTGCATATTCCTTTCACATAGTATTTACATATATTTTCTCCCCTATTTTTACTTGGGGCCTTTGTTTTTGGTGGTTTCAGTATGGTTTCTTTATTGTCAACTTGTTTTTTCCTATTACTGCTAATGCCCTTTGTTTGAAAACTTTGGTTTTGGTTTTCTGCCTCTGTTTCCTCTGTTGATGCTTCTTTTATTTCTATTAGTTCTGCTTTTTCTGTTTTCTTTTCCTGTTCGATTTTCGCAGTTTCCTCTCGTACTATCTTCGTTCCTTCTATTTCTTTCCTCTGTTCGCTACTCGTAAACTCCTCTTTTGCCTTTTCCTCATAGTCTCGTTCTGCTTTAAAAACCATAAAAACCGTAAAACCGTAAAACCGTGAAACCGTAAAAACCGTATATATATATATATATATATATATATATATATATATCTGTGTGTGTGTGTGTATATATATATATATATAGAGAGAGAGAGAGAGAGAGAGAGAGAGAGAGAGAGTTGCTGTGTGTGTGATTTTTTTTTGAGTCTTTAATTATGTCACACTTTAAAAACTAATTAAAAACCAATGGGTTAACTTGCGTGCAGGGAACTTGGTACGATTTCTGTGGAAGGATGGGACTTTATGCTACAGACACGCATCATACTCAAATTATCATTTTATTTTTGAAATTGCGTGACGAATACGGGTGGGTTAAGTCTTATCACGGCCTCCAGCATGCGATCTTTGACTCACCAAGCTTTATTGACACAAAAATGGACCAAAATATTTACTCTGCATCCTCCAGTTCTCGTGGACAAGACGCTAATGTGGACAAAGCTTGGTTTCAGCAAGCTGGTGAAAGACCTCATACAACAAATGTCGTTTTGAACTTAGTGTATCAAGTTTCTGCATCAACTTTTACGACTGTGGTCTTGCATGACCTTCTCTGTCATCTGACCTTAATTCCTGTGATTTTTTCTTATGGAGATATTTGAAGGACGGGTCTCCAAGAAAGATATAAACGTTTTAAAATCAATGACTGAAATCGAAAAGCTTTTCATTTCTACCGAAATTCTTCTTCTTAGATTCGTCACGTAATTTCGCAAAAGGAAAGACACTTTGAGCATGTGTCGTGCCCTTCAAACAAAAACAATCTCATTATTTCACAACAATCGTGCCATATTTCATGAATATAAGTTAATCTATTGATTTTTAATTATCTTTTGAAAGTGTGACATAATTAAAGCGTTACATATTCTTCACAATGAACAACACGAGCGGGAGCAAAACCAAGGCAAACCAAGGTTATATACGAGTATGTATATATATATATATATATATATATATACTGGTCAAAAAAAGAAACGCAATTAGCTTGCATATGGTGTAAAATTTAAGTTGTTAGTGTTATTATCACAGTTTCAAGATTATGGTTAAATGTTTGTTCAAATCTTTTAAAGCCACTTAGTGCATGTTTTTAAACCTGACTAATCCCGGCTAAGACGCCATTTTGTTACAAACAATAAACAGAGATTAAATTGAATGTATTCTTTATGAAGGCATGCATTTTTTCTTTGACTTCACAGAATACACACTGCCCGTTGAGAAAACCAAACTTTTTCCCGCGATTGAGGCATGCCACGACTCTCAGAGGTCAACAGAGGTCGTGCCTTGGGTATGTTGGATGCAGGCATGTCTGCTGTCCAAGTTGCACAGCGAATGCATGTGCATCCCAGCACAATCTCTAGGCTTGTTAGACGGTACAATGCCGCAGGAAGTGTTCAGGACCTGCCAAGACGTGGGCGACCTCGTGTGACGACCCAACGCCAGGATCGCCACATTGTACTGCAGCACCTGCGTCATCGGCAGCGGAATGCTCGCCAGACAGCCAGAGAGACACCTGGTATCCACAACAACAGAATTAGTGACCAGACCGTCAGAAACCGACTCCGTAATGCAGGACTCCGATCCCGCAGGCCTTACAGAGGTCCTTTTCTCACTGATGCAAGAAGGCAACGACGCCTGCAATGGGCCTATCAGCACCGTGACCTATCATGGGCCTATCAGCTCTGACTTCCCAGCGCAACAGGGATGAGATTCTTCACCCACATGTTCTTCCATTCATGAGGCAACATCCAGAATTGGTGCTCCTGCAACAGGACAATGCCAGACCTCATGCAGCCAGGATAGTGCAGGCGTACCTGCAGGGACAACAGGTGCAGACCTTACCATGGCCAGCCTTCAGCCCAGACATGTCACCGATAGAGCACGCATGGGATGAACTTGAACGGCGAGTTCGCAGACGTCAGCATCAGCCGCAGAACATCAGGGAACTGACCAATGCAATTATTGAAGAGTGGAGGGCCATCCCTGTTGCTTTCCTGCAGAGACTGTTGAGGTCGATGAGGGCCAGACTCCAAGCCTGCATTGTGGCTAGGGGTGGCCAAACGCGTTATTGACTGTTTGTTATGTTAAAGAATCATTTACTATATACTGAGTCCTCATGTTTATTAATAAATCTCAAAAATTGCGTTTCTTTTTTTGACCAGTATATATATATATATATATATATACAGTATATATATATATATATATATACTTACTTACTTGAGGTGCATACTTTAAGTGAGTTTGAACGACGGTTCAAGATCGACCTCCGGTCGACCCCTCTGCAACATCCCGCCTCATTTGCGGGATTTGGTGAAAGAGGGAATTGCTGTCTGATCTCTTCCTGCCCTTGTAGCCAGCCACGCAATATATATATATATATATATATATATATATATATATATTATGGGTGAGTGTGATCATTCATTTAGTTCACGTGTTTAATTGTGAAATTTATTGGATATATATATATAATATATATATATATATATATATCGCCATAGTGTTAAAATTAATTAACTCAATGGATAATTTCAATTAACAAATGATAACCTCAAATCGAATCTGCGATAAAGCAATTTTGTTAAATTATGTTGACATCCCAATTCCAACATCCACTTTTGAATTTTATAACTTGGAGAGCTCTATTTCGTTTCTATCTCGTCATTTAATTAGTTCATACTTCAAACATTTGGGCACGTAGTCAGTTTGAAAAATTAATTATTTCCTTTATCTTCTTTTCAACCAAATACTAGAGTCAATTTACATGTGTATTTCGCCGATTGCGTTTGATGAATGTACGAATATGTTACAGGCAGTGGTATCACGTTTAGGATCATTCAGTTGTGTATGATTCCAATTTCATTTCATTCACCACACTCTAATGGAAATGCTGTGTGTATAGCATTTTAATTATACAGTATATATGAACTACATTGTGTGTGTGTATATATATATATATATATATATATATATGATACACACAGACCGTGCCTGGAACAAGGAAATCTACTGGGAAAATTAAATCCACTATAGTCCGAATAAGTAATGGTAAATGACAAACACTATAGTTTTTTTCTTTTTCATGATGTTAGCCCGACGTGGGCAACGGGTCACTCGCAAAGAGGCCCCAAAAATCTAGCTTCCCTCACCAGCTATCTGCAAAGCAGATAGGATCCAGCTTCGGGGCAGGATCTGTCCCAAAGCTGATTCCTATCCAGCTTTGGAAGGCTATCCTATCCTATCCAGCTTCGGGACAGGATCTGTCCCAAAGCTGGATCCTATCTGCTTTGCAGATAGCTGGTGAGAGGAGTTATATTTTTGGGGCCTCTTTGCGAGTGGTCCATTGCTCACGTCAGGCTAACATCATGAAAAAGAAAAAACTATAGTGTTTGTCATTTACCATTACTTATTCGGACTATCGTGGATTTTAATTTTCCCAGTAAAGTTCCTTGTTCCATGCACGGTCTGTGTGTATCATGAAAAAACCATCATATCCATAATTCATATATATATATATATATATATATATATATATATATATATATATATTATATATATATATGTGTGTATATATATATATATGAACAGTGGGATTGCAGACCAAGGCTTCACAGAGGCTAAACACTCATTTATTGCTGTCTGCATTTATGCGTCCTATTACTTCGCGATAATTCCATCATATATATATATACAGGGTGTTTGAAAACTTTCTGTACAAATTGTAATGGGGGATAGGCAACACCAAGACAAACCCTTTTTGTCTATAAGTGTATGTCCGCTGACGTCACCATTCGGCGCGAGATGGCGCCGCTGCAATTGGCTAAAAGGTGAAGTGGGCTAGACTCGCGCTTGCCGCGGGCATTCTTAAATCGGACGTAGTACGCGTAACATGGAGCGCTTCACGACTGCTGAGATAGCTGACATGCATATGGTGTATGGGGCTGCCAATGGAAACGGAAGAGCTGCTGTGAGGTTGTACCGACAGCGCTTCCCAAACAGACGTGTGCCAAACCACCAAACGTTTGTGCATTTGCATCGGCGACTGCGAGAAACTGGAATATTCCATGCAAACATGCATGACACTGGTCGGGAGAGAAACGTGCGCACTCCTGACATGGAAGAAGAAATCCTACGGCGATTTGAGGAAAATCCAAGCGCAAGCACGCGAGGTGTTGTACGTATCCTCGGTGTGAACCACAACCTGGTCTGGAGAGTGTTGCACGAGCAGCAGTTACATCCGTTTCATCGTCAGAGAGTCCAGGCATTACAAACCCGTGTAGCATGTGGATTTGCGTGCGCCCACACGTGAGAATTGTGCATGTTAAACACACCCTCACGTGTGAAACAGGCCTCATCTGACAACAGCACATAAGCCGGAAAATTAGGCTGCAGCGTTGTCTGCTGCAGAAACGAGCGTGCGAATTCCACACGAAGAGGGTAATCCCGAGGTTGTAATGCCTGGACTCTTTGACTATGAAACGGATGTAACTGCTGCTCGTGCAACACTCTCCAGACCAGGTCGTGGTTCACACCGAGGATACGTGCAACACCTCACGTGCTTGCGCTTGGATTGTCCTCAAATCGCCGTAGGATTTCTTCTTCCATGTCAGGAGTGCGCACGTTTCTCTCCCGACCAGTGTCATGCATGTTTACATGGAATGTTCCAATTTCTCGCAGTCGCCGATGCAAATTCGCAAACGTTTGGTGGTTTGGCACACGTCTGTTTGGGAAGCGCTGTCGGTACAACCTCACAGCAGCTCTTCCGTTTCCATTGGCAGCCCCATACACCATATGCATGGCAGCCATCTCAGCAATCGTGAAGCGCTCCATGTTACGCGTACTACGTCCGATTTAAGAATGCCCGCGGCAAGCGCGAGTCTAGCCCACTTCACCTTTTAGCCAATTGCAGCGGCGCCCTCTCGCGCCGAATGGTGACGTCAGCGGACATTCACTTATAGACGAAAAGGGTTTGTCTTGGTGTTGCCTATCCCCCATTACAATTTGTACAGAAAGTTTTCAAACACCCTATATATATATATATATATATATATAATATTATATATATAATATATATATATATATATAGAGAGAGAGAGAGAGAGAGAGAGAGAGTACAATACCTGTACAGTGTACAACCTCCAAGATACATAAAATTTAGCTGTTTTTTTCAATAATGACAACCATATATATATATATATATATATATACATATGCAACAAATAACTGCAATGACCGCGCAGTATATAAATGAATAGAAACGACATAAGTATTAAGGAACGTTTCCGCACACGAGGAGGAGAGATAACGGTTCGCCTCATTTTTCATTATTTCGTTATCTCTCCTCCTCGTGTGCGGAAACGTTCCTTAATACTTATGTCGTTTCTATTCATATATACATATATATATATACACACACACACACACATATATATATATATATATATATATATATATATATATATATACAGGGTGGTGCAAAAGTCGCGCATCATAGGAATTTTCAGTGTTGACGATAATGCATTATTTTTTTCTTTTAGGTAGGAGATAGCTGCAAAATTAACAATAAACGAAAGGGTGAGCTTGGTTTTAATGTATGGAACACTAGGTACAACAAATCGATGAATCGGTACAGAATTTAAATTCTGTACCGATTCATCGATTTCTTGTGCCTAGTGTTCCATACATTAAAACCAAGCTCACCCTTTCGTTTATTGTTAATTTCGCAGCCATCCCCTACTTAAAAGAAAAAAATAATATATTATACTATAATACGCGACTTTTGCGCCACCCTGTGTATATATATATATATATATATATATATATATATATATATATAATTGATAAACAAATTAATAACACATGGATAAATGTCGATGTAAAGAAAGAAATTCTATAATTTTGCAATTCATATAAAGGGTGCTATGAAATCATCTTTCATAAATTAGTATACATATTCAGGACGTCAAAGTGAACAAAAAGTTCGAGTGAACATAAATCTGCAATCGCTTCGTCTTCGAGATACATTGCTTTTTTGTCGAGGGCGATCCAATTAAAAACCATTAAAGTTTACGAAAATACTGTTGCTGTTAGAAATTTTCTGAATGAAGAATATCCTCAGCGACGGATTGGGCGGCATGGTCCCATCCCTTGGCCACCCAGGTCTCTGGACTTAAATGCAATTGACTTTTTTGTGTGGAGTTATTTAAAAAATCTTGTTTATGCGAGAGAAGTTAATAACACAGATGAATTGTGGCAACGTGTTTAAGATTGTTCAGAAACAATACACAACCATGTCGGTGTTTTCGAACGTATACGGCAAAATTTCAACGACGAGTTGAAGCATGTACTCTGATGCAGGAAAACCATTTTGAGCACTTGCTATGAATAAACTTTAATAAACTTTAATGACATTTATTTTAATTGGATGGTCCTTGGCAAAAAGGCAATGTTCACTTTGACGTCCTGAATATGTATACTAATTTGAAAAACATAATTTGATATACAGGGTGTTTCAAAAAATGTTACCACTTGTATGGCATTAATACTGTATGTCATTGCTTACCACTTATACTTATAGTATATACAGTACTAATTTATGAAACATAATTTGATAACACCGTGTATAAATTTTTCGCAAAATGGACAGAAAAGTTTTTGTGGTCAAAGTGCGTGAGTCTATTTATCACAGTTTCGAAACATTTATGTATGAATATCTTTTAAGTAATGATTTGTTGATCATAATGTATTTGCACATAGAAGAATTTAGGAAAATTATAATGTATTGTATAAATGCCATATCTGTACAAATAACACCGGTCTGCATGAAAATCGATTTCTTTATTTTGAGTTATGATTCTGAAGCAGTTCGCTGCACTGAATTAAAAAATGCTACCAGTTTTTTTCTATCACCCACAGTTTTAAAATTATTAGCAAAACAATTTTGGGGCGTTTTGTAATTTTTTACTTTTTTATTTTTAATTAATTTCGTTTTTTCATATTTTTCAGATAGATAATTCTAACATTACGTCTTTAAAATTTTAATAATGGCTTCTAGAGGATGTACCCATAGTCCAGACATATTTTGTTATATTTGTGGTCGGTATGTTGCTGTAAAACAAAGGACAAATGTAACGACCTTCATTAAGAGAGCTAATCATGCTTATTTTGGAATTAAATTAGATCAAGACAAAAGTTGGGCTCCACACAAGGTTTGTCTTACGTGTGTTGCGGCACTAAGGAATTGGAGCAAAGGTAAAAAGAAAAGTTTGCCATTTGGGATCCCTATGGTATGGCGCGAGCCGAGAAACCATACCGACGACTGCTACTTCTGTTTTTGCAATGTTAAAGGTTATAATGCAAAGAATAAAGAGAGCCTTCAATACCCAAGTCTTCCATCTGCAATAAAGCCGGTACCCCATGGTCCAGAAGTTCCTATTCCCCGCCCACCCGAGAGTCTGGATCAATACAATTCAGATTCTGATTCAGCTCCAAATCCTGACAATGATGATGTTTATGAACAGCCAACAGCTGACCGAGATCCTCCTAAACCATTAACCCAAGCCGAACTATATGACTTAGTCAGGGATTTGAATCTGCCTAAGGACTCTACAGAACTTTTGGGGTCTAGATTGTAGGAAAACAATTTATTGGCATCCGACACATACTTCGCTTGGTACAGAAATCGTGAGAAAGACTTCGTGCCTTTTTTCGAAGAAGATGGTCCCTTGGTATTTTGCAAGGACATCACAAGATTAGTGTGCAAGCTAGGCATCGAATACCAAACCAGTGACTGGAGGTTGTTTATAGATTCCTCTAAAACCAGTCTAAAAGGAGTGTTACTGCACAACGGTAACAAATATGCATCAATCCCAGTGGCCCATTCTACTCATTTAAAAGAGACCTATGATAACATGAAACTGCTTCTGGAAAAAATTCAGTATCAAAATCACAGATGGCTATTGTGTGGGGATCTCAAAGTCCTTTGCATGTTACTTGGGCAGCAATCAGGATACACTAAGATGCCATGTTTCATCTGCGAATGGGATAGTCGAGCACGTGACCAGCACTGGAAGAGGAAAACTTGGCCTCCTAGAGAGAATCTTACCCCAGGATCAAAGAACATTTTACATGAACATCTAGTTGAACCAAATAAAATCCTCCTACCACCCTTGCAAATTAAGTTAGGCTTGATGAAGCAGTATGTCAAAGCATTGAATAGAGAAGGTGAGTGTTTCAAGTACATTTGTTCAAAATATCCAAAGATTAGCTACGAGAAAATAAAGGAAGGTGTTTTTATAGGTCCTCAGATTATAAAGTTATTGACAGACGATCATTTCCTGAACACAATGACCAATAAAGAAAAAGAAGCATGGCTTGGTTTCAAAGATGTTGTTGAAAACTTCTTGGGAAACTACAAAAGCCAAAATTATGAAGACTGGTGGAAAATATGCTGGGAACGGGACTGGTTGTTATATATATTTACCCTACATTATTATGTAAGCGTTACTGTAGTCTATAACAACAAAATTTATGGTTTAGCATGTGCAATTCAATGTTGGTCTCGATAAGATGGTTCACATTTTGGGATAAATGGGGGATTTATGACACACCCTGTAGTAAGAAAACCATAAGTGATAGGGAAAAACTAACTATATTTTGAGATCAGCGCACTCAAATTATATAGAATCACCAACTAGTTTGTAAAAATCGATCGACAAGTTTTCAAATGTGTACTGGTGTAATTAACACTTATATGTGTCTGCCAACTCTTTGAATGTCGGTGAGTTTTAACTTGGGTCTTCCGCCGTGAAAAGTGTTTATGCGGCAAGTGATATATTGAGTCGTTCATACTTCGCGATGTTTTACAACCACGAGGGTAGAGAGAATCTCTTTCCGGCAGGAAGATCAGAGGGAGGTTCATGTATTTACTCCCATGTACTTGTCCCTTATGGAGAAAGAAGTGTTTCGTGGGTGATCACCCGTTGTTACTACGGCGAATTCAAGAGTCTCCCATTTTGAGGTGTTTATGAGGTAAGTGATAAAGAAATGAGTTGCTCAATGGTAGATCATGCTATGTGGGGCACAATGCACCCGGGAACGTCTCTCTAAAGTGGGGGGAAGAACTAAGAGTAAGAGTAAATATTTAAACAAACTCCTGCGGGGTTACGTTATGATACTATTTACTTAAACCCTGAGTGTATTCAGAACTTTGTCCAGCCTAATTTTAAACATATTTACACTTTGGCTTGAAACAACCTCCAAGGAAAGTTGGTTCTAGATATTAATTGTTTTATAGGAGAAGAAATTACCGCAGATGGAGGTACTAAATGCTTTTAGTTCCAATTTCAAGCCATTATTCCTTCTCGGAGTGGTATTAAATGAGAACTTGAATAAACTGAGTGCGCAACCTCTTGGTCTCTAAGGTAAACAAATTTAAACGCTCTAATCTACATTTGTGGTTTTGAAATCTCATTGAAGGGATCAATTTTGTGGCCCTGGCTTGTACCCTTTCCAACCTTTCTACCGTATATCCTTCCTAAAGGACGAGAGGGAGAGAATTTTATCAATTGTATAAACTAAGTAATTTTAAGTGCTCCAACAAATGCAAAGATTTTGTCTTTTTAAAATTTCAAAGTTTATCGTAAGGGGGTGTTAAGAGAGCAAAAGCAATTTAAGTTGACTACAAACTGCGGTTTATTTCCTTTTTTAAAAATAAATGTGCAAAATAAATCATTTTTATCTCCCACACAACTACTCTATCTCTGATCTATTTTGGAAAGGGGTGAAAAAAATATAAGAGAGAGAGGAGGGAGAGAGAGAGAGAGAGAGAGAGAGGCTTTTATTTTTTATATCAATGAAACTGATAAATTCAATCTGGGTTTTCATTCTATAATAAAGGCAAAGGTCATTTATCTTTCTGCCCAATTATAACTGGACCAGACGGAATAAAAAGGGTCAAATAACAAAAAAATGGCACAATTTTAATTACATTTCGAAAATAAAACAGATAAAAATAATGAATAATTTATAATTTCTTTAAAGTTTAACAAGAAAATATTTTAAACAGCAAGGGTAATAATTACCCACCCCACGTCAATTACCCCCGTCCACCACCAAAGAAAAATAACTTTTTTTTCGGCGCTAAAGTACATTCTTTAATTTATGTAAAATGTATCATAATTTGACGAGGTTTGCACGCACTTAAACGTGTACGAACAACGTGGGTGCACACACGTACACACGCACACACACGCACACACGTACACACGCACACACACGCACACACGTACACACTCACGCGTGCACACACACACACACACACACACACATTACATTGTATTCTTATTAATTTATGCTTTCATTTTCGCATCTTTATATATTTATAGCTGTACAAGAGCTTATTGTTTTAATGATGAAAATACACTCAACTGGTACAAATAGCTGAAGAAAACTGGCTTAGTTCATATATATATATATATATATATACCGAGTGTCCCAAAAGTCAGTTTACCGAAGAAAATGTTCTGCTAAGTTGAGTTTACTATGATACAAAGAAAAAAACTTGTTTCATAAATATATTTACAAAACATAAGAAAACAAAGAAAAAAAATTTCTAAAACATTTACAAAACATGAGAATAGTTCTGGCTACAATAACTGTTCAAAATGTCGTCCATGTTGTTCGATGCACATCTTGTATCTGTCAACGGTTGACCGGCAAATTGCTTTACATAGTTCCTTATCATTGCTTAAGAGCTGGAATTCTTCACAAATGTAGTCTTTAAGCTCCTGAAGACATGCTGGCTTTTTGCTGTAAAAAAAATTGTCATAATGTTTAGAATAATCATCAGGAGAAAACATTTTCCTCGGTAAACTGACTTTTGGGACACCTTGTATATATATACAGTATATATATATATATATATATATATATATATATATATATATATATATATATACAGGGTCTGTCAAAAATCTAAGCCAAATTCAAACCTTTATTAAAACAAAACCATTTATCTAATTAAGTTGAATTTTTTACACAATAAAGTATAGGTAATCACCTATTGTCCTTTACATTTTTATGACGATATCTTCAGAATTGTTAATTTTATTAATAATTAATTAAAAGGTGAGATTCTCCTACTTAACATGAAAATTTTTTTTTTACGATATACTGTAGATAATTTTTAGTTTAATAAAATTAAAAGAACTGTTCAGTATGATTCCCTTGCATTTCTATCACTTTGTCCATGCACTCTTTTAAATGGTTTAAATTGCAGATCAGATTTAATAATCCTTCTTACGCTTGATTCTGATATTTCTAGTTCTTTTGATATTTGAGCAGGTGTCATGTGGCTACCAGGTCGATCCTCTTGACTAAGGATACGTTCCTCCACTTTCTGAATATTTTCATCTACTCTAACTGATTTTGATCGCCCACTACCAACCTTCCTTTCAATGCTTCCTGTTTCATCGATAGTTCTCAATAAGTAATCTAAACCTGATCTAGTCCATCCTTTATAATCGAATTCAGAAAGTAATTTCCTTGCACTATAACCTTTTTCAACTCTATAATGCTTTATAATTACTTT